>JAUNZM010000832.1:0-291232 GCA_033459285.1 Clamator glandarius
GCCCCAAAAAATCTAACTAAGTCCATTTGTCTAATTTCTTAAGAAACAATGGGAGAAGAAAGGAGAGATGAGTGATGCAGTGCCAAAACTGGGTTACCTTCTACACTCTGAGTCTCAGCTTGGTTAATCTGGGTCTGCTTGCTACAGATTGGAGTGGCTGAGCCAACCACTGCCACCCGACAAACAGAGCAAACAGAACTGACTTGCAAGCTAGTACCAGCGGCACAACCCAGATCCTGTGGGCAGCCTCACCCCACCCAAGAGGATGCTGGTGGGACAGCCTTTACCTTCCAAAGAGAGAAAACAAGCGTGGCAGAGGATTAGAAGTAAGAGGCAAACTCAGCCACAGCCAGCACCCCATCTTCTCCCCACCACACCAGCCTGCTGAACATAAAGAAATCATACGCTGTGAGGAAACAAGCTGGAAGAACAAAGCTTCGGTGAAATGTGCAGAACCCCGTGCCTGTGCTGAGAATGAGCTTCTCCACGCACGTGTGTGCGTGTGCGTGTGCGCATCGCCAAGAGAAATGATCCCGCTTGCTAATTCTGCACCGTGCTATGAGCCATCTGCGGCGGGGGGAGGAAACAGCGCTGCCCCAATCAGGGGCCTGCAAGCGTGGAAATCACAGAATCACAGAACAAATCATAAGCAGAAGGGACACAGTGGCCAGAAATCACATCCTTTGCTCCCAGCTTCTGCTCTTTCCTCAAATTGTGGATCCGCGTGAGGTTTTCGCGTCACTTTGGTGAACTTCGAGGGTGGCTGCTCTTCGGCCAGAGGAAGGTCCCATCCAAGCGCACCCTCCCCAGCTACTGAGCAGCCTCTGGGGAATTCCACCCCGTCACCCCTACTTTCGAGGGGAGCTCTGCGCGAACAATCGAGCTCCTGAACAGAAACCAAAGCGAACCGTAAGCCAGGCTGCAAACCTGAATGACAGCCAAACCAAGAGCAGGTCCTGAAATAACAGGCTGAAAGCCCAAAGGGGATTCCTCGAGCTCGGGAGACCTCTTGAAGAGGGACCGGAGCTCGAGCAAAACGAGAATTAAGCGACTATTTGTTACCGGGAGGGCAGGGAAGGCAACAAAGATGCACCTGCCTTAAACCCCCGCACTTTTAAAGTTACCCAAAGTTTTCCCCGAGGCTAAAGCGACAAGCCCTGAGCTAAAGGAGCGGGTACCCGGGGAAAAGGGGCAACCGGGGGGAGCCGCGCATCCCCCACACCCCCCCTCTCCGGGATCACTCACCGCGGAGAAGCATCCGAGGAGCAGCACCGCGCCGCTCAGCACCGCGCGCCCCATGCCGCCCGCTCCGCAGCTCCGCGCACCGGGCTGAGCGCATCCAGGGACGGGAGGAGGGAGGAACAGATCGATCCAACGCCGACACCAACCACCGCTCCGCAGCCGCCCCCGGCCGCCTCCCTGCGCGGGGCGGGGCAGCCCCGCCTCCCGCCCGCCCCAGGTGCCGCGGAGCCCCCGGCTGCCTGCGCTCCGTCCCGCTCCTTCTTCCCTTCCTGCTCTCTTTTTTTCTTCTCCGTCTTCTTTCCCCCCTTTCTTCTTTCCCCCCCTTTCTTCTTTCCCCCTTTTTCTTCTTCCCCCTTTTTCTTCTTCCCCCCTTTCCTTTTTTTCTCCGTTTTCTTCTTTTCCTCTTTTTCTTCTTTCCCTCTTTTGTGCTTCCCCCTCTTCTCTTCTCTTCTCTTCTCTTCTCTTCTCTTCTCTTCTCTTCTCTTCTCTTCTCTTCTCTTCTCTTCTCTTCTCTTCTCTTCTCTTCTCTTCTCTTCTCTTCTCTTCTCTTCTCTTCTCTCTCTCTTTCTCTTCTCTTCTCTTCTCTTCTCTTCTCTTCTCTTCTCTTCTCTTCTCTTCTCTTCTCTTCTCTTCTCTTCTCTTCTCTTCTTCTTTTCCCCTTTTCTTCTTTCCCACCATTTCTTCTTTCCCCCTTTTCCTTCTTCTTCCCTTTTCCTTCTTTTCCTTCTTTTCCCCTTTTTCTTCTTTTCTCCCTTTTCTTCTCTTCTCCCTTTTCTTCTTTCCCCCTTTCCTCCTTTTCCTCTTTTCCCCTTTTCCTCCTTTTCCTCTTTTCCCCTTTTCCTCCTTTTCCTCTTTTCCCCTTTATTAATTTCCCATCTTTTGGCTCTTCCACTTTTTTCTCTTCTTTTTCCTGTTTTTTCCATTTTTTCCCCTTCATTTCTCCATTTTCCCCTCTTTTCCTTCTCACCCATTCCCTGTTTATTTTCCCCTTCCTTTTTCCTCTCTCTCTTTCTCTCTTGTTCTCTCTTTCTCTATCCCTCTCTCTTCCTCTGTCTCTCTCTTCCTCCCTTCTTTCCTTCTTCCTTCTTTCTTTCCTTCCTACTTTCTTTCCTTCCTTCTTTCCCTCTTCCTTCTTTCTTTCCTTCCTTCTTTCCCTTTCCCTTTTCTTCTACTTCCTCTCTTTCCCCTTTTTTCTTTTTTCCTTTTTTCTGCCACTTTCACCATTTTCTTTTTTTAGCACTTTGCACACTTTTTCACCCTTTCCCTCCCCTTCTGCTTCTCCTTCCCCCCTTTTTATTTTCTTTTTTTCTTTTTCCTTGCTTTCCTTTTTACTTCCTTAGTCAATTTGCCACCTTTTCACTCTTCTTTATTTTTCACTTTTTTTTTTTTTTTTTGAACATTGCAATGTGTTGGAGAGAAACCAAAGCTGAGGAAATCGGCAGAGCATCATTTTCCATTATCGCTCAGCAACTGACTCAGTCCCTGTGGGATTCCTCCGGCTCCAGAGCAAGAAGCTTGTAGAGACACAGTCTGTAGTGTAAAAGCATCTCTCCTGTTTGCAGAGCCCGTGACTATCTATCTGCTGTGCTCAGCCTTGAGAGATTCTGAGGAGGGTGATAGGAAGTGTCCATGTTGGTACGAGCAGTAGTTAGAGGCACAGGAGACAGCCCCAACATGGCCATAAGCCCTGCAGGTGGATTAAGTTGTGCTGGGAAAGCAACCCAGATCGAATGGGAAAGGAGAGGAATGGTTGGTTGGGGCATTTGGCGTCTTCAGAAATAGCTGCTTGGTAACAAGGGGTTAGGTGGACCAAATCCCAGCCTGATTCAGTGAAACTGTGTGTCCTCTCTCTGTACTTCTTCCCAGAAAAAGAGAGAACAGTTCCAAGGTGTGTGCCAGTGGTGTGACATCTCTAGACTTCTTATTTGGAAGAACAGCTCATTCTGGCATTTTTGATGCAAGTGTGGCAATCGCTCCCCTCTCCAGCACGATGTGAAGCACTTAATTTAATCGTGAAGACAATGCTTTTTTTCAAATCAAGAGAAACCACAGGCATAGACTTGCTTTAGCACAAAGCCTCAAACAAGTCCCATAAATGAAAGTAACAATAAGACATTCCTCCTTGCTGTTCATTTCTCTGCAGTTCTGGTAGATTCTCACGCTCAAACAGATGGACAGATTCATTGTCTTTTAATCCACCTGCTGAGGAGAGAAGACAAAATTCCTGTATCCCTGTAATCAGCTCCCTCATTCCAAGCTGTCCAACTCACTCACACTACCAAGAAACCTGCTGTTTTAGGGAAACAGCTTAAGGGGTTAAAATCCCAAAGTTATATCCAGCCTCTAGTTCTCCTTAACAAGTTGCTGAAATGTTCACTTTTTAAAGATAACATGAAAAGGGTAAGAAAAAAAAACCAAAACAGCTTAATATCCTTTTTCTCCCTTTACTCAGTATGGGGAGACCTTGCTTTTGTGCGTATCTTAAAAACTTTTTTTCTGCTTTTCTTTTGCATCTGATATGAAAAATCCCAGTCCTGTCTCTTGTTTCTCATTATTGGCCTGATGCTGGCTTATAATTGCTAGTGTGAAAAAGAGGGACAAGATGTTAATTACATCAATTATTTGTACAATGATTTGAACACGCAACAGAGCTATATAAAGATCAGTTCAGATCGCAAAATGACAGGGGAATGGCCACTTAGCTGGTAGAAGCTAATAATAGCCACTTCATGTTTGCTTATTTCATTTATTCCTGCTGCCTGAACGCTTTCAAGTAGCCTGTTAAAGACAGAATTCCCTGGGAGGGGGGGGGAAGAGGCAAAGGTATTGGCAGATGTTGCTCTTTAGTTTCTTTGCAGAGAGTGAGTATAAAGGTTTTCTGTCTCTTGACAGCAATTTTACAAGAAAAGTCTCAGCCTATTTTGAATGGTATGTTTTGCCCTGTGGACAGTCCTGGGTGGAAGTCCAGCTTGTCAGATGTCCTAGAGGCATCTAGTGAACTCCATACTGCCAGAAGCAGTCCTTGTGTTTGATTTGAACCCACCTCCTGCACATTTCATCCCATGCCTCAAAATCTTACACTGCCAATGAACAGGCATACACTTTTCTATGAGACTTAAGGATTTGCTTCAGTGCCTCCTTTGCAGGCTGAAAAGCCCCACGCTCTCTGGCCTGGAACCTGTGTAACACCTTTGGCATCAATTTTGTCCTTTTCTGTACCTGTTCTTGTCCCTGTTTATCCTGTCTGGGACAAGGATAAAGGAGAGGAGCCAGAAGGATTCGAAACATTAGTGTGCTGTGTTTTTATGGAGTGGCATAGTGATGGTCATAGTTTAAACCTTTATTTTTTGCCTTGAGTGGGTGGACAGGGTCATTTCTAAGTATTAAGCTGGCTTACTGATGTATTATAATACGAAGAAATATTTTCCCCAAAGGATAGTTCCATTTTTAGCCCATCTATGTGTAGATCTACTATATGTGTTGTATGAGATTTTGCTCATTTGTTTCACTTTCCATTAAACTATGCTGAAGTTCAGCTTCCATTTTTCTGTGTTGCTGGGAGGTCGGTACTCGTCCCGCTGTGTTTCCATCCAACATCTCTGTGAAAGGTTTTACTAGGCTTCACAGCTGTGATGTGAGGTTGGGAGGGTAGTAGCTGCTTGATGTTGAATGGGTTGATGTAGAAGACTAGAAGGCTTTTTTTTTTTTCCTCATCTGTCATGAACAATTCAAGAAGCAACTCCAGATCTAATTCCGCCTCACAACATTAACAGCACAGATATTTCAGTCATCACTGTCTTGGGCTAGTGCATCTTCTCTGTGGCTGCCTTACCTCACTTCTATTAGTTAACCCTCTTCTTGAAGGGTAATTAAGCTCTAAGCTGAGTCATCCTGCATAAAATGGCTTAGCTTTCTGGATACTGCTTGGAAACGTATATGAACATAAGAAATATTCATGGAGAGTAATGGTAGATGTAAATAAAAGCAAAGGGCTGTTTCCTGTCTGTGTTTTATTCCTCTCTTTCCCTGGCAATCAGAAACATTAGGACTATTAACAGTAGTGTCTGGAAGGACAATATTTGAGAGCTGATTCATGTGGCAGTTTGCTAAAGGCTGGATTTGCTGTTCTGTGCCCTTGGGGTTATGTTCCCCATTTAGTTTTCTCTCCAAACCCAATACAGTGCATCTGTTCTGCTTTCCACTTTGTGACTTTATGTAAATAAACTAATAGCATCACATTCCATAAACAAACTGTGAAGTATATTTCTACATGTTATTTGCATTGGGATTAGAGACAAGAAAACATCCACTGCGTTGTTTTGCAAGCGCAACAACTAGATCCACCTACAGGACTTCATTATTTGCAAAATGTAGCATAAGCAGTTGGTGGTTTCCTGTGTTTTAAGTTTTGTTATTATCAATCAGTAGAGGAAAACTCTCAGGTTTGGTGGATTTAAGCCATTTTTTTTATTCCATGTCTCCTGTGGATTTCTTTTTGTGGGTTTCCCCTTATTTATTGTGAATACATTGCAGGAAGCCTTGTTCTGCTTGAACCAGCATCATTCCACTGCTATAGAGAGAGATCTCTCAATTTACTCCAGATGTTTATCCAATGTAGTCTCCTACTCCAATGTTATAATGAATATATGAATTTAGCAATCTCAATTTCCAAAATTAATTTCTGTTGATCTATGTGCCCATTTCTGCCAAGAAGTACAGGTGTCCACAGATATGAGTGACTGATCAGATCCAGTAGGATATCTTATCTGTAAACCTCCTGGGACACTTAGCCAAAGTTACTTTCCAAGTTTTTAATTGCAACATGAGAGATATTAATATCTCTCTTACATCAGAGCAAAATCCAGTCCTCAGAGGAACACTAGGAATGAAGAATGTGAAATATTTCATTCCCAATTTATTAATGAGATTTGGCAGGTCACTTATTCAAATTTAAGCAGCTTCATGAGGAGGTGTTGGGTATTAAATATTGCAACCTGAGCACATTTTATCTAATCTATTTTTCATCCTTTGGAATGAATGATTTGTGCCCTAGACTCAGTTGACTTCATTAACTAGATCTTTATTGACCATAAAGGGATTTCTTATGACAAGCATTAAATGCAGTTGTTCATAGATAGACATCTACACTCACCACTTGGAGTCAGCCTATATCCCTAAAACTTCGTTTAATGACTTTCTTGCTGGATATAAACAGCTGCTGAAGCTTCATTCAGTGTAGACACAGGGCTTCGAACATCCTACCAAACCCGAACTATTTCCATTCTCACCATTCACAGTTCAGGTTGCGCCAGGCCCAGCCAAAAGAATTAAGTATCACAGCTATGACACTTCAATAAAAAACATTTCATATGTGCACAGGGAGATATTATGTTAAGGTTAAAAAGCTTTCAAAAGTGAAGAAAGATAATCAAGGTGCTAAAACTGAAACAATCTAATATATTTGTATGCAGTTATCAACTTTATGAACACTGCAGAATATTGTGAACTCTTTTTATAGCTGTCAAAACCAGAGAAGTTAAAATAACTGAAATACTAACTGATTGTTTCAGGGAATGAATGATGAGGCTGAACACAGGAAAACTGTATTTGATTTGATGGTTCCACAAGAGCAGTTCCACAAGACAAAAGTATTGGGCAGGGGCAGATTTTCAGCTGGTGTAAACCAGCCATATCCTATCCTATCCTATCCTATCCTATCCTATCCTATCCTATCCTATCCTATCCTATCCTATCCTATCCTATCCTATCCTATCCTATCCTATCCTATCCTATCCTATCCTATCCTATCCTATCCTATCCTATCCTATCCTATCCTATCCTATCCTATCCTATCCTATCCTATCCTATCCTATCCTATCCTATCCTATCCTATCCTATCCTATCCTATCCTATCCTATCCTATCCTATCCTATCCTATCCTACCCATGGGATTTGCTTGGGACTTTTACCATCTGGACGTGTAATCCTCTGAATATGAAAGTTACTTTTACTCAAGCAGTATTGCACTAGGAGATTATTAACAAGAGTTATCAATTTTTACATCTGTACTTTTTTAGTACATTCAGCCTCCAACTGTGCATGAGAATCATACTGTGATGTACTGACACTGAAAAAAACAAGGTTTATTCTGACAAACTTGTGTTCTTAGTACAGAAGGTGGACTCTGTCTCAATGAGGCAATATTGTCATTATGATAGGTTGTAGGTTACAACATTGTTTCCTGGCCTGTTCTCATTTTTTTTCTGGCTGAAGAGTATACAAACAGAGTATAGTACTTTCAGAAGTTGTGAGTGTTTGGTGGTACAAACTGTACTTTGGCTAGAAGCACTGTGGGCATAACCAGAGGTTATGTCCTCTAGTCTGTTGTATAAATGTTTATTGACATCTTCAAATTGTCACTGTGATACCGTAGCCTTTTTTTTTTTTTTCTTTTGGTCAGTAGATCCAAAGAGATTAACAATTAGGATCTCAAAGAGATTAACAATTAGGATCTCAGTAGATAAGGCCGCTATAGAAAGGGACAAAGAAAAATTACAAGCTCTGATTAAGATAGAAGAATCTAATAATTGCAGTACATTCGGTTTATGCACAAATCCAGCAAACATCGTTTAACATGCCTGAGTTCCAACACCAAAAAAAGCTACTTTTTTTGAGTATGTGTACTCTCCATTCTCCTACCTTAATTGTGAGCCTAATTCTAAACACCTTCTCTGTAAAACATCTGTCCTCTGCTTACCATCTGCTTTGAGTTCTCTCCAAGTAACAAAACCTTACCCCATAAGCAGATATCATGCACAAATTTTCCTTGAAGATGAAGTTTCAGCCATGAAGACCACTGTCCTTGGAAAAAAAAGTATTACTTCTGGCTGTGAGGCCAACCATCCAGAGCACTGCTGTGGCATTGTAAATTGTTCAGGTAAGAGCCATGACAGCAAGGAAGCCCTGGAAGATTCTTTCCTTCTTGCAGTACTTGGTTTTATATCTAGGAGGTGGATGGAATCTCAAGACACTAGAGTCTCAAGAGATATCCGGAAAATCGAATATCTTTGCAGGATGAGCTGAATTGCTCTTCAGGCCCCACTGACTGAACTGAACACTTACTCGGTGGAGAAGTTCTTGTTGAAATCTCCACCTGTCCAGTGACATAACCTCATAAAGTTATGAAAGCAGCAGAAGTGGATATGTCAGAGCAGAATGTGAAACATCTGAAGAACATGAGAGGAATATTTAAGACTGGAACATGTTGCGCAGAGAAGCTGTGGATGCTCCATCCCTGGAGGTGTTCAAGGGCAGGCTGGATGAGGCTTTGAGCAACCTGATCTAGTGGAATGTGTTCCTGCCCATGGCCAAAGGGTTGAAACATGTAATGTTTAAGGTTCCTTTCAATGCAAACCATTCTGATTCTATGATTCTATGATTCTATGATTTCAATTAAAATAATCTACTTGCTACAAGCAGACTACAGTCTCGTTCTTGGTCTCTGGGGCAAGGGCAAATTATCCAGCTCCTGTTGCTCACCTCAGTGTATTAGCTAAAGATAGTAATAATTACCTACCAAACTCCCAGGAGAGTTAAGAATTAATTGCTTTATAGTACTCAACATTTATTTTCACACAATCAGTACCGCTGGGAGCAGAAAAATAAGCTTTGCAATTACGATTACATATCCACAGGGGACCATTCGCTCATAAAGTACTTGGATAAAACAGTTTTCTTAAAAATAATTAAGAAAATAGTCTTATTTATGTTTGGACAGAAGAAGAGAAACTCTTCGGGCTCAGGAAGAAGAAACTGAAAGGAACCCTGTGCAAGCAAACAAACAAGCAAGAACTTTCTCTGAACTCAAGATGGCAGTCTACTGGAAAAAAGAATGAATTAAGGTGAGTGGAAAACCATACATTATTAAACCGGTGCTATTTACACTGGGAACATGGTAAAACCGCTTCAGGGTACATGACGTGCTAAAGACACAAAGGAAACAGTGTGCCTGCCTCTCCCTCCCTACTTTCTCCGTAGAGCTTTGAAGAGTGATGGAAGAGAGAGGAAACAGTAATGGCAGCGTTATGTGTACAAAAAGCTGATAAGCAGAATACCTAGCATCACTACAACCCTATTTCTCAAACTAAACTGTGTCCAGTGGAGGTAGGTTTCCTCCCAGGTCATGGTCACCATGAAGAAGCATTTTGTTCTAACAAAGAAAAGCCTGGCAGCAGAAACCACACAAAGCAGGGCACATAACTTCTTGATTGACACCAGAGATTATACAAACTAAAAGCTTGGGCTTAAAGACAACACTCTAGAGACTGAGATGAAGGCTCCACCTTATCATTAGAGGAGGTGACACAGCTGATGTCTTTGTGGAGGAGGCAGGAAATGGAACATTTTACACAGCCTGGTCAAATGCATCACAGAGCTGCTCTGTGCAGAGAATATTTGCTGCTGCCGCCCATAGATCAAGCCCCAAACTCTTTCTGACTGGGTCGTGAGAACTTCTGTGGCTAGAACTGTGTTTAATACCTTAGCAGCTGAGAATAGGATATTTTACAATGTAACCAATATCTGTGATTAATTGTTGTTTTGTGTTGTAAATAAATGTGGCAAGTGCAAGACATAATGAACAATAGATTCAGGACCTTTTCAGACTGTCTGCTAGTATTCGTTCTCCAAGAAGACAACTTTCACTCATCTCTGGCTTCACTATCTGTGGATAAAATCTCCCAAACCTCTGAGGCTGGATGTGCCTGAGTTTACTGGGAGCCAAAAACCAGTTTTGGGAAGTCTGATCAGCCTCACTCATCTCAGCAAGAACTCAATTGGTAAAAGATAACATTTCAAATGTTAGCCTCGTTCATTGCCTTCATGCTGTTAATGAAGATCTACATGGTCCATCCAGCTGGTTTGTGCTTTGTGATTGTTGGAGCCCTGAGAGGTCTGGCAGAGCCCTGAGGGGTCTGGTGGAGCCCTGGGATACAGTGAACTCTGATCTCTGGCTGGAGAGACCCAGGGAAGAAGGTGGAGTGCAGGAGTCGGTGCACGGCAGAGCATTTTTGACCATGCTGCAGAGCACAATCTCATTTTTTTTACACCTGCTGGGCTGCATTACCTTTTCATCTTTACTAAGTCCAACTCCTGCATAAGGAAAGGTCCAGCTGATATCCAAAGCACTGAACGTACACCAGGATGTTCATTGGGATTCATCTGTCACAAGAGCTCCTGCAATTTTTTTTTTTTTTTGCTTTGTTTTGAACTTCCACTCCTGTTCCGAAACGAACAGCAGACTCAGCTTGCCTTCACTCCCCTCTTCTGCATGCAAAGCGGGAGCTCTTTCATCTCAGCAGACAACGGCCTTGGTCTTTTCAGCTGTGTTCAAGTCAATTGCTTGCACAAGAGCGGGACGCTTGCTTGGCGGCTGGCCAGCCGTGCAGGACACCCAGGCCAGGCAGGCTTTTCCTCACAGCTCTAGGCTGTCTGCAGACGTTGATAAGGCAAGTAGTGCAGAGATCACAGGGTCTTGCTGGACCCTGAAACTTGGGCATGGCAGTGGAGAACAAGGAGGTGGGAACACAGCCCCCTCTTCCCCCTAAAATAAGTTTTGTTGTTTTTTTTTTTTTTTCCAGCTCACTAGGAAACCTGCTGAGTCCGAAACTTACTGACTGTCTGTCATACATCTCAGAAATCTGATTTTTCAAAAGGAAAAAAATCCGACTGTCAGAGTTGTTAATTCAAAAGTCTCTGCCTGCTTGGAGGACTCTCCATTAGCTCACTATCTCACACCCTAAACAAACCAATGGCATCATTATATCAGTGAAGAATGAATCTCTGCAGCCACCTGGGTGATTTTTTATTGGCAATCTTTGAACACCTTTTCTAAGACTATTGATTTTTTTTTTTTTTTTTTTTGCTGGGATATCCCTTGTTTCCAACTAAAAACTAAGAACAGGTCTGCTTGTCCCTTTCTGCTCAGAGTTCTAATCTCTTGGAGAGGAGAATTCTGACACATATTATGGTTGGAAGCTCTTCCTCCATGCCTTCTCACTATGAATAAGATCTTAAAGACTTAGTCTGCTGCAGTTCAGATCTCTTTGTTGAGCTTCTGAATATCAGAGTTAAGTGTTCATACTGCTTGCTATTCTCTTGTCTGATGCATTTCTTATCTATTTGCTGCCTCCAGGATGTATTTATGTGAACAAATTAAGCATTCTTAATATATGTTAGCAAAACATTACATCTACTAATGGAGAGAAGCGTTATGTTCTAAGTTGTTTTAGTGCATATGAAACCCATTTTCTAGGGGGAATAAGAAATGACAGATCATTCTCTTGAATGAATACTGTCTGAGAAGAATTTGTCTGACATAAATGTAATTTTCCAGATTATTTTTGTGGGTTTTTTTTTTATTATTATTATTTCCAGGGAACTTTTCTTTCTTTGTAAGCAGAAAGCAGTTTCATGCCCCAAACCTGACAGACTAACTAGACAAAACAGGGAAATCCTCTTCTAATTCAGGAGGTTTTACAGGCTAAATTGTCTTAGATTTAACAGGATTGACAACACATTTTCCATGGTTCCTGTCATTTTTTTTGACAGTGTAAATGCCAATGACATAATGATATTCCAATAGGAATCATTTCCTCAGAGAGGTCCTATTATCATTTTCTATGTCAACAAATTAATGGCAGTGAAGGAGTTAGTGTATGGCATTAATTTTATGCCCATGAATTGCAACCATCTTCCAGGAGTTTTGACACTGGCTTTCTTGGGGAAAAAAAAGATTTTTAAACTGTAGATGCAGCTGTAGCCATCTGAAAAATATCAGGCATATAAAGATATGCATCCCCTGAAGAACTAAACATTACCCAAGAAGATGACATAATGCGTGTCGAGGGAAGTGAAATATCAAGCTCCTGTGGTTTGGGGTTAAGATAAAGACACTGAGTTTATTAAGCATTCCTGAAGTGTTGGCTCTGTGCTGGTGTCTCCTGTATTACCTGGGGACTCTGAAAGGGATTTCACAGAGACATGACTGGCCTTTCTCAGGGGCAAAAGAGTTTGGTACTGGATTTTGCCCCCAGGGTGCTATATTGCCATTCCTCAGACTGGCCCCCCATGTATTAAAGGCTTGGCAAAGCCCCAGTGAGGTTCACCAGGGTTTAACAAAATTTTATTTGCCTCAACAAAAAATATGACCCTTGGCATTTATAATGTCAACCTTCCCCTTAAATGTTACCTTATCTCCCAGGTAGGTGGTTGATTCACCTTCTCTGGAGGTATTTAAGGCACGGGTGGATGAGGTGCTGACGGGCATGGTTTAGTGTTTGATAGGAATGGTTGGACTCGATGATCCGGTGGGTCTCTTCCAACCTGGTTATTCTATGATTCTATGATTATATGATTCTGTTTCCATTCAGTCCTCTATTTTCACAATATCTTCTTTACTGCATCCACCTCTTGGACTGTAAACCCTTCAGAGCAAAGCAGTTTTGCGTATTTGTCTTACATGCTGCATCATGCACATTTTGGTCAGCAAAGAAGTACTTTGGCCAGAATTAACAAAGAGCAACCATTCATGCTCCACAATTTCATGCAGAGTGGAGTGTCATCTGAGTACTGTTCCATGGTGTTCTAGAGAGAGCCTGAAAAGTGGTCTGTATGCAGCTGGCAAAGGAAAAATAAGTTCTAATGCAAAAATTTAGGACAGCATCAAGCATTCATGGATATGCTTATGGGAAATTTTGTATACAGGTACTCAAGTTTTTGGTCACAGGTAAGTCAGAGGACTGAGCTTTTTAAATAATCACCTCTGCTGCCTCCATTGAGATCCTACTGTCTTCAGGCATTCATATCAGGCAAGATTCCCGGGAGAAACTGAGGCTGATGGATGATGTGTTTTGCACATAAAACCACCCATTGACGAGAGCAGCTGGGCTGGAAAACTTGCAATATCTTTTCTCTCCTTAATGCCACTAGTTCTCTGAGGGTGAATTCAAAGGCAGCTGTGCCATATCTCATGCTGTT
Organism: Clamator glandarius; assembly: GCA_033459285.1. Classification (NCBI taxonomy): domain Eukaryota; kingdom Metazoa; phylum Chordata; class Aves; order Cuculiformes; family Cuculidae; genus Clamator; species Clamator glandarius. The sequence goes on from JAUNZM010000832.1 coordinate 13,279, forward strand.
TGGGGAGGTGAGTGGGTTGTACTCACTCTGCAGTGAGTCATCCCTATCTTGTTTAACTGCAGCTTACGAATTTTCGTTTGTTTATGTGTGTGTTCCAGGCATATCTGATCAATGATGTATGTGGCTCTGGAAACTTACTGCATCAAGTCTCCATACTTTCCATCAAAGTTTTTTGGCACTGTGGGTGAAGACCACAGGACACAGCATCAGATGCAATTTATAGATCTAAAGAGACTTTGATTTAAGCACTTATCCACACCCAAGTGAAACCAAGGTTCTCTGCTACCCCATATACCAAGGATGACTATAAAATGTGAGACCACAATCAACTCCAAAGTCAAATCCAGTCTTCCCGTTCACTTATGAATGAGAAAATAATGATTTAAAACAATGTAAAGCTAACAAGTAATGTCTTAATTGGGGGCTATAATTAGCTAAGTCTTCATTTAAAAAATTAAGTAGATACAGAATAAAAGTAGAGTTGTTCTAAATTTTAGTTACTCGAATCCATTACTCAAGGCTTTCCTGAGCTGGGTCAAAAGTGTCCCAGATCAGATAAATAGGACTAGATATCAGAGCAATCAGTCAGGACAAGAAAAGTGTCAAATATTGTGTAAAGAGTTAGATATCAGTAGTGGCTGTCTTCTATCTTCTCTCTGTTGCCAGTGCACGACATACTTGCAAACCACAGGCTGCAAAATGCACTCTGCAAGTGAAGTGGCTCATTTTAACTCTTTAGTGTAAGGAGGGTGAAACATTTGAATCAACATGCTTGAGATTAGGAAAAAGTTCTTCACGGAGAGGGTGGTTAGGCATTGGAACGGTCTGCCCAGGGAGGTGGTTGAGTCACCGTCCCTGAAGGTGTTTAAGGTGAGGGTAGATGAGTTGCTTAGGCGCATGATTTAGGGATTGGTGGGAATGGTTGGACTCGACGATCCAGTGGGTCTCTTCCAACCTGGTTATTCTGTGATTCTGTGATTCTGTGATTCTAAAGAACAGTGATGCCATTTACTACTCTTCTGATGACCTCCTTTCCTCCCTGAAGGGACTCTTCTTGTCAAGACTATAGGGTTTGAGCCTTTACTGAAGAAAGCCCCAACAGGGTGTTGTTTCATAGCAAGGAAATACCTGTGCTGTTCATGTTGTGCAAGGTTTGGTCTATTCCTGGACAGGAAAAGGACTGTGTATTAAAAGACAGTTTTTACGAGTGTTTCTTTAATTGTTGTCACAAAAGGAAGCACATTCCCTGTCAAGAGCCAGCCTGTAAATCACAAAGTGTTATCACAGTGCACCATAGTCTGCATCTTTACTGGAGCCACTGTGTCTTTTGTACACACACACACAAAAGAGCCCTGCTCTCTCATACAACTTCTTTATTGGGCTTTCTGGGTGGAATTTGTTTGCTTAAACGTAGGCTGACATTGTCACTTGAGATGCTCCTTCACAGCCATGTGAGTGTGATAAACACAATACAGAAACCATTTGCAATACATCTGTGCTTTTCTAGACAGGCAACTAAGGCTGGGCGAGGTACCAGTACTGTGTTGGAAGAAGTAGTATTCTGTCAAACTGCTGTGGTTCTTGAGCTATGGGACATCGTGTTACAGGTGTTCATGTCTACCTAGGCTTTTAAAAATCATTGGGAGTTTAATCACTTTAATTCAGGGGATGATGTGGTTCCTCTCAATGTAGACATCTGAAACAGCTCAGGTTAATCCCCTCAGAAAAAGCTTATGCAGCTCAGGGTTGACTATTTCAGGTGCAGAAGCAACCTCTAAAGCTGGGTGACATCAGGTCCACTGAGATTCAGGGGTTTGTTGTCTCCAGCTGTGACTAGCTTAACATTAAGCATGTGTGGGAGCTACTTATCATGACCACAGTCTAGACCTTTCTCCGAGGCGATTTTGTCATCTAAGGGTTTTGGTTGTGTAGTTGGTCACTTCAGGAATTACAGTTGTGGTCTGAATGGAAGTCTTGATGCTGAAATGCTCCTGGACACTGTGCTGGTGAGGATTTAATTCAGAGAGACAGAACAGTCTGTGAACTAGGACCCTCAGTTCAAATCTGTCACAGTTCTTCACTCCAGTTATTTCAGTATGTTGACACTTCTCCCTTTTATCCCTTAAATTTGTTTAGATTTTAGGTTTATGTGTACAATCCATAAAGCTGTTGAGTGAAGTGGTTATACAAATAATAACAATCTGAACCGAAAACAGTCACTTGGACTGACTTCCACTTTGAACTGGGAAACAGAGCAGCTGTTGCCTGTAGGATTCCTTCAAAGGATGGTCATTAGCTTGAAAGCCACATCTATGAGCATGAAACTTTGGTTTGGTACAGAATTATACATGAGAAATTATCTTAAAAACTGCAGATACATTAGTGTAATGCTTTATATTCCATTCATCTTCAAAGCCCATCAAGATTTCTCCATTTCTTTATTGTTTTAAGAGAGGGAAAAATAGAGGGAGATAGCTACAAAATACATGATCATCATTAGAAAGATTTAAAAAAAAATCCCCTTTCTTACATAGCTAGAGGTGGATTAATTATCACCTTGTGTAAGAAATCTGAAGAATATTTATAGACACCAAGCCATAAAACCTTGACATACTATGTACTGATGATCCTCTTTCACATGTATCTCATAACAGTGGTAACATTTGCATAGATATGCTGTGGAGATCTTGAGACAGTTTTTATTTCCAGGCATATGAACTTTGTATGCACTGCAATGAGTTATGTGTGGCAAAATACTTTGACTGTGCCCATGTGATTTCCAGGTCTGCTGATCAACATTGTCACAAGGTGTGTCTGATTGATTTCTGGCTCCTGGGCTGATTCACATGGCATGGCAGGGAGTGCCAGGACTCTGCTCTCCCACGCTGGCCAGGTGATTCCACTGGGCTGGGCTCCAGCACTGCAGAAAAGTTTCAAGTCCTTTGTCTTTGCGCAGAAGGTGGTTTAAAGAAAACACTATATGGAGTTCAAGAGGTGGTTAAGCTGTCATGCTGACAGCCAGCATTCAAATGCTAGGTCTAATCAGTGCATTATTTTTATCCTCAGGCAATTATTCATGAGTATGCCACATTGATAAGGTAGATTAACAGACAAAATGATTGATTACAGTAGAGGCACTAGAGAATCCTCACACTAGCATGGTGAGAAACGAATCCAAAGCAGAACTCAACCTTTTGGACAGACTTAAAGGAACACAGATTATGTCCTGAAGAAGTGGATGTATTTTTCCACAGTGAACTGAATTAACTCCAGGAGAATTTCCCTGTTTTGACCTGAGAAAGGTTGATCATGATCTCCCTTGACTGACAAACACCTACAAGGTAGGTCTCTCCCACCTCTTATATACACTCTCCAAAGCTACTTTAGGAGTTGATTAATAGGTCAGATCTTTGCAGTGAAATGAAAATATGAGAAAAGCATGAAGTTCCAGATTACTAATTAAGTAATAAACTGATTGTCTAATTAACTGGGACACATCACCACAACGACAGCATTAGTTTACTTTTGCTGTATCTGTTGAGTCTGCCAATGTTTTGAATGTCTCTCTTCAGGTTTGAGGTGTGTATAGATGCCATTTGAAAACAGCTATGACAGCTGTCTCGTAACTGTGAGCAGAGGAGGCCATCTGCAAAGTCAGCACTCTAATAGTATGTCAGTGACAATACCCTCTAATAGCAATCTGGCACGCTGTGGTATCTTTAGTTGTAGATATACCCAAAGCCATGGGCCCTGCAACCCTGCAAAACCATCTACCACATGAGTATCTGGAAATTTATGAGGCACCACCACAGAATCACAGAATCACAGAATAACCAGGTTGGAAGAGACCCACCGGATCGTCAAGTCCAACCATTCCCACCAATCCCTAAATCATGCTCCTAAGTACCTCATCCACCCTCACCTTAAACACCTCCAGGGACGGTGACTCACCCACCTCCCTTGGCAGACTGTTCCAATGCCTAACCACCCTCTCCGTGAAGAATTTTTTCCTTATCTCAAGCCTAAATCTCCCCTGGCGGAGCTTGAGGCCATTCCCTCTCGTCCTGTCCCCTGTCACTTGGGAGAAGAGGCCAGCACCCTCCTCTCCACAACCTCCCCTCAGGTAGTTGTAGAGACAAATAAGGTCTCCCCTCAGCCTCCTCTTCTCCAGGCTAAACACCCCCAGCTCTCTCAGTCGCTCCTCATAAGGCCTGTTCTCCAGCCCCTTCACCAGCTTTGTTGCTCTTCTCTGGACTCGCTCCAGAGCCTCAACATCCCTCTTGTGGTGAGGGGCCCAGAACTGAACACAATACTCGACCACCAGTCATATTTAATTCATATCAATCTCCAGTGAAGACATTGGAATCATAAGGAGGATGAATCTCATTCAGACATGGTACAGAAATGGAATCGGTTTCAAAAATATAGCCAGTTTTTCATCAAAACCTCTAGAAAATCAATCTTCCACTTCAGAATATAGCCCAAAGGCTTGAAGCTCACTGAAATTACTCAAATGCAAAAAGGATGTTTAATTACATGCTCATTTGGGAGGAGAAATGTAAGACTGTGTCCCTAGATTCATTTTTCAGGCTAATTTAGTAGTCTTCATATTGAACATTCTCTTTTGATGCTGGACTTTAAAAAATATTCAACATGGAAATTTGCCTTGTGAAAAAGGCTGATTTCGATTGTAGCTGTCTAAGTAAAATTTAAATAAGATGTTACTATATTGGTTCAAAACACGGTTTATCTGGTCCCATAGGCTGTCTTTGATAGTGACAAGCCTGTGGCAGACCTTACTGGGAATATGATGCAAGATGTACACGGGGCTGCTTCATGGAGACGATCAGCTGTTCATATCATGAGTACACATTTTCTGTACCAGGCCATGTGGTGGATGTGGTATCAGGTCACACAGTAAGGATAAAAGCTATAATAGTAGGCTGACATTGAGGAATTAGATTTTTAATGTCACATTCTTTGCAGTCTAGCAAATTGCTGTGGTATCTTTCTTCCACTGAGACCTCAAATGCAAGGAACAGCTGGCTGATCTGCTAATATCAGTGCCCGATGCGTGAGATCCTCCAGTGGGAGCAGAGCAGCTTTACTGCACTGCAAACCCATAATGTCCTGGGACAAGATATGAGTCAAACCGCTGGGTCTCTTCCAACCTGGTGATTCTATGATTCTATGAAACACAGGACATTTTAAAAGTATGTCTTATGATTACAACATACAAAGGGACAAGTCTGGCTTTGTAGCAGGCAGAAAGAGTTATGAAGCAGTCAGATCTGGGATAATTTAGCCACATCCTAATCCCCATTTCTTGGTTTTTTAATCTCTGAAGTAGAGAATGTAGATCCTTTCCCAAAACTCTCCAATATGTTGAAATTATAGTATTTAACTCTTCATAGGCTTTTTAAAATCATGGCTGGCTTCAGTTTCTTGCAGAAATTGGTTACGTTTGCTGATTGTATGGGAAAGTACTCCCTTCAATCAACTCGTCTTTCAGTCTTTTGCACGGATTTAAAAGCCAGATTGGATGATTAGCTCATCCAACCTGATCCTTTACATAGTATGTGGGATAGAATTCACCTCACCATTATTTAAACAGTGAAATTAGAGATAGAATCCCTGCTCTAAAATGGGCTGATTCCCTTTTGCTCCATTACAGCCAGTGGAAAAGAAATATGCCCTGCATGAGGCAATTCATTTTTCTCTATGATGGATTTTTTAGTCTAGAATATATAAATTACTGGGACTGTGGACTTCATATAGTGAGTTCCCTCACAATAAGTTCACTCAGCTTTGGCTCAGGTAGAGATCCAAGGCAAGGGAGTAGTTTGTACCTGGAATTGTCAAGAGAGGGACAATCCACTGCTTTCCTTTCTGTGCTACTGATTTCTCAGCCTTTTTATTAGAAACCAAACTCCAAAGGTATTATTGACTGAATTGGCATTAGATATAAATGCAAAATCATGTAAGTAGTCCAAGAGGAGATATGCACCTTCCAGTATGATGAATCCATCCCCATTCCCTCTTTATGGACACCTCATCTCCCAAAAGATTGAGTAGATAATGAAAGATCTTCAGAGGCAGATGATAGCAATGACTTGACAGGGAAAGGTTTCCACAAGAGGCAGAAGAAAGATGGGGAACAAGGAGATGAATGTGAAGGGGCATGATAGAAGGATACAAAATGAGTATCGAGAAAATATGCGTAGAGAAAGATCAGACACACACTGATACTAAAATAAGATGACCGATAGAAATAAATGGCAACTAATTTAATATTAGTAAAAAGAAGCTTCTTTAATTCCAGAGACAATAAATAACCAGATAAATTAATGGCCACCAGATAATTTTAAAGCAGATGCAGGATTAAGAAGGGGAATGCATATCTGTAGATGGCACTTATAGATGACCGTGTTCCGCTGAAAATCAGTGGATGATAGGATATATCTGCAGCAGTGTTAATTAGGACAAATAACTCACGTTTCAGAGTACAAGCTAATTGCAAAGGCAGGGTACAAATCAACAAAAAGGCAGCAGGAACTATACTTTTAGTGGCAGGTTCTTCTAAAATATATAGTGTTGGTCAGTGCTTGAGACAGACCTGCCTGTCAAACTGATTTGTCTCTGCCACATTACCTGAGCAGGTTACAGTGTGAATGAATGTTTTCTGTGATGCCTTTTTGGAGTAGTAAATAACTACATGGATGGAGATAAGCAGTGGAAAAGGTAAAGATGTGTCCTGATAGAGATCAATTCAGGTAACATGTCTAACTCTTTATATTGACTATATAGATAAATGGAAATAGGACCTCTAAACTTTTAGTCATTTCTTTTGATCTCTTGAACAAGAAGACCACAACATTTGTTATCAGGAAGTTGAATACCATTAAGGATTTGACTGAAATAATCCAAATAGCTTGTAAATGACAATGCATTTAAAACCTAGTCCTTAGCCCTAATCACTGGTCCAAGCTGCCTTTTGGAATGAGATATAATACCCAGTCCAGCCTGTTAATTCCTATGTGTATGCTTCAATTAATTCTGACGTTGGTAAGTTCCTGTCATATCTAATCAGCTGCCCTGCTGACAGTGTTTGGATATTATGGTAGACATCAGACTCGATAAAAACCAACTGTGTGCTCCAATTGCCTTTAAAGCATAGCCCATGTCATCATTCTTGAAGGTCATTGTGGCCTGCAGATCAAGTCAAGCTGTTGTCCTTCCCCAGTTCGACACTGATAAGGTCACTCCTGAAACCTTGTAGACAGTCCTGCACACCCTGATGCCTTCTAGCTCAAGAGGGATGTGAAGAAATGGGAAAAGATTGAGAAAAGGGCTACCAAAATTGTCAAGAGCCTAGAGCATTCATGTCATACCAATATGCTGAGAGACACAATACAATATTCAGGTCTGATTCAGCAGGGCAGCTACCAGACTGTTCCCAGACTGTACAAATTCATGTGATTTTCTCACATCCACACACAGAGCTTTGTAATTCCTCATGTTGACACACCTTCTACAGAAGGTGGGGGAAAAAGAAGGGAAGAGATTATGGTTATATCCCCAGTCAGTTTGTATTGGTTGTATGGTTTGGTTATACTGAGTTATATAAGTCATATTCAAGGTCTTCAGAGTGTGTAATGATGATCTCTGTGCAGGTTAAAGAGCATTTCTCAGGCCCAGGACTAGTTAGCATGGAGACGCAGTAGATTAAATCACTTCTTGAGGTCCCTTCTAGGCTTGTTTTGTATGATTCTGCATCCTGAGCACTTGTCTTGGCATTATTTATTTAGCTTGGGTGTGAAGGCAACAATCCTCTGGCTGTCACAGCATGCACTATTGATTTATTTAGCTAAAATAAATACAATTGAAACACAAAGATTTATTAAAAGCAACCCTTTCTGCCTGTGGGCTCAACATGTTTTCAAAATGATGCTCTACAACCTCATTTGAGTCTTGTTCACATTCATGGTTTCACCTTTTGAGCAGTAAGAGAAGAAATGACAGGTGCACAAAATCGATCCAGTACTGATGCCCAATTCAGCATTTGTTTCATCCTTCAAGGATGCCAATTTGACACTGGGGAATTCAATGACTGTAGTGAAGCTTTAAAGCAGAACTATTGATCGATCAGTGACTGAGGAAGGAGATTAAGATACAGGATTCCTTCAGTCCCTTTCTTAAAAGTACAGTTGCTGGCTTTGGGTCATCCCTCATACGCTCTGTCTCAGATAAAAAAATCCATATTCTGATTATTTGTAATAGTCTTCTGGTCTCTTATGATCACTTGAATAACATCATAGGAATTTTATAAAAGGTAGTCACCAAGAGATTTTTTTATTCCTTTGTAAGGAATATATTTGCTTCTGGATACATGAGTAATCTTCTCTGATGTTGTCTGCCTTAGATTTCTTTTAGTAACATGACAAAAAGGTAAATTAAATGTTTTCATTTAGATGCTTTTAATTGGCAGCCAGAATCAATGATTCCAATGAGAAACTTCAGACCAAATTTAACCAAAGGGAATTGCTAAAAGGTTTATGGAGATAATTAGTATCTTTATTTAAATGCCTCTTCCTGCTTGTTTCCTAGACCACGGTTGTACGAAGTTGGTATGCAATTTCGATGTCTACAGCTGCTCTCGCAATGATAAATCTCTCTCTCCCTAACCTGTCCTGTGTATTGTGCTCTGCCTGTGATTTCCCTTGAATGTGCTTTAAATACACTCTTCTCCAGGACTGAGGTTTTCATAGTTTTGGGAAAAGCGTTCAAATGTAATTAAAGGTGTTATAAGCTCAAAGCCCTAAGTGGGTTATGCTCCCAAACCATCAGGTGCATGTGGGAATTGACCCCTCGGCATAGTGGGTGCATAGATGCACACATTATCAAGATGTAAACAGGCATTTTTATGCTTCTCAGAGTGAGAATGGAGGGTTGGTGAAACAACAGTGGAGCCACAAAGAAGATTAAATATGGAAACAGTCAGCATGAAGATGAGATCCATTCCACATAGGTCTAGACACCAATGTCTGACTTGGTTTCCCTGGGGACCTCTTAGGCTGTGGTTTAATAAATCCTGAAATATGCAGGATGAGTCACACTCTAGTAGAGTCATATCTTATTTGGCACAAAGGATTTCACCTGATGGTGTTTTTGGATAAGAAGTGAGTAGAGATGTAATCTAAACATTCTGTGAGATAGGGCCAAAGTAAGAAACCTGAGTTATGTCCCTTTGAACAACCTGCAAAGTTCGCAGCAGTGCCAACTACACTGTATTTTGAAAGGCAGATTGTGCAGTGCTGTATTTACATAGCATAGTCCAGTGTGAGGTGAAGAGCTGGTTGAAGGATAGTTGCAAGATAGGATAAAAGCAATTCTTGTTGGATAGAAGTAACAGATGCAGTATGTAGTCTTGTGGGTCCATGTGACATTCCAAGTAGCCCTTCAGTCTCCCTCGACTACTCCCCATCCAGGGCAGGATCTAACCCTGCTGCCTTGGCAGCCCTTCGAGACTGGACAGCAAAATGATCAGTGTGCACATGGCCAAGGTGCTCAGGTACTGGAAAGGGCTTAAACTCAGCTCATGAACTTCAGCCTGAGGTAATTTATGAGAGCTCAGTTGCTGAACTTCACCCTGAAGTGATTTATGAAAGCTCATACTCATTTCCACCAGGTCTGCTCTGAAGATAATCCCCAGCAGAGTGACAGAGCAGGCAGTCTGGCTGGTAGCTGCTTAAACATCAGGTTAGGGTTTGGGTGAGCTGACGTCTCAAGTTTTCCCCATCTGAAAAGCAATGCTGATAGTCTTCTCTCTTTTGCTAAGCATTTTGTGGACCCCAGAGGAAAGCACAAGGTGGGAGTTAATGGTGATGATGACCTTAGAGAAGTGTTTTGCAGACACACATTAATATCAGTGGTGAGGGCTGGCTTGTTGCAAAATGCAGTTAGAGATGCTGTTTGAAGTTTGTGCCAGCTTCCCTCTGGGAAGAAGAAGGAGGACAATACACGTCACTGAGTGTCATCTTTACAGAGAAATTACTCCGAAAAGAGAAGTCCACAGGGTGGAAGGAGGCACTACCGGCAAAAGAAATTCACAGCCTCAGCTAATTGGACTGGAGAAGCGATCTGCTTAATAACCGTTAGGAGAAACATATATAGCAACAAACAGAACTAGTGTATCAGTAAGCTATGGCAGAGCCACTTGCTTGTTATTAGCTCCTGTGTGTTCTCATCTTGAATGGAAATATAAACCCCTCCAAAAGACGCAAGGAGTGTAATTGCAGGGACACAATATTGGTGATCTTTAATAAGGGAGCTGGTCATGAAAGGGACTACTCTGGAGAAGGAAGCTCAGGGCTCAGCTGAAGATGCTTAGATGGGCAGGATTACTGCAATTCTTATACAAAATAGCATATATTTTATTTTGCTATAATCAGGGCTCAAAGTGAGTGGCCAGCCTGAGAGTGTAAATGGAAGCAATATTATGTTTATGGAAGAGAGAAGAGATGAGAAAAGCTTGGGAGCTACTGGGTGAGAGATGTTGGATGACAGGAGAGAATCATTGCTCTAGCTGCTGAAAAAGCTAAAAACCTTTAGGATAGCCCTGATAGAGCAAACATCCAGACAAGCAAACCAGAAGCAGGAAGAGTTCGATGAGTGAAAGGATTAGTGTCTTTGACATATACATTTGGAATAGTAACTACTTAAGCCACAGAGACTGGCAAGCATCTGATGCCTGTCACTGAGCTGACAAACCACAAGTCCCTTTCTGGACAAGAGAGATCTAGTGAGTACACTCTGTGGAGTGCAGTGAATTTTCCTCTCTAAAGTAGCTGTCTAAATCTGGGCCAATGCACAATACCTCAAAATGCCTATGCCTCTCCACTACATTAAAGGAAAGCAGGATAATTCTTGCAGAAAGTGCTCTTAATATAGTAATAGTTGAGATGCATCCTGAACAAAGGACTCCTGTGTCTTTAGGGGGAGATGATCTGCCTTGGGATTATAATGGCACTCTTTTAGAAGTCAACCAGGTTGACTCATTAAATCTAAAGATGCATTAGGGATCTGAACAGGCTGGACCGCTTGGCTGAGCCCAACGGCATGAGGTTTAACAAGGGCAAATGCCGGGTCCTGCACTTGGGGCAAAACAACCCTGAGCAGCTACAGACTAGGAGAAGCCTGGCTGGAAAGCTGCCAGGAGGAGAAGGACCTGGGGGTGTTGGTTGACAGCCGACTGAACACGAGCCAGCAGTGTGCCCAGGTGGCCAAGAAGGCCAATGGCATCCTGGCTTGTATCAGAAACGGCGTGACCGGCAGGTCCAGGGAGGTTCTTCTCCCTCTGGACTCGGCACTGGTGAGACCGCTCCTCGAATCCTGTGTTCAGTTCTGGGCCCCTCACCACAAGAAGGATGTTGAGGCTCTGGAGCGAGTCCAGAGAAGGGCAACAAAGCTGGTGAAGGGGCTGGAGAACAGGCCTTATGAGGAGTGGCTGATACAGTTGGGGTTGTTCAGCCTGGAGAAGAGGAGGCTGAGGGGAGACCTTATTACTCTCTACAACTACCTGAAGGGAGGTTGTAGAAAGGAGGGTGCTGGCCTCTTCTCCCAAGACAGTGGACAGGATGAGAGGGAATGGCCTCAAGCTCCACCAGGGGAGATTCAGGCTTGAGATAAGGAAAAGATTTTTCACGGAAAAGGTCGTTAGGCATTGGAACAGACTGCCCAGGGAGGTGGTTGACTCGCCTCCCCTGGAGGTGTTTAAGGTGAGGGTGGATGAGGTACTTAGGGGCACGTTTTAGTGATTGGTGGGAATGGTTGGACTCGATGATCTGATGGGTCTCTTCCAGCTTGGTTATTATATGATTCTATGATAGCAAAGCTAATGTTTCCAAAGGGATGTAAGAAACTTACTCCCATTGAAATTAGTCAGTTAAGTACCCTGAACATACTTGCCTTCCGGGATGAGATTCTTGGGTTTTAGGAAATCAGAGAAGTCTACTGGCAACATTACAGAATGCTGACTAGATGAAACGGGCCTGTTGTTTATACTGTTAGTCCTCTCTTATTCTTAGACCTGTATGTTTTTGGCTGGAATGCTTCTTCAGGCTATAAATATTCCTGATACATTTGCCTTTGGACACCAGCCAGTTTACTTATGTTTTTGTAAAACACTGGGCATAACCAACAGTAAACCTTCATGCTATTCAGCAGAAGGATGACATCAAATTTAGAGGCAGAGGGACTTTTTAATTTGCCTCCTGAAACCAGCTGGGTGAAAGAAATTGTCTACTTATCAGCTATGGAAATGCTAAAAGAGCATGTAGATGCTGTGGGAGAAGATATGTAGTTACTCCAGCTTACACTGAAGTGGTGTCTTAGTCCAGCGATGGTTGTTAGCATGCAAAACACATACGCTTCTTAATGATGAGAGTGATATTTTTGGATTGTCATGCTCAGCTATGAAAAGTTTACATTTGTTGCAGAGAAATCTGAGGAGGACAGCAGCCCTGGTAAAGGGAAAAATCAAACAGGCTTTACTGTTGTACAGCTGCTTTCCCCAACAAATTGTACTTGTTTAAGGAAGTTTGCAATCCCAAATCATACAAGAACTGGAGAGAACATATAAACACAAATCCAGGACAACGGGAAAAAATAGTTTAGCGCTCTGAGGACAGAAGACTTGGAAAATGAGAGACAACCTTGGTTAATGATTATCCTGTGTGCAGAGATCAACAGGGTGAGGTTAAAAGGCTGAATGTTCCTCCCTGCTTTTTAATATCTAGAGTGTGAGATCTAGATTTTTCCACTGGTCTCAAATCTGATATATATTGACAGTTTTGGAAAGTGGGCTGTGAAATTTCAGCCTATTCAAGCTAGCTTCTTTGAGCTACACTCTTTCAAAAGTCTTATCGTGTTAGAATCCAGCCCATGGAGGAGGTCAAAATGCTCTGCTGGCATGTAGTCCAACCAACATTCGTTTTCTTGCATTTTCTGTACTTTCTGAGTGGCAGCAGCTGTTGGAACAAGCATAAAAATATGAAGGGATGGGTAGGCTTAAGTTATTTTTATCTCCACAGCTGTTGAATCAGAACATCATTTAGCATCTCAGTTCTGTGGATAATCTCAGTGCAATTAGAAGGCTTAGGTAAAATTTAGATATACTTAAAATTTTGATTATTATTATTCCAGAATTAGCACTGGTTACAAGCACACAATTATGCTAGGTGTTGTACAAATTCATTATGCTAGATAATCCTGGTTTACATTGTTTGCAATAGAGCTGAAAAATTCATTTTTGCCCAAATCCTGTTTCATAAAGAAAGATATCTTAATATCTATAAATTAAAGCACAGGGGGTGTTTGCATCCAGTTAACAATTTAAAAATAGTTGGTATCTTTGAATTGTATTTTCTTAAAAAGTTTCATTTTTAATTTTGAACATGATGTCATTAAAAAAAAAATGAAAGTCAAGTAAAATGATTATTTGGAATGAATTGTTTGGTTGCCACAAGATTTGTCTTCTTCCTATTTCATTAAGAAATTAAGGTTTTTGAGGCTGATTCAAAATATTTCTTCTCCATCTTTTGGAATTTTTTTTTCCTACACAGCAGAAAAATTGAGGATTTAGTTACTCAGCTGTGAATAACAGAGATTATATCAACAAGGGAACTGACAGAGAAAATCTGAGCAGCTATAGGGAAAAGACAAGACCCCATCAGCTCCCAGCCCTATGATCCACCGACCTGCCTGCCCTCCCTCCATGAGACTTCTTGCACACTCTAGTAAATATGTCTGTAGCTGGAAAGAAAGGTAACTTTCAGTTAATGGGATATTTTTGTTCTTTAGGTTATATAAGCATTCCTTGAAAAACTCTGCAGCTCACAGTGTGTTATGGTGTTTCCTATAAATATGAAGCTTCTTATATTTTTCATTCCAGTTTCCAGTCTGATGGAGAGTATAATTGCAAAGACTTCTGGTAGTTTTTTCCCCTGTCATTCATATAGCCCCCCTTTAAGTACTAGCAGCCTTCCAGTACTTAAACAAAATCTGGGGAGGGGCTGTTTATCAGGGAGTCCAGGGACAGGATGAGGGGGAACAGTTTTAAATTGAAAAAGGGGAGATTTAGATTAAGTATTAGGAAGATTTCTTTCCCTGTAAGGGTTGTGAGGAACTGGCACAGGTTGCCCAGAGAAGTCCTGGATGACCCATCCCTGGACGTGGCCAAGATGAGGTTGCATGAGGCTTTGAGCAGCCTGATCCAGTGGGAGGTGTCCCTGCCCATGGCAGCGGGTTGGAATCGGATGATCTCTGAGGTCCTTTCCAGCCCAAACCACCCTATGATTCTGATTATCTTTTTGGAGTGACATGGCTCTTAGGTGGTGTTTTCACAAACCATACACTTTCAGATAACGCACCTTCATTCAGTGAATTTTAATTCCCGCACTTCCATCTTATATATATAAATTGCCAAACATTTGTGTACTCACTTCCTACTCTAGTGCTGCAGCAAACAAAATAGGTGCATTGAGAAGGTAAAACCAGTGAAAATGTCCTTATGGGATCAGTTCCCAAATCCATCATCTTCCACGTGCCCAAAGCAGTTGCACAAAGACAGATATAGGAATATGATAAGTTACCTTCATATATTCTCCCAATCCTCCACAGTGTGAGACTTGGGTAATAGGCACAGGCTTGGAGAATGTCCTGGCATGAGCTGGTGTGAGTTACATGGGTTTTCTTTTTTCTGAATATCTCCAATTGTTTTTTGAACTCATACAACTTTTATCTATGACCTGCTTCAGAGATTTTCATGGTTCAATACCCGCTCCCCCTTTCTTTTGGCATCTCCTTTTGTTTGTTTTGAACTGTCCACTTACTAGTTTGATTTGGCACTGAATAACTGATCTTTGATCTTAGAGGCCTTTTCTGACCTTAATGATTCTATGAATTACTACACAAGAAAAGGAGGGAACATTTGTTGTCCATCTTCTCTGCCACTGCTCACATCACTCTTGATTTTATGGGTGTCTGTCATACCCTGAAGACAGTCATCCCATTGCCATGCTAGCTACCAATCTCGACGGTCTGGTGGGTCTCTTCCAACCTGGTTATTCTGTGATTCTGTGATTCCTCATTCAGATGTCATCCATCAGTGATGTATCATCCCTGTAGTGATGGATCTTCCCAACTTTTCCAGAGTTACTATACAATAACCAGAAATCCACATGATTTTCAAGCATATTACCCATAGTGTCATAGCAAAAATTTCAGGTTTTTCTTTTATTTCTTTCCTCAGAATTCCTAAAATGTCATTTGCTTTTTTGACTGCTACTTGCTGCTGAAATGACATTTCCGTAAGAGAACTGCTATCTCAAGACCTCATTTTTCAGTAGTAATAGCTGTATCAGAGCCTGCTGTCATGCAAGAAAGACCTCTCAGGACTTGAGATAACTGAAAATAGCTGTAACATGCATCATGCCAGTTTATCTAAGTATGTCGGAGGCTGAGAGAGACAACCTTTCATATGTGACAGAGACAGGGAGCAACATTAAGTAATTTTCTGAGTTAGAGATTATCTTTGCATCCACCATTACCACTGAGACAACGTGGAAGCTCAAAGCCATCCTTGTAATCTCCGGCTTTGATTAATGCCATGAAAGCATTTGTATGAATGCAGGTCCCAGGAGCCCCCACACTTATATCAAGACCTGCTATGCTATGTGTTGCGCAGACAAAAAGCAAAGAGACCATTTCTTACAAAGGGCTTTTAGATAAGTCGCACTTCTGCAACTCTCTGTGTGTGATATTAAGCGGGGTAGATGGGTGTGTGGAGCAAACACAGGACAATCCTGCTATAGTCCACCAGGTGATTAAGAATATTTCTTTGGAAGTGGAAGGTGTTTAGGAAACTGAAGTTGCTGCAGTGGTAAATATTATTGCTACATGGACTTCTTTCTCCCTTATGCCTATTTTATACATTTGTCACAGTACTGGGTAAAGTGAAGTTGGAGGAAGGATACCATTGGTTTTGGAAGTAAAAATCATCATTTAAATTAACAGCAATGTTAGCAGACCTTCAGTATAAAAAAAGTACACGCCCTACCAACTCACTTAAAAAAGTATAACTCCATTCTTCAGCAGAGTCAATAACAGTTCAATTTTATTGTGTGTAAGACACTGTTGGTTGAAGAACATAAGGGTTTCAAAATATGTTCTCATTAAGAGAAAATATATTTGTCAAAATCCTTTAAATTGTCCTTAGATTTTGTTTTTTGTAAGCAAGCTTCCTTCATCTTGTATACAAAGGAAGAACATGAAGCTAAGAGGAGTCCTACCCTGGGACTTCAAAACTTGCAATGAATAATTAGAAGAAATAAAGGCAGAAATTGGTGGAAATCTCCTTTCTTCCTTCTTAAGTCAATTTACATCATAAACACTACAGGAGACCCCTCTGTTGCCTGCAGGTGCCTCACATTTAGCATGAGGGACAACCTCATCATGGACAGCAGTGAAGAGGTATTGACAGTGGTGCTATTGCAGAGGATAAATAGTCCACATGGCATGGTGATGGAGTTTTTATCATGTTCCTATTATGAATAAGGACTCAGAAAAACTCCTGTTTCTGGTTAGTTCAGATATACTTCCAAAAACCACTGGAACCCTCTCAGAGACATAAGGGGTGAAACAATGAAGTCCAGCAGTAAATGCCTAGAACTGAAATCAACGAGCCCCAAGTTTAATCCCAGATTCTAGAAAGACAGTGTTTTACATTTCATAAAATAAAACTATCCTAATTGCAAAATCAACCCCCTAAAATGTATTATATACAAAAAATACATGTAACCCTCAGACTTATGCAACAAAGTTATTAAATTTCTGTCCATGCAACCAGTATTGTTTATATCACTAAATCACATAAACAATATCCCAAAAATAAATGCCAAGCCAAACACAAATCACAGGCTTGTTGGTAAGTGGCTGGAATGCGGGCGGTGCCTTTGTTAAACACAGAGGCTACTGAATGACTTTGTGTTTGGAAAAAAAATTATGTTGTGAAATAGAATTGAGGTCACATTACGGAAATGAGCAACATACAAGTGTTGTATAGACCTATTCAGTAGTAATGCTGTAATAGGAATTTTTCTCCTGCGTAACAGTGACTTAGTGCTCTGCTGGGTGTGTGGTCAGTTAATAACCTTAAATCATCACAGCAGTCGGTGAAGGAGTGATAATTACTTCCAGCCATGAGTCTGGCCTCAGTGCTTTTTATTACAGGTTCATTGGTTTCTGTTAAACAGATGGATAAACTAGTGACCTGCTAGGCATTAGGGGTTTACACTCAGAGGACAGGTTTCGAAGCCTCCAGTACACCATAAGGAATATGACCTGAAGCCCCACCTGTGATCATGGAGGCTCTCACTATGGTGTAGGCTTTGAATCCTACCCAGAAGTGCTGATTTCACCTCCTTTATTCATTAATCTGGTCAAACGACAACAGTGTTAAAGGTGTCAGCACACACTCATGCGAGGAAGAAGACTTAGCTTAGGATGGATGAACACTGGCAGAACTACTAGGCCCCTGACAATAGAGTAAAAGAGATAGTGAAGTTCACAATTCAAGTGATTTCACTGAGTCATGCAGGAATCTGGTCTAGAAGAGTAGAACAGATACATTGCAGGACTAAGACTTCAATAGCTCAGTCAGTAGGGCAGGTGAAGAGGAGGTAAAATGTCCATTTTAGTGATGCCAGTACTGATTTAATCCAATATCAAACATCTAACTGTCTTTCCTTTTCCCACCAAGTTTGTTACCAAATTCAAGATTACAATGCAGTTCTTAAACCCATCATTTAATCAGACAGGTTTAGCATGACGGCATTAACACCACATTCATACCTCATTTTTATCCCTCCACCATTAGTGGCAGTAGTTTTGAGTCACAGATAGAATAAATGAGGATTGAGAAAATAGATGAATAGAGTTTTGAGCAGCAATATCTCTCTGCCAGCTTCAGAGAGAAGAGAAGAAAAAAGCTCTGCTGATGCTTTAAGCAAGTCAGAAACATTATCCACTGTAGCTTAAGTCAGATGGATTAGTCACATTATGATGATGTACAAGTCAGATTCTTGATGTGATGCTTAATTGTATTACATTGATAACGCCCACAGCTGATTGTTGCAACTTTCTTGATTCTTGATCAGGGGAACATGGGTGTAGGGGATTATTAATGGAATTTAAAATTATGTACAGATCCACCCTGAAATGTTGATGTCCCTCTGTGAACTTCTACTAAAAGGAAGATATTGAGCTGCTGGAGCATGTGCAAAGAAGGGCAACGAGGTTGGTGAAGGGTCTGGAGCACAAGTCTTATGAAGAGAGGCTGAGGGAACTGAGGTTGTTTAGTCTGTACAAAAGGAGACTGAGGGGAGACCATTTCACTTTCTACAGATACTTGAAATGAGGTTGTAGTGAGGTGGGTGTTGGTTTCTTCTCCCAAGTAACAAGACAAGAGGAAACATCCTCAAGTTGCTCTGGGAGAGGTTTAGACTGGATATTATGAAATAATTTTCCTAATGGCTAGTCTAAATCTTCCCCCTTCCAATTTAAAGCCATCCCCACTTTTCATATCACTACATGCCCTTGTAAAAAGTCCTTCCCCAGCTTTCTTGTATGCCCCCTTCAGACACTGGAAGGTCGCTATAAGGTCTCCCCAGAGCCTTCTGTTCTCCCAGCTGAACAAGCCCAAGTCTCTCAGCCTGTCCTCATAGCACAGGTACTCCATTCCTCTGATCATCTTCGTAACAGTCCTCTGGAATCGTTCCAACAGTTCCATATCCTTCTTATGTTGTGGACTGCAGAGCTGGACACGATACTCCATGTGGGGTCTCATGACAGCAGAGTAGAGGGGCAGAACCACCTACCTTGACCTGCTGGCCATGCTTCTTTTGATGCAGCCCAGGATATGGTTGATCTTCTAGGCTGTGAGTGTACATTGCTGGCTCATGTCGAGCTTCTCGTCAGTCAGCACTCCCAAGTCCTTCTCCACAGGGCTGCTCTCAATCATGTCATCCCCCATCCTGTACTGAAACCACGAATGCCCCAACCCAGGTGTAAGATCTTGCACTTGGCCTTGTTGAAACTGATGAGGTTCACACAAACCCACTTCCCCAGCTTGTCCAGGTCCTGTGCTTCAATGTGACAACTGCACCACTCAGCTTGGTGTCATCTGCAGACTTGCTGAGGGTGCACTCAATCTCACTGTCTGTATCACTGATGAAAATATTAAATAGCACTGGTCTCAGTACGGACCTCTGAGGGACACTACTTGTCATGGATCTCCATCTGGACATCGAGCCATTGGCCACTTCTCTGACAGAAAACAATGCACTCCCATTCCAAAAGTGTCAGAGTAACTGGAAGTTGGAAGACTAACAAAATTAATGAGAAGTGAGCATGAATCATTCAGGAAGAAAAGGGGGATGGTAAGAACATGACCAGGTCCACAGCAAAGGATCAGGATCGACAAGGTCTGAAATAGCATTTTGAGTTGCAAGACAATGTCTGGGACCCAGTTAGAACTGCTGGTTCAATAAATAAACCTAGTGTATAAATAGTTGCACAAAAATAGTCTGGAAAAAGAATGAAATGTACTTCCAGTCAAAGACAGGTTCTCTAGGGGTAAAATGTAAGACATCAGAGTAGACTATTACACAAACATTTGTAAAAGAAGGAATGCAGTCAAATCTTTTTTACTATAACACCTACCTAAAATATTTTCTCTCCAAATCCAGTTGAATTCATTTGGCTAACGTATTTTCATTTGTACTACGAAATTTAATGGAAGGTCCTAAAATAAACTGATAATTGTGGTTATTTTCTCAAGGGCTGAACAGTAATATGCTCTGACACACAAGCCTTGTAACTCTGTTACTGAGGAGCCTTCAACGTCTTTGCAATGAAAATGAGTCCCTTTTTTCAAAGAGATCAGATCAAAGTGGAAAAAAAAATCTTCAGAATCAGTCATCTTTAAACAAATTCACATGTATCCCATAATCAGAGGCAACTCTTTGTCACACAAAAGCAGTGTTCCAGCTTGAACTTCCTGACCATACTATACTGCTGTGCCTAAAACATCAGAAAAAAAGCATGAAGTAAAACTGGGAGAAGTGTTTGGAAACAATTCTGTGTATGTAACTGTCATTCAAATAGTATCTGATTTAATTGTTGCGATGTTCATTTTAAAAAATAAATTTAAATTAATACAAAAGCACTGAAAAAGTGCTAAAAGAAACAAAATGTTTTATTTTAGGTTGATAAAAATAATTTGGGATTACCAAGAACCATGTGGAAGGAAGGTTTCCTCCCTTCGCTATTTTTTTTATTTCGATGTTTCTCTTTCTTTTTTTTCCTTCTCTTACTCTTTTCCTTTTGGATGTGAGGAGTGGGATTGGTCAGTAAACACAAAAATACAGCTGTAGATGTTTCTAATTACACTAATTCCATCACTCAACAAGCACAGCACTTTGCAGGTACAAAAGAAATCATCTTATACAAAACTAAGTAAACAAACAGCATCACCACTCACTCCCCCACCCCGCCATATCACTAAGTTGTCATCAAGGAGGTTTTTTTTTTCTATTGTACACTTCAAAATTTTTGAAATTGGCCACGTAGCCAACTCATCCTTTTGTATACTTGACTCTGGTCATTTGACAGCTGATTTTCATCTGCTTGTAAGGATGTATGAATACACGAGAATTATCTTGGAAAAAACTTCACCTGAAACAAGATTATAAGAGATCCCACTAAGCATTGAGATGATCTTCTTTTGCAGAACTGCCATTAATGCATGTAGATAGACATCAGCTAAAACAGCAAAGCAGAAATTTATTTGCTACAGAAGTTTCAGAAACCTGGGACCACTTTCATCTTAAGTTACAGTCTGTGAGATTTGTGAAGTAGATGGCTTATACACAGATTTCTTGTAGAGACATTTAGTATTAGTTTTGAATATCTTCAGTATTGCATTACATATCAGTATAAATTACTAGGCATTTTTGTTTTATTTTGTGCTCACTTGATCCTAATAATCATCTGTGGTAGATCTAATGTATGCACTCAAGCAAGAGATTATCAGGCAAGTAAATGGAAGTGACTAAGATAATCAAATCAAACATATGGACCATAAGGGAAGGGAAGGGAAGGGAAGGGAAGGGAAGGGAAGGGAAGGGAAGGGAAGGGAAGGGAAGGGAAGGGAAGGGAAGGGAAGGGAAGGGAAGGGAAGGGAAGGGAAGGGAAGGGAAGGGAAGGGAAGGGAAGGGAAGGGAAGGGAAGGGAAGGGAAGGGAAGGGAAGGGAAGGGAAGGGAAGGGAAGGGAAGGGAAGGGAAGGGAAGGGAAGGGAAGGGAAGGGAAGGGAAGGGAAGGGAAGGGAAGGGAAGGGAAGGGAAGGGAAGGGAAGGGAAGGGAAGGGAAGGGAAGGGAAGGGAAGGGAAGGGAAGGGAAGGGAAGGGAAGGGAAGGGAAGGGAAGGGAAGGGAAGGGAAATTTTAGACATTGGCTTTCCATGCATGTTTCATTCTTAATATAAATTGAACTTTACTAGTTATCTGCCTTCTAATATCATTGTAAAGGGCTGTTCACTGTCTGTAGAAAGACACTATCCAGCTGAGTCCCAGTGTGGCACTAGATGTTTGAGATACCCAGGGAAATAAGAGGAGAATATTAATTAGAAGAGAGGTCATTGAAATAAGATTTTCTTCTGTTTATTAACAGCCTAGAGGCTTAGAGGAGGAATATGCAGCAGACATTTAATTAATCCATATACTTTTAAAGGGAATTTGCTAGAATTCATTGTGATCAGGCTTGTGCTACTGAGACAAAAAAGTAACAAGATGGGGAAATGTCTGCCTTATTCAGAGACATAGGAGGAAAACAACATAGTCATAGTTATAATGTGATTTTGAGATTTGCATTTGACAATGCACAGCCCAGGGAATTACTTCAGGGTCATTAGAGAGCAACAAAAGACATCACTGTAGAGATATAAGAAGCTAAGCAAATGAATGTTTAAAAAGAAAACACAAGTAAGACCAAGCCTGGGACTTTAGTAGCTTGCACAGGCACATGGACTGATGGCAGAGTCACCCAGAGTCTCTTCATTGACTTAAGAGGGTATCTGAAATAATGCAGATCTGAATAGGTCTCTGATTTACAGTTTCAGTACTAGGGAATATGAACTCTGTCTCGAGTGGCAGAGATTATTGTAATTTGGATTGTTTTAACATGTACTAATTTTGAACAGAGTAGAATTAGCTTTGTGCAACTTTATACAGCTTCAGTATAAGCAGCTTCATCAATGGAAGACAGCTTGTTTTATCAAAAAAAGGAGAAAGAAACAGTGATTTTGTACTCACTATCTGACATATTCAGATATCTTGTTTAATACTGAATTAATTCTGTCCCAGACTCAACCAAATAGAGGTCTTCTGCCAGCAAAAGGAACCTTCTTCACTCTAGACATTAAAATTATAACAAAAAAAAGTCCTTCCTGGAGTGATTACAATGACTCTCACACTCACTGCCATACAGGATGGCTGGGATGTTAATGTATAAAAGTCCTTTAAAGATGAATGTCTGCCAAAGAAAATGCAATTATTCATCACTCGTGTTGGCACGGATGTTAATGAAAAATCATCAGAAATCTGCGGAAAACCTTTTCTCGTTAGACTGAAGAGAGAAGGAGCCAGAGGTTTCAAGTGGAGTCGGGCAGCAATTTCTGTAGGAACTAGCACCATGGACAGAGGCAGCTGCTTCCTTCCTGCCTGCCCTTGCCAGATTCCTCTTCCAATTAAGATGCAAATACCGCATGACTTAAGATTCAAGGGGTCCTTTGCATTTATTTCACTTTTATTTTCAATTGGAAGAACTGAATGACAATTAGAGATATTGATAGCGACATATATATTTTCTTACCGGGAAAGACAATATCACCCTTGTCTTGTACAAGAAGGAAAAGGCATACAAAAGCTACATTTTTCAAAAAGCAATTGATAGTAGGATATAATTAATCAGCATCACACAGGAATACTAGAAAAGTGATCATTAATATATTTTATCTTTTAAGTTATAACGTTTTTGCCTTATCTTATTGCTCTTATTAAATTATTAATGTCAGGAAATGAATTTTAGGGGCAATTCTTAGGCTGCTCTTGACATCTTGACTCCATTAAATTAAAAGGTCATAGCAAGAGACCAAAGCTAATCCAGTAAGCAAACTCAGGTGACTTGACAGCTGCCAACTGAATTGTTTCATTGTTTTGATTAACAGATGCCTCAGGAGTCATGCAGTATTTACAGAGAAAATGCCTTTGTCACCTACTTATTTTCAGAACTGTCTGTCCCCATCTTCACTGCTGGATTCTTATGATTTTTTTCCCCTCGTCATCCTGTTAATCATCAGTTTGCTCACCTTTAATTTTCACATAAAAGATCAACCACATGTGCAATGACTAGAAAATGGAGATGTCTGCCCACTTCTGTTTTCTGAATAGAGGAAATAATTTTTGTGCCTCTGTGATATGGCCCCATCCTGCTCAGCAGGAGCGGGGCTGAGTGTGTGTGTGTGGGATCTTTGGAGTGTTTGCTCAGCAGCACAAAAGTGACGACAATCACCTTAGGGATTTACTCAAAATTCCGGTTCTTCACTTTGAGCTCAGTCAAAGTCACGGTAATTCTCAACAAGAACTTGGTATAAGTTCTGTCCGTTGCAACCAAGCAACAGCCCAAAACTGTACATAAGCAATGCAGCTCTGCAAAAGGCTGGTTTGTACAAACAGCAGCAGACCAAATACAGACACCGACACAGAATGGTGCTGAGAAGAAGTGAGGCAAACTGCAGGAGGAAGAGAGGTACATTTGGAAAGAAAGAATAAGGACAGAAAGAAATAAAAAGGAAAAAAAAAATAACAGGAAAGGGGGGAATTGAGCACAAAAATAATCACCACCCAAATGGATCCAGTGAAGGTTTCAGGAGAAAATGTGGTCCACGGGGCTGTGGGTGTGCACATGTGCTTTTTGGTGTAGGTTATTTACAGAGGAACTCCATACCTTATTAGCATATGAGGCACACAGAGTGAGGGGGTCTCATTGTATTCACACAGTAACCCTGCTTGGAATATTCTCAAAGTGGAGCATGTGTAGAAGTCCTATTTGGAGGGTTCTGGAGTTGGATCTGGGGAGTTTAGAGGTCACTTGCGGTTCAAGAGACCCCTTCCAGAATAGCTGCTGCTTGAACTCTTTGGGTGCGCATGCCCAGTCAAAGGTTCTCTTGCCTCTTTAGTCCAGTTAGACTGTTTCTGCAGTTTTCACCTATTCACAAGGCACAAAGACCCTTCCCTTTTCTAACCACACTCCATAGACACGGGGACAGAATTATGTGAAAGTGCTTAAAGCCCCAAGCACACACAGTTTTGCATTAAGATGAGTGTTTAAGACACTCAAACAAATAAATCAACTCTTATACTTCGTATATCATCTCTGAGCATGACCAGGACAATGAGTCCCTTATCTCCAGCCTAGTGCTGTTTTTTTTATCCTAATGCTGTTTGTTTTTTGGTTTTATTTCTTCTTTTCTTTTTTTTTTTTTTTTTATCTCATAATGCCTCCAAATTCTTTACAATGATCTGCATGCACAAATTCATTTCTTTCAAAGCTAAAGACATCCATTATATGGTGATGAGGCTATTTAAGATAACGCATGTTTCACTGACTTGCTAGGTGATAAAGATGCCTTATTGCTGCAAAGTTTATTGCCTTCACATTCTCTCCTGACATTTTAAAGAAAAAAGGTAATTTTTAGAGGGTGCACTGAGAGCTTTCACAGGTGATTATATTTCCAAGACTTCATGAGTTACCATTTCAGCCTATAGCAAACACAAAGTCAAATATTGGGTCTGTAAACCCCCACAACGTCTTTGAGGGCAGAAGGGAGCTATGCCCACAGAGAAAGAAGGACAATAAGTGCTGCTTTGCCTCAGCACTGGGTCTAACATCCCTGACAGCAGGACAATCTGTGAAAACAGACATGCCAGCCCACCTGATAGGAACATGTGTTGTGTAGATATACACAGATACCAGAGACTGTGGAAGATGCAGTGTATCTTTTCTTTTTAAGGGGGATGTGGGATGGGGTGGGGCAGAGAGAATAGCTGTTTAGTTTGTACTCTCATTTTCTGAATCCTGAGGTTATGGATGCACTTGCAGGAGAAAAATCAGTGATCTAAGCAATACCACTTAAGCAATATTGGTTTATTAAACCAACAGAGGCTTGGCTGTGCTTTTCGTAGTGAATTTTTGGGTTATGTGTTACTCATCAAGCCACAGTTAACACGAGGCATTACTGCAGTTTAATTACTACTTCATTTCCAAGGAAGTGCAGGACTATTGGACCTCCTACCTAAAGAGAAATCTTACAACACAGCATCAGTCTTCTGTCTGGCAGGTGATGCTTCAGGAAAAACCAGTAGAGAGCAGACATGGTAGTAGTAGAACTGTTTAGCAGCCCAATGTCCAACAAATCTTGTGGTGGAACACTGAGATGTGGCAATACAGACAGGAAGATAGCAGCCAACAGCTGGAGATAGTGGAGGACTTAGAGTATGAAGCCACCCACCTTTCGTGGTGATCTTGGAGGGCTAGCAGTGAATCAGTTCGTCTTGATACTGGCAGAACAGAAATTGAACACGTCTAATAAAAAGGTACAAGAGTCTGCAGGTTGGCGCTTTTAGATTTAGATCCTGGTATTTTGTAATGCAGGTTCATAGACTGCTGAGCTGCTACTGACTTGTTGATGTCTGGACCCCTTTCCTGTAGCTCCATGAATGTGCATGGCTATTGTGGAAAGAGCATCTTCAGCCATGTATTTTTCCCCATCTTCTTCCTCATCTGTGCTTTGATTGTAAGAGCAGTCTCTTGTAAGGTAGGTGCTATATGCTTAAAATGTCTTAGACTGTGCTCTGAACAGCAGGGTATTATATCAAAACCAAGTCTAACACCCCTGCTGTGCTCAGAAGGAAAGTAATTACCTTTGCTTATTACAAGGTACCAGTCAGGGGTCTGCATAGGGTGGTTTGACTCTGAACTAGCCTTACAGATTGGGCTCAGCCTGCTGCTCTAGCTAGTGTTAGAACTCCAGTGGTATATAAGAATGTGTGTTAGTCTCTTAATCATACCAGTCCAGCTGAAGGCATAAGAGGCACTGCAGGTGTCTAGAAAGCTTTCAGGGGAAGAAGGATGGTACTGTTGGAGTTTAAGTGTCTAGGACTCTAGATGACTCGTAAGAGAGTTTTTTTGGATGTTAGTGTTGACACAACAGCACTTGTGAAAGATAGGGGGGTAAGGGAAGTATTTGGCACAGTTTTACTATTTCACTTTATCTTCCTTTTAGGCTGTGGAGACTTTACTTCATATTTTGCATGAGATGCTGAGGCAGAGATTCAAATGTTATTGTTCTGTTTCTAAGTCCCTTATGGGACTTCATGATGTTCTCACTTTACGTAATGGCATAAATCAATACAAAACTTCCAGCTGCTAACACAAAGCATTTAAATGACCCTTCAGGCCACCTGTGAACATTTAAAGTTCAGGTCAGCTGTGCTATTAATTGCTAATAACAGCACATTTGTCTCCTTGTGGAGTGCAACCGTGACATTAATTACCAATGAGGTCAAGGGTCAGGCTCAGAATCAAGCTGCAAACCTAAAGTAAGTGACCTCCTTTTTTTTTTTTTTAACAAAGCTCAAAGTCTTCTTATAATTGATGCTGTTAAGATTAAATTAAACTGCTCACCTTTTTCACTGGACCATTTTTGACTTGGCATAACAAAGGGCAACAAAATATAGCCCAGTAATATAGGAGCAGAACAAGAAATACTTTAACTTAGAGTTTGCAGGTGGGAAGGCAAGTAAGCAGAAGGAATAACAAAAATAAAATTAAAAGAAGACACCAGAACCAAAGTCCTGCAACCAAAAAACTCTCAGATACAGCCAAATCCCTCTCCCCCCATTTACCCGAGAATCAGAAACTCCCAAGTTTCTTGCACAGTCAGTAATTTTTCACTGTGGATGGGCTCAAAATGGGAAGCTACAGTTTGGAAAGATGCTGGGGATCCCTACATAACTGAATATATGAGAAAAGGAACTGTATGTGTATACACACATGTATATATGCATGTATCCATGTATGTATGTGTGTATACATATGTTTTTAATGCTTTGTTGTATCTATAAAATACAACCCTTTTGTCTTTGCAAAGATACTGTCTAACTCTAAAAGTCAACCCCTAAAACAGTGCTGAAGAGTAACCTGGAATAGCAGAATAGGTGGCCCATAACCTGGTCCACTTTCCACTGAAGGGAATGGAAGGAATGTTGTGGGCTTTGACTTTAACCTCTAATGGCCAAAGCTAATCATTTGTGCTACAGGACTTAGGAGAACATGATTTTTTTGTGTGTGTACCAGCACAATTGTTACAGGCACAAGCCCGTAATTCTTTTACAATTTTTTACGCAAAAAGTCAATGTTGCAGCCACTTTAACAACAGCATTAATAAAAACC
This sequence comes from Clamator glandarius, assembly GCA_033459285.1. Classification (NCBI taxonomy): domain Eukaryota; kingdom Metazoa; phylum Chordata; class Aves; order Cuculiformes; family Cuculidae; genus Clamator; species Clamator glandarius. The sequence goes on from JAUNZM010000832.1 coordinate 40,906, forward strand.
CACTGAAGATGAAGGTTTATGTTTTTATTCAATACTAACTCCTTATGCTGCCAAAAGACCGATTCTATGCTGCTGGAATGAGTTTTCATTTCCTGATACCATCATTATCTGCTATACAACCTGCAGTGTATATTAGAATGTCCAGTTTAAGCTGGGCCAGTTTACCTCTAGTGTATGTTCCATTCAGTAGAGTTTCATTCTCTTCCTGCTTCAGAAATATGCCTGCAAAAGGTTTAAAGACTCAGTTGGGTTATTACTGCTAAGAGGAGTGCCCTTATTGCCATTTTATAGGTGACAACGCAAAGGCTGTCACAGGAAAATCATCTTTGGCATCACAAGTGCGTCATGTTTTCTGAAAAACTTCTCTCTCACTCTCCAACTGCAGTGCTTCTAAATTGCATTGATGCTGTGTTTTGCAAACAGCTGAAACTGTGTGAGTCAGGAATGCTGTAGCCTTTACAGAGATGAGAACCCCCTCTCAAGCTGACATCTGTTCTTACTGTCAGGTGCAGACATAAACTGTGGTAATGGGGCTACAGCAGCTTTTGGATCTGGAATGCAGATAATAATCAGGAGGAAGAATACGAAGACATTTTAAAAATACTTCATACCTGCAGTTACAGAAAATGGTAAGAGCTGGAAAAGCAACTACTCACGTAGACTTTTCCCATAACAGGAAACAAACAATCCTTCTCAGTTCAATCCTTGCTCTTAATACATAATCCTCAAACACTCCTAGCATCATTAAGAGCTGCAATGAAATGATGTTCCTTCTTAATAGCCAGGCAGAGAAATTCAGTTAGAGAAAAAAAAGTCAAACAAAAACAGATAAAAAGATTCCCAAGACAATAAACTGTTATGTGGCTGAAGTCCCAAATGTGGACGGGGCTATACGCATTAGGTGACTCAGAGTTCAGTGGCAGATATATATTTTTATAGCCAAAAGACTTTTTTTGTGGGCTTGTGTATATTAAAATCCAGGAAATTTTACGTACTGAGTCTTGAAGAAAGACCAAATTACAGTCTTGTTTATTCTTACCATGGGGTACATTTCATGTCCAATCCCTCTATCCCCATCCTGACACACAAGGCTCTCTGCTTTTATTTCATAGTGCTGTTACTAAAGCACAAGAATTATGAGGAGGAGTGGAGAGAAGGGAGGCTGTCCAGTCTCTGCAACTAACTGCAAAGAGGGTGAGGTGGGTGTTGCTGTCTTCTCCCAAGTAAGGAGTGATAGGATGAGAGCAAATGGCCTTAAGTACTTCACCAGAAGGGTTTTAAAGCATTGAAACAGGCTTCTCAGAGCAGTGTTTAAGTCATCATCCGTGGAGGTATTTAAAAGATGTGTAGATGTGATGCTAAGTGACATGGTTTGGTGGCAGACTTGCCAGTTGGGGTTCAAGATCAGACTCAATGATCTTAGAGGTCCTTTCCAATCTAAATGAATCTATAATTCTTTCATATTGTCCAGATATTATGTATCTTGTTTTCCTGTGTAAAGACTGTGAGCAAGTCTGATACATCTATAAAGACTGTCTGAATTCCATTTTTAAATTGCAGTTTTAAGAGGATAAGATAGGATTTGGTTGCCTAAACAATCAGCTAATGCCTTATGAGGCACTATTGTATATCTCTCGGACACCAGCTGCCAAACCAAATGAGGACTGCTCTCCTGTGGGTTCGATATCATACCACTTCCAAGAGCCCTAGATACGATTAAAAACATTAGACAGCTTTGGTTAAGCAACTGAATCCTGTTCTTTTGTGGGATGCATTTGAACCTGTCGTTTAAGACATGTAAATTTAGATGTCTGTGTGCAACTCTTGTAGGGTGGGAAGAAAACCAGAAATAAAGTGAGAAGACTCATGGATCAAAATAATGATGTTTAATAGGGGAAGCAATAGCTGCATGCTTAAGCAGAGCGAAAAAGAGAAAAGGGTTCACTGCTTCCTAAAAGCAGGCAAATTCCCACCTCTTCCTGGAGAGCAGGACCTCATCATATGCAAGAGTTCCTTGAGAAGATAAGTGCCATAGCCTTAAATGTCTCTTCTCCCTCTCTTTTCCCCAGGTTTTATAGTTAAGCACAATGTCATATAGCATGTGAATGGCAGAAAAGGACAGAAAAAGTAACAGTGGAAAATGTTCAAATTGGAAAAAGGAAAATGCCCAGATGAAAATATGCCTTGGAAATAAGCTCTTGCATTCAGAGGCATTAACCTAAATTTGTTATAATCATACTGACTACTCCTGATTTAACTTGAGTGAGAGTGATTATGCTGTAAAAACAGTACAGGCTCAAAGGACCAGGAAGTCAGAGCTGCCACTCTATTCCTTTCACAAAGTATTTGACCCGTTGCTCTGGGTTGTGGCACTGTATTACATCAGAGGTCCCTTCCAACCCAAATTATTCTTTGATTCAAATTACCCTCTGAGGCATGCCAGTTTGCATTTAAAATAGAGACTCATGCCTTGACAAGAGATGTCTTCCAGTCAAGTTATTTATCCATCTAACACTAGTGAAGATTCCTGGAAATTAGGCAATGCTGATGAATTTTCAATCAAAAATTCACATTCTGTTGAATTCCCTTAAGATTCATCTGGGTGACCAAGTTCTACAAATTATAATCTGTCAGTTATTGTTCTGTTGAGGGATATTGGGCCTGAAGTGCTTGATGAGCAGAGGGAGGAGCAACCCTTGAATCTAGCTGAGGGTGTCACATGCCAGGTATGGGAGACCATTTCAGGAGTTGTTATCAGTTAGCAGTGTCTCTTTCCTAGTTTCTTCCTGTTTAGTTGTAGCTTTCGCTTCCTACTAATCATCATTCGTAGAATCATAGAATGGTTTGTGTTGGAAGGGACCTTAAAGATCATTCAGTTCCAGGCCCCCTGCCATGGGCAGGGACACTTTCTACATGATCAGGTTGCTCAAAACCTCATACAACCTGTCCTTGAACACCTCCAGGGATGAGGCATCCATGACTTCTCTGGGCAACCTGTGCCAGTCTCACCACCCTCACTGAAAAAAATTTCTTCCTAAGATCTCATCTAAATCTCCTCTCTTTTGGCTTAAAACTGTTACCCCTTGTCCTATCACCACATTCCTTTCCAGCTTTCCTGTAGGCACCCTTTCAGTGCTGGAAGCTGCTCTAAGGTCTCCCCTCAGCCTTCTCTTCTCCAGGCTGTGCAAGTCCAACTCTCTCAGCCTGTCCTCTTATGGGAAGTGCTCCAGCCCTCTGATCACCTTATTGACCCTCCTCTGGACTCACTTGAACAGATCCATGTCCTTCCTGTACTGGACATTTCATATGTCACATTCTAAACTTGTCCATATGCTAATGCCTGAATTTCAGCTTCACCTCTTCTCCTCTCATCTTTTCATCATACTTTTCTTAATTAAAGTCTCCTGACCTTTGTATGCCTCCATCACAGTGCCTTGCCTCTTACTCCATCCTGCTACTAAACACCTTTGTGCCCCCATCAGACAAGCTATATTAAAATATACCATCACTTTTTTCCCTTTGCCTTACAATTAAGAGGCAATTCTTCTTTTCACTGTTATTTTTACTACGCATTTTAGGAAACGTTATCTGCAATGCCTTCTCAATACATGATTGAGTTTCAATAAATTACAATAACTTATCTTCAAATGAAAATCTTGCAAGCCTAAGATCCAGCTTGCTAACATGCAATGCGAGATCCCTTATTCTAGTGAAAAACTAGCTTCCCAGCTAGTTAACATTCTATTTCTGTATTTGATGGATTGAAGAGTAATTAATATCGGGTAGGAGAAGAAGCTGTATTCAGGCATAGCTTGTGCTCTGACACCAACTCCAAATATCATGTAGATGCATATTTCTGTTAATTTCATTACTTATTCAAAGCCCTGCAAAGTTGTTTTTTAAAGTGACATAAGGAAGCAGTAGCCTGGAGTATCTGTTATGATTAACTCAGGATATTTCTACAGTTTCAACTCATGTATCCTCATACTGAGCCTTGGGTCAGATTCAGAAATATTTTTCTTTTTCATTTCATAAGGGCAAATTTCCTAAATTTAAAATTAATTAAAACCTTGTAGAAGAAAAATAAAAAGAAAAAAAAAGATATTTTTATTTTCAGCTTTCAAATAACAGTATGAGAGTTGGGATATGGGGTAAAAATTTAAGTCCATAGGAAATATTGACATAGTCTTGGTCACTAATATGATGCCATGCAATCTTTTCTGTATCCTAAAAGGAGGGAGAAAGTGGCAACCACTCTATCATTTCAGCAAGTCCATTGCATTCCAGAAAGTGCTTCTCTAGCCTATATCAACCCTTTTTTTTCAAAAAGCAGAGCAAAATTTACACCAGGGCATACAGAAGTCCCTTGTGATGCCTGCGCTGATGGTTGCAGGAAGAATAACCAATAAAACAATGTTAGCTAGTTGAGTAAATAATTCAGAAGTGTAGCTAGTTAAAGCAGTGAATAAATGACACACAACTTCAATGGAGTTATGCCATTCACAGCATTTTGCCCCCACCTTGCTGTATGTTCCGAACAATTAGATGATAGGTGTGCTCAAAATTGATAATTTTTCATGCTTCGCTGCTCACATATAAGGTGGGACATAAGTCTCGTGGGAATTTCGCAGAGTGGAGAACAAAAAAGAAATGTGGGAGATGTCTACACAAGGATAATGCCTTTTCAAAGATGATGAAAAAGGCTCTTTCAGGCTTCTTTCTTATGAGTAATGGGCTCAGATTTCTATAACCCTGAAATACAGCGAAGCCCGAGCTTTCAGTGAATGAAATATTCCAGTAAATGTGCAATGTCCCCAGGTGGGTTAGAGGAGGAAATGGAGATGTAAAAGGAACTGACCAGGTTTATGGGAGCAAAGCAAGAGTTGGTCTAGCCTTGATAGAGTGCCCCTGGGGTCCATCCAACCACCTGTACATTTACTTATAATTCTGCTGGAAGAACAATCAAGTTTCTGTGCAGAATGAGATTATACAGAAGAGGGGGAAATGATAGAGACTTGTTCAAATAATGATTCATTCAGATAATGATGTCACATACAACCACAGCTCTTTCATAACCTGATCAAACTCTATCCTGAAAGTAGTTTACACTTTCCCCTGGAACTGTATTACTTTTATCAATGTACTGTCCCTGAACTTCATCATTTCTAGACACTTAAGGTCAGTTTGTCCTGAATAACAGACAAGTAGAAAGGTTCATTCCTGTTGGAAGAACAGTGAATCTGAAACAGCAACTCAAATGCATGTTGTACTGGTTACTCATAGTTTGAAGTAGTGACTATCCTTTGCTTCTAGAGACTGAGAAGGGTGTACTGACATCCATCTTATATCCCAAGCATCCAAACATGTGGGAGTTGTTTCTCTCCTTTTTAAAGAAAGTACTGATTATATGTTACAGTGTTCTCCTTCTGTTGTGCTTGTTTTTCTAATGAAGAGGGAAATAGTGGAATAGACTGCATATTTTAGCTTAGACTTTTCCATGCGGAGTACATTAATCCAGGTGTGGGTAGATGTAATGCAAACCCCCATTCAAATCACAGCACTTCCCTGTTTTAACTTGCTGACGTATCCTCTAGGACATCATGCTTAATTTTGTTTCTAGGACTGTGAACTTTTAAAATTAAATGTTTCACAATAGCACTTCAGCATTTTTATTGTAGCATGAACATTTGGAATAAACCGTAAATCATGTTCGCACCTTTTATACTGTGGTTCACCTGACATATTAAAACTGAAGGCTAAAATTATCTTTGTTGAGCACATAAGCCAAATGAATAGAAAAAGGAAAGTAACAAACTTTGCCTGCTTTCAGCATAAAAAAAATCCATCTAAAGCACAGAGGTGTGCTCAGGAACTAAGTTTGGTGGGCTGTCATTCAGTCTCTAAGAAAACATTATTTCCAAAGCAAAGGAAATGAGGCTTTCAGACTTCTCTGCCTAATCTGTGGAGGGCATCCAGGCTTCAGAAAGCACAAAACCTAGAAGAGGAGACATGAGACTAATACTACCATGCCCCTTTGTGTCTATTTGCAAGGTCAAGCAGCAATACTGGAACTAGTCCTACTGACCCAAAGGCAGCACCAAGCAAACTGACATCCTTTAAGCCAGTAATCAATGCCCTGAAGAATGTGTCCATTAAGCCTTAGCTTGCTTTCTGTGTTATTAAAAAGACACAACAGTTTTCCCTTTGTAATTTTGAGGAACGTAATGTTCACAGGGCTCTGCCAGTTTGAATGCACCCTGAATTTTTTAGCTGAATATATGTCGATATACACAAAAACATTTCCAGTTGCCCTTGGTATGTCATATTTTCATATTCTTTTCCACTTTTTATGTGCTATCTTTTCAGAATTTTCTTTTCTCTTCCTCTGAATAAAAAAAAGTGAATACAGAGTGAAGTTATAAAAGGCTGGTTGTAGCCTTCCCTAACCATCTGTGAAGCATTTGCTTCCTCTTGAATGCCATTTATGACTGAAGCTTTATCTCATAGAGCTGAAGGTATTTAGCATCATTGAGCTTTGCCATTGACTTTCATACCCCTGGTTATTTTACTCAGAATGCTGGAAGAAAAGTGAAAGAGGAAAAATGACCTTGGAGTTATAGGAATCAAATCTAAGGTCACATTTACACCTGTATGCATATTACCCCTTCACCTGAAATCAAAGATGCAATATTTAACCCCAGTTCGCAGTAATATAGCAAAGACCTAGTAGCTTTAGAGTTGAAAGATCTGAATGCTTATTCCCACCTCTGCAACTTTCCTCCCAGATGACATCTGGAAAATCATTTTGCCACAATGCTTTGAATTGTCATTAGGTATCTAGATCTATATATGGGCACCTAGACCACGAACATCTGGGGCATCGAGTTCCCAGGAGATCTTGAACTCAGCATCCTGTGATCTAGTTAGTCAAAAACTAGAGCTGGGTGTCCAATTAGATGTACCCAAGCATGTGGTAAAACAGTTCATACAGAGCTGTCAGGGACCATGAATTATGAAGAAAGAGGAAAGAAAAATAAAATGTTTCCTGATGTTCAGTTCCACTGCCTCTGGTCCTCTTACTGAGCATCATTGGAAAGAGTCTGATTCCATCCTTTTATACTCTTTGAAGAGATCCTCTGTGAGCCTTCCTTCTTCAGGGAGTCCCATCATTCTAAGCCTTTCCTTAGAGGAGAGTTGCTTCAGTCCCTAAATCCTCCCTGTGGCTCTTCATTGGACTCTATTCAGTATTTCTGTCTCTCTTGTACTAAGGAACCCTGAACCGGACCCAGTTTGCCAGATGTGGCTTCCTAAAGGCTGGATAAGAGGGAGGTGTCACCTCCCATGACCTGCTGGTAAGGCTTTGCCTAATGTAGCCTGGGATATTATAGAATCATAGAATCATAGAATCAACAGGTTGGAAGGGACCCACCGGATCATTGAGTCCAACCATTCCTATCAAACACTAACCCATGCCCCTCAGCACCTCATCCACCCGTCCCTTAAACACCTCCAGGGAAGGTGAATCAATCACCTCCCTGGGCAGCCTGTTCCAGTGCCCAATGACCCTTTCTGTGAAAATTTTTTCCTAATGTTCAGCCTAAACTTCCTCTGGTGGAGCTTGAGGCCATTCCCTCTCATCCTGTCCCCTGTCACTTGGGAAAAGAGGCCAGCACCCTCCTCCCCACAACTTCCTTTTAGTAGTTGTAGAGAGCAATAAGGTCTCCCCTCAGCCTCCTCTTCTCCAGGCTAAACACCCCCAGCTCTCTCAGCCATTTCTCATAAGGCCTCATTCACCTTTGTTGCAGCAAAGGCACATAGCTGGCTCATATTCAGACTAGTGTCCACTAGGAACCACAGGTCTTTATGTGCCAAGCTGCTTTCCAGCTGGCTGGCCCCATTTTTTAAAGTCCTTTTTATTTTATTTTTCCCCTCTCCTTTTTGTTACCTCATAATTGTCTTCTTTCTTGGCTTTTCTGAATCCAAGTAATCCAGCGCCGCTTGGATAAGGAAATATTAAATCCAGAGATACCCACAAAATAACACTTTTCACAAGATTTCCATCTGACTACAAATGTCATCCTGAATGTTAGGATAAAAATCAGCTAAAACTGCTCTTCTGTCAAATTTCATTTATTTGTATTGCTGCTCATTATTTGGTCCTAGCTAAGGTCAGAAAATATTAGAAAGTGGGCAAACATAGCCAAGGAAGACGTGTTACCCTATTGTCTTCCCTGCTCCTGTGTAGCTTTTAGAGTAAAACTGAACACAGCTCAGGAATAAATGGCTTTTCAGGGTCAGTATTAATGTTGTCTGTATAACTCAGAATGTCTGAACTGCCTTAGGCATTCAAATATGGGAAGCCCGGACAACCTGTGGCTATTTGCCCTCCGCAGATCCCTGGTTGCAGATGGAACTACATCCACGTAGAAATGGTCTCTTCCTGCACAACCACACTTGCTCCTGTGCCAACACCAGGCACCTCCAATCAGAAAAGGATTTCTGTCAACTGGAGATATGCAGACCTCCTAATACAGTATCTAGAAGAAGGGATGGAGAACATCTGAGCTCAAAGGAACCAAGTCTCTAAAGCAAGGACATCTTCTGTCGTTATATGATTCACCCCCTTTGTTACTATATACCTCTTCTTTCTGTTCATGTCTGCTTCATGAACAATTGTAGCTTTATTCTTTCCTTTGTACTGCACGTAAAGCTTCAGTCTGTCCAGAACAAACTCCAAACTGGTCTCTTCTGGATGCACTTGACAGGACTGGTTATGCTATCCTGAAAAGGATTTTCAGAGTTTAAATGAATCAGAGAAAGAAACAAATCATACTCAAAGCTAGAGATGCTGGTCTCTGGATGTAAACTGGGGACCTGTCACTGCAGTGGTTGTTGCAAGGCTTTCAGGCACTCCCGAGGAAATCTCAACACCGCAGTGTTTTGCTTATAAAGAGAGCCTGGGTCTGGGGTTCATTTCAACACGTGTACTCAGCGCTGTCCTGTCTGTGCATCCTCTGGGTGTGGTTGGATGGTCTCTCTCCAGGTCCTGCAGCGCTGCCCTAAAATGCGAGAAGAGGCGCTGCTGGCATCAAAAGTGGCTTTGTTCACGTAGCAAACTTGCATCTGGAAGTATCCAGACCACCGCTGCTCTTTCTTAGAAACTAAAGGGCTCTGCCTGGTACTTCTTTGCAATGGTTGATGATTTGAGAACACAAGCTGTCGTACAGACTTCATGCTTTCGATATTAAGGTAGCAGAGAGAAAACACTGGAGGGCTTCCTCTTGCACTGTTGTCTTCTGAGTCTGTCAGTCTCAGAGCCATTAGTGAAAAACCAGAAATGGCACTTGGGTTTGTGTTGGTTTTTAGTTGCACTGAATGCACCAAGAGAGAACAGTTTCTGCATGTGAATGAATTTCCACATTCACTGGATCATCAGAACGTAATGTTTGATGCTCAGGTTTCTTGATGCATAGATTTTTAAAAAGTTGCTCAAAACAGTAAGTTGTTTTAAGAGGGCAAATCAGATGTTTGAAATTGAATACCTTAGGTTAGTTCTTTGATACATGCCATTTAGAAGTCTTAGTTTAATAGCAGTTAGTAGAAATTTTCATAATATATATATCTGTCACAATTTAGGCATTCTTTCTTGGCAAAATGGCTATAAAAAATAGGATACATCAGCAGAGCTTTAGGCTGCAACTTTAAAGGAATGTCATTCAGTGCTCCCTGATGATCATATATAGAATCCTCTTGATTTCAGCATTTACTTCAGCTAAGTGCGAAAAATCTGTGCAGTTCTTTCCAGGATATATGACTTATGGTTGGACTTGATGATCCGGTGGGTCTCTTCCAACCTGGTTATTCTATGATTCTATGATTCTATGAAATATTGGTGAGAGTCAGTGTGAAGGGAATCTAATTAAACTAAAAGAGGGCTAGATATAAGGAAGACATTTTTTACAATGAGGGCTGTGGTGAAACACTGGAACAAGTGTCCCAGAGAGGTGGTAGATGCCTCATCCCTGGAAACATTCAAGGTCAGGATGAACTGGGCTCTGAGCAACCTGACCTAGTTACGTATGTCCCTGCTCATTGTTGGGGTTTGGACTATATGACCTTTAGAAGTCTCTTCCGACACAAATTATTCTATGATTCCATGATTCCATGATTTAGTATCCTCATATAGATGTAGCTATGGTGGCAGGTAGTTTTCAAGGTGAAGTACGTAATAACTTTCCTGAAAGGATCGAGCGATTATATGGTGTCAAGAATGAGATAAAAATGACATTAATGACAAATGTCTCCTGCTTTACATTTTACAACTGTTCGTAATGATCAGACATGAGGAGGATATCTCACATTGGAATAAACTTCAGCCAGAGTGGCATTTGTTAACATCTTTACTGAGCATCTGGCTAAGGCTGGTTTCTCAGTGAAGTAAATATTTATTCCTGTTTGGAAGGTGGTACGACCTTGTAATCCTTCATAAAAAACTGAAGTGGGAAAGATGAATATGGTTAAGAATGTATAAAAAAGAGGATAAAAATAGTCAAATCTTTTTAGTAGAAGTGATTTTATTTTCCTTTACATTGGCTTTACCTCTGAAAAGGAGGAGGTGGGAACATGCACTAGTGATATGTCTCCCTGGAAAAGCCATCCGTTATCCTTTGAATGAAAATTGGTTTAATGCTAACAAGATTTGAGGCCTTTATTTATGCCAACCACACAGATGCATGGATCAGACTTGAAGACCTATGATGGCTTTATTTGTAGATGATTTTGCCTAATACTAGTTATCTTTGACAGCATTTACTTTGATTGAGTTTATTCCCCTTGATGTGATTACACATATGATTTGTGCATCGGGCAAAAGGACACCGCTAATGCCATTGCTGTTAAATCTTGTTACCCCTGTATCATGCAAAATCCCTGTTCCAGCTCTGGGCCATATAAATCTACTAGGCTTAATCAATCAGGACCACATTTAGTGCAGTCACATTGAAGGCTTCACTGTTAGTCAGTGAAAAATAATGTTAACGGACTGTCATCAACTGTGACCTAAACGACCCTGCAATGAGCTTCTGGGCAGCATTCCCTTCTCTGTTACTCTCCAAAATACAGAACAACTCTATTGACCTATCCATTCTGTGCAGATTAGCACCTGTGCAGCAGATACCTTGGATCCATGCAAGAGTTTTGCTCCACTTGAGACAGCAAATTATGTACATTAAGTACATTAATACTTCCTAAAGAAAAGCATCACCAAATTTAGTTTTCTTTAACACAATCTTCCATGGTTCAGCTGCTGATTTCCAAGGAATGTTGAGGTCCGTGAATGAAGGTCTATGCATACCTGTGGATGTAGTGAAAACTTTGCCATGCTCTTCTACCCTCACTGTGACTCACAATGCTGAGAAAAGAGTTTGGCTTCAGGTCTCTAAGCTGTGTCTGATGAATTGGTCTCCGTGGTGCTTATTGGTGTCTTTAAGCCAAGAATTCATATTAGCAAGAAGATCCAGAGTTACAGTCATACTCAGGGACTTGGAGGTCACGTGCTTGAGGTTTTGAGCTCAGCAAGATAATACACTTTCTTCACCTGTGAATTCTCTTAAGTCCAGATTGACTGAGGTTTTAATTAATTGCCACTTGGAGGAAGCTTCAATTAATTTGGCTATATAGTACATAATTTATTCCTTCTCAAAGTGAAGGAAGTTGCTTTGCTCTCCCTTTTACTATGAACTTAATGTCTGCTTGCAGGTACTGCTCCAAAACAACCAGTAGGCACTGTTTTCAGCATTCTTTATTACACATGAAATCTCTCATAGGAAATGATGTTTTCCTAGGTTCCAAACTCACTATTCAGGAATTACTGACATTCTTGAGACCTCTTCTGAGCTGCCAGATAATACTATCAGTGCCTGAATGTCCCAGAGGTAAATACCCTTAAGTATTTCTGCCGGTGCTTATTGCAGATATCTGGCCTTTCAAGGTTTAGACTGAAATGTGAATGCACTGGAGCATCCTGACAGTTATGTTAAAATAAGAGGCAGAAATGAATGATATGCTGGCCTTGCCTTTTTTTGCTCCCTGACCAACTGCCTTGCACAGCTGTTAGCTTATCTGTTAAGTTGAAGACAACAATTATAAGGCTCTATAGTGTTTCAATGTGAAAGATGACAAAAAGAGACTATGAATGCAAAAGTAAAACTCCAGTTCTTCCCATCTCCTACAAGTTTTACTTCTCTGCCTAAGGAGCACATAAAAGGAAAGAAGGCAGCAGTTTTGGATGGAAGAGAGTCTTGAGTCTCTTTTTGAACAGAGGTACCTCCAGACGTTTTCTTTACCTCCAGAACAACAGAATAACCTGAACCCTGTCCTGATGGTTCATTTTGTGTTACTGGATCCACGCTGCAACTGCATGAAATGAATCAGAACTTGTTTGACTCACTGCACACACATTGTTCTCTTCTCAGCCCCCTCAAGGTTGCAAAATGCTCCACAGTGTTATAGCCCTGAGCCCTATAACTGAAGACCGAAATCACAACTGCAGTTACAAATACAAAGAGATCAGCAGAGGTCCTAGCATTGTAGGGCTCTTTTCTGCCAGTGACTTTATCTGAGATGAACAGTTAAATAGATTTATTGCCTCTTTTAAAATTCCTTTGCAAGAACCTACTTCTGTCCAGACCTTGAGTAGGAAAACCTGGGCTCAGAGTGATGGTGATGATGAATACACAACAAAATATTAGAATGATTAGGAGGTGTGGTGACTAAATATTTCTTATGAAGAAGATCTTTATAGGTATTATCTAAGTAATCTGTATAATTCTGGGATCTTTTTCTTAACGCAGCATTTATTTCTGCTTTTCTGTTGTTTGGATTGTTCATGGTTTATAAAACCCTATTGACTGTGTTGCGTTACTGTATGGTGGATGGCCGCACACACTCACAAAACAGTATGTTATGACACCCCTTATTTCTTGCCAGAAAGAATGGGAATGTGCAGCAAGAGTTCCTGAAGCCTCTTTCACTTGAAGATCTGAGCAATTTGTAAGCCATTGCCCACTTTCAAGATGGTGAACTGAAGCATACAGAAGAAATCATTCCCCAAATTACTATGATCCTGCATCACTCAAAGCACTGAAATTCTCAACACACTTCTCCCTGGATACTCTCTGTTTTACTGAGCTCCCATATACTCTCTTCTTTTTCCTCTTCTGAATTAAAATGAGTCTCATACTAGCCAGGTTTCATTACCATGTTTATCCTTTCAAAATACTTGTGTATCTCAAAGTCACAAAACAACTGATTTTGTTTGCAGATGATTTTTACCTCCCACGAAATAACTAAGGGAACATTCAGTTTGATTGCACTCATTTATTTGCCTATTAGTCTGTTTGTAGCTATAATAAGAAAGCAAATGATTCCACTGTATATTTTATTTATGTGATTTGTCTGCATAGTAAACTGCAGAGCCTGATTCAAATGCTAAAAATTATGGAGTCACAGCATCCAAAGTCCTAATTGGAAGCATTAAATGGAGGATTTGCAAGCTATAGATCTTACATGCAGAGTTAGAAGCAGAACATTAGCTTCCTTCTCCTCCTGTTACTGCATTCAACATCTGGGTTGCTCAAATCCATGCAGAAAACATATATCCACCCTGACACCTTATGAACCCCAAACCTGTCATAATCCATCAGAAATAAACTATCTTTATGTTTTTCACTAGTGTCTTTATGCGAGTGCTTAATTTTGCTGTCTCTGTTGGGGTGATGCCTCCTTGTAGTCTATTGGTTTGTGAACCATCCTTGTTGTACATGATCTAATGTGGGAGCAGTAGCAAAGCACCTCCAGGTTAAAAATCCTGTGAAGATAACCAGGGGCCTGCCTTACATCATGTTATGGTTTTAAACCCTGCATCACTTTCAGAAACAGCCTTTCTCTCCTGGGAGGTTTTCAGACCAGCTAATAAAGTGTAATTAAATTTCTACATTTATTGTGACTAATGATATATAACAGGTTTTGCAATTATTTTACTTTTAGTGTTTTAAAAAACAGAAAGGCCAGGTTTTCCCTCCTGTGATACAGGCTTGCAGGACATGCAGCTGTCACATTTGTTGTCTACCTCATGGAAATACATTATGGAGAAGTTTTTAGGAACAAGTTATATCCTGCTAGAGATGAAAAAAAATGAGCCTGGTTTATTTTTCTTTAAGCAGTGTTCTTTTTATTAGTGTTCCTAAGGATGTGGACATCAGACTCATTTCATAATTATTTCTGTGTCCTGTTGCATGCAAGGCACTTTAAAAGGTACTTTATTAGAATAAATGTGGAAAAAGTCTTGGCTCATACTTCACTAAAACTCCTGTCTTGATGAGTCATTATATTTCTACTTCTCTCCACCTTCAAGTAATCACTCTGATCTATAGAAGGACACTGATAAATCATGTGGCTTCTATTAGTTATACAGATATAATTTGCAAATTTTTAATGGAAACAAATTACTTGGATCTGAATTTCTTATTGAAACTGGGAAAAAAAAATCAGAAACATAGCTTTGCTGTTGTCTTGGGAGGTGAATCCAGACAAAATAGAAATAAGACAAACACCAGAGTTAAAAGGAGGGTACTCAGTGTGTGAAACAGGTCGTCAAAAAGTGTGGTGAACAGCTCATGGAACGAAGTGCTGAGGCCAAACAAGATATTTTTGTTTCACTCTCCGTGCCTCTCCCCTTTTACCCTCTGAAGTTAAACCAAAGTTGATGCAAATAAAAACTTAAGTTAAAGCAGTGGCTTAGATATCTGATGCCACAGTGGAAAGAAATACCTACTCTGAATATTAAAAAGTTACTGATGAAATTAAACTGTTACCTGGGAGGATTTGTCAGGATCTCAGCTTTGGATTGAAGTGTGAGAAGTAGTACCATGCTGGGGAACAAATCGTAGTGAACTTAGTCACAGGTACTAATAGCTTGTGTCAGAATTTGAGCGTGGACACTTCTGGGCTTGTTTATAGTGGAAATTACTTTTTTTTTCCACACAGTATTTTCAGGGCCAGCATTTTTTTTTGCGATTCTCTTGGTGGGAGACCTATGAGTTTAGATGCCTTCTGTGCAGGTGTTTCTGTTTGAGATGGAGGGCTCCTTCTACAAAAGATAGATTGAAAAAAACTCAGCCTTTTGTGGCACAATCCACTCAGACTATTTCAGGCACTTATGTTAGGGCCTATATTAATGTCCTGCACTCCTCTGAATATCTTAGACTTTCTCTACCTGAAAGGCAGCCTAGGAAACAATATACATCTATTTTTAATCCAATCAGTCCCATGCTGTCGTTAGTTTGGCTTTTCTGCTATTTTATTTGTTATTAATTGTCGCATAATTATATTTTTTCTAAGTTCTGAGGTGGAAACAAAGTTTTTGCTTCTAGTTTTCGCAGCACTTCAGTACCAAAATAATAATCATAGAGACATCTGAGTTTGGAGTCCATAGTTTGGAGGCAGTTGTGCCTCTTTGGATTCAGACAGGTTAATCAAGGGTAAAGTCTCATCCTGGTTTGTTTTGGTGATGTCCCAGTGAAAGCTTTATCTAAAGGTCACATGGACTCCTGTGCTGAGCTCCACTTTGCTGAGGTTGTGCTGTTACTGGTATCTTCTTATGTCTTGAATGCCTCTGTAGATAAATCTTTCAACACGTGGCACTTTGTGGTGTAGAGAATGTCTGGCATTCAGGTGGAAGTGAAGAGAGGATGCACTGGGCATCATTCACCCGTAACACATTTCATTAAGCCCTTGCCTTTTGCATAGTGTAGACTTTGTGCTTTCACAGGAAGAAGAGCAGAATGCAAAATGACCAGAGAAGGTTGTGTGCACTCTCCTACAATTTCTTTCTGCCCGAGAATAGCTACAAAAGTGTGTCAGAGAAGAAAGAAAACTGCTGCATCATTTTCCAGACAGATGTTAGTCTGAAAATCCTCTCTCCCAGTTGCAACGTATTGCTGACAAATCAATAAATATCAATAAAAATTAAAAAAAAAGAGAAATTCTGAAGCTCAGGGTCTTTTTAACTGTGTGCTTGCACTTGCTTCTTATATAATTAGAAGAAAATTAGCCATCCTATTTGCTGGGAGCTCATTCTCTGGACAGTCCGCTGTATGTGTCTCATAGCCCAGTGCTCCACCAGTGACATCTACTGGCTAACACCACTGTAGGCATCCCACAAGCTGGTGGGACTGGATGGTGGTATCGGTCCAAGACCAACATGGCACGGAAAGGCAGATGCTGGAGAGCGGTTACTGATGAGAAGATGAGCCGTGTGAAGGGATTGCTCAGTTATGAAACCTCAAAAGTCTTTGGACCGGCACCATCACTGGATCATGACTTAATTATGAGTCTTTCTGTTGCTGATTAACATTCAAAAGGTCATGATGCAGTAGCCTGCAGGTGCCACTGGTTTCATGAATGTCCAGTGTGTTTGATTTAGTGCTGTAGTAAATGAAGTTTTGGGATCAGGTTGTCTACCTCCTACGTATTCTCTGAGTAAAAATTAATCTGGAAGTTGATATTATTATGACTCTTGCAAAAGGGAAAATTTTCAGCCACTGGTTTCAGCCAATGATAATCATGTGATCATAGAATGAGAAAACATCCAGCTATTCAATCAGCTGTAATGTAGCTTCCAAAAAGATTCCAGTTGCCCAAACTCCAGGCAGTGTATTTCAAGCCATAGCTATGGGACCAGTAAACATCTATAGAAAAGACAAAGAATAGCCTTGAAAGGGGGAATTTATGAGTGGCTACATACAGTGATGTTTTATATCTGATCCCTGGTACACGTATTTGTGTCCCAGTTGTCATTCTTAAACTTCAGTACATCATCAATTATCACTAGTATTTGGTGGAATCCCTCCTCCAAAACAAATACAAAATAAAGGACAAACATTAAGCTGTATTCTAAAGTTCAACTGTGCTTGTGCCCTTTAGTGTTCATTATTTGCTAACATTACTCAACATCCAGCCGGCTGTTAGAGATGAACTGCCAGTTGTTTATTTGAAGCCATTGAACCATGTAAGACAGGCAACACTTTGTAGCCTAGCAGTGAGCCAAAAATAAACCATGCTGTGTGAAATACTGACAAGCAATGCTGTTTCTACCTTTTATTTTTTAACATCTTGTGTCTTGTCCAAATAGAAGTGGCATTTAAGCCACTGGTAGGAGACATATTTTTGCCGAACACCTTCTGCAAAGCTGTTCCACTGCCCAAATCGCAAAGTTCGGCTTCTGTTTGTATGGAAGAGACACTTCATGTTTTCTTTTGTTTGGTTGTGTTTTTAATAATAATATTTACTTTCTAAATGAGGTCACTAGCTTTCCACTTGCACTGAAGAGACACATTTCCGCATCTTTTTTGCTGTGAAAATCCAAAGGAATAAACTTCAATTGTTCTCACTATAGAAGATCTTGCTATTCTTAATTCACCCTGGCACAAAGTCATAGTGGAAATCTAATAGATAAGATCTGTTTCTGCTAAACTGCAGACATCACTGTGTTCACTACACATAATCCTCATCTCACTTCTGGACATACAAAGTGTTTTCTTAGTTTCATGCTATAAAAGCACTTGACCTGTGGACTGTAACAGAACCTTCATTTTATGTCAGACATTTTTAATTGGAAAAATATCCAAAAACTTTTATCTCTTTACAGAAAAGGCACAGATAAAATACCATGTCAGGTGGATGCAAGTCTATGTATTAGGAATGGCTAATCTTAAACAGGATGGACATGAGCTACAGCATATCATTTAGGCTGGGACCAGGGAAATCTCCTTGTAGTGGGTACATTCACCAATGTAAATACAGCCTAACTCTTCCTAGACTATATCCTAAGATGCTTTCAGTCAGAAATACAGCTCTTTCCAACATCTACTTCAGAGCAGTGTAATGTGCTACAGACCTGCTTTAAATCCAAATGTGTCACAGGGTAAATTGTCTTGCTACCACTTGGATGTCTCTCAGTCAGTAGGCTTACAAGGTACTATTTCTTATTGATATCCTACAATTCCATAGTTGGCAGGCAACTTGTATCTCTATTTTGGGTTAGTTTGGAGAATGAGAGAATGTCTCGTTTGTTTTCCCGAGCAGAGAATGGAATAGGAAAAACAGTTCTACCAAGTGACAATAGTTTCACTGGACCGTAGCTTGCTACAACTACGACATTAAGATATAGAGAAGACCCTTACAAGAATCACTGGAGAAAAAAAGAAGAGTTTGGGCTAGGAATTCTTTGAGATACTATGATGTCTACTTGACAAGGAATTGCTCTCTGAAAGAGCTTGTTTCTTTCTGTTGACTGAAAGTAAATAGTTCAGATTTGGGTGTCTCTAGCACAAATATTAATATTTTGTCTACATACAAAAATTCCTTATTTCCACATTGTGAGATTCTTGGATAAACAGGTCAGTCTGCTGTGAACAACATTTACAGCCAGCTCCTCTAAATAACAATAAATTTTATATCCTGCTTTTATGTACATGTACTTATATTGCAAATACCTTAATAGCACATTGCTTTGCTTACTTTGTTTAGCTTTATCGGATTAAAACTAGACTTAACCAACCATCAGGAATGTAGAACATGAGGTAAACTTGATCACACACAAACCCCGGTGCAATAAAACCAAAAAAGCTGAACACTATCTATCTAATATTCCCCATTATAGTTTTCAAGTCTTACATGTACAGTTTAACTAGTAGAGGCAGCCAATATTGATTGCCCTTTGTACCTGGTTAATTTCTGAATGCTGTGGCTAACTCCTACTCTACAGAACATGAAACAACGCAAAAGCCTTTCTTGGATTAGTGGAAAATTTTATTGAATCGGGAGCTATTAGAAAGGAGATAAATCTGACCTATTTTAATTTCAAATCTTTGAAAATCTCTGGCACATCTTCAAAAGCTTTGAAATATCATGTAACAGTTGGTGTTTGGATCCAAATAACTAAGATAGTTTCCTTCTCCAGTTTGTAGTCCTCAGTTCCCATTTATTTCCTCTAAAATAAGGACTTCAGGAATGAATGCAATGCTTTCCCTATTCAAAGCTCAAGGAAAACGAGGCAATATTTTAACATAGTCCAGCTGATTTAGTTTCCCTTTACAATGGGCCGGAATTATCCTTGGACTTTTCCTTAAAATATTCTCCTAAAACATTGAAAATTTCCTACATAATCAGCCTGACATCTGAAAGATGAATCGCATTCCTGATGTGAGAAGGGTAACTATCGCATTATCTAATGTATTATGAAACTTAGAAATACAGGCTCTGATAAACAGTTCTATAAATAAAGATGAACACATCAGGAGAACAAAACAGATGTGAAAACACTATAAATTATACCTTGGTATCGTGTAATGACAGAACATTAAGATATCATTCAAATGGACTGTCTCTGAAAAGTGTTTCTTCTTATCTCCTTTATTCCTGTCAACCTCCTGCCTGAAGAATGTTTAAGGAAAAAAAAACCCCAAATTCCTTTAAAGGTGAGGTCGCTGCCTACGAGAATAACATTTAGAACAACATTGCTAGATGATTACAGTATATTTATAACTTGTGCATAGTCTCACACTTCACAAAACCAGAAGAGTGGAGTTAGGCAACTCAAGTGGTGATTCATATCTCATGATTTTAGATGTCTCAATGTTAACTGTACAACTTTAAGCTTGTCCAAGCTTAAGAAATATCTCTTTATAGAAAAAAGAAAAGAGAGAAAATAGAGAGAAAACTTTGCCTCCAGACATTGATTCACTTACTGACCATTTTATGACCATGTGAGACGGACATGAATTGCCCTCTGGAGATGTTAATTTTGCTCTACTTTTGCTAAAGGGAATCCATACTGACCAGTTCAGATTGAGGTTTTTGAAAATTAGGAGTCAGGTTACATGAATGATATTAGTGATGACGTTGTGTTCTAAATGTATTTAGTGGAAAAGGAGGCCAAAGAAATAGAGGCTATGGAAAAGCTGGAAGTACGGCACTTATATCACCACAATTACAAATAAAATTCTATTTTAAGTCATTTAATATGCACAAAGAAATAGAAAGATTATTTCTTAAGCTAAAGATTTAAAGGCTTTCTTTTCACAGTTACTCATTTCTGTGCTCAAGTGATCTTGAATTTGAAAAGTAATTCCCCTTTTTTGGCTTATTGCATTCCCCATCCTCCATGAGCAATCAGCTTACTGTCATTGGGATCTCCAGGGTTGTTCTTGTTCACTACTTCTCTCTTCTTTTAGTATATGCTGTTGGCATTTTAGCTTCTTGAAGCCACTGAGGCTGATGTGAGCCTGGCAATTGTTGTCTGGTCCAATCTGCTGGATCATCAGCTGTGATTAAAAACTCATAGATAAAGTATTTCTGTCCCAACAAAGTGGTCTAAGTTTTAGTTTTCTCCTGTGTTTTCTGAGCAAAACTAGTTATCCTACAAGGAAATCTGATAATAAAGGAATTTCAGCTTTAATACACTTAAAACAAATAAGTTGGAAACCTGTTGGGAATCATGTATGCATTTTTCTTGACATAACCAATCAGAATATGCTTGACAGAAAAGATCATACAGATGTTACATGAAGAAAGCAAAGGCTTTTGGAGTGATGACCAAATAAATTCTGAACAGGAACAATCACAGTGGCTGAAGACCTAGGCAGCATCCTCAGTTTTTGCCATGGGAATTCAAATCTGCAGGTGATGTGTTCTTGCAAGCCAGAAGAGTTGGTTGACTCCAACCTTGTCCCTGTGGTGAGTATGGGAGTGACAACGGTGAAGAGACAGGCAGCTGTGTGTATTTCATCTCTGTAGTTCTCTCAATTTTCTCTCAGAGAGAAGAAAAGTTTGCAAGCGAATGTGACCTTCCAAGTCTCAGGCCTCATCACACTCACTTAAATATGACAGAGAAGGAAGATTGATACCTTCCTCCATTTTATTCACCCTCAAATTCAATTTAGAGCTGGTACCACCTCACTTACAGCTTGAGCTTTGACACTATGATGTTAAAAAAACCCAACTGGCTAATAAACAGGATTTCTTTGCAAGGTTGAGCAGAAAAACGAACCAGCTTCCTGGTCCTCTTTCTATTCTGTGGGCAGAGAAAAGGTGCAATCTGCTTCAGTGACTCTCTGGGGTTAATTTAATTGAACTCATTTCTTTCAGTGATGGGCAATGTAGTCCATCCTCTCCCAAAGTCAGGAAAAATCTGCTATTGTCCTGCTCTAGGGGGTTAACATGACATATGTGATGAGGTGGGGGTCTTTGTGTCAGAGACTAATGTCCAAGAACAAACAGATGCATCTTAGAGGGTAGAAATTTGGTGGGTATCAGCACATCCTCTGATGGGTCTTGCAGTATGTCACCACCAGGACTCAAACCTATGTGAACGGCTGTCATTACTAGGATAGCACAACACCTTTCAAGGACGTGCTGTGTTTTTCCTTCATCAGGTTTCTAAGCCACTCAGAGCTTTGAAATTCCCAATGGAAAGCTATATCTGCCTTCTTGCGCATTTCTGCCTTCAGGAATGATTTCTTTCAGCTCAATGTGCTTTATCAAAGTGAAACACACACATATACACAGGTAATTCATATAGAAGTGCAACAGAAGCTTCCCTTCCGGGGCATTTGCATTGAAATAGCACTTTTGCTTTGAAAGCCAGTGTACAATGAATAAATTCTTCTACAGGATGTTCTCCATATGCATCCATTCAAGTTGCATTTGTTTACAACAGAAATAACCTGGACTATTTCATGCTTCTATCAGTACTACAGAACCAGAGAAAAATAGTCTGGATTACTTGGTTGTCCTGATTAATGCGCTTTAAAATGTAAAATCAGAATGATTTGCTTAAATAAATGTAAACCCCAAATACTACTTATTTTCATTTTTTTCCATATTTTTAAGATGAATGATTCAACAGAGACTAAGAAAATTAATAAGGATGGAGGTTCTTCTTATTTATATTCAACTTTATGATGTATATTTGCTTTTTGGCATTACAATTTGGATAACTGCTCCTTAGTAATGGACTAGACTGGCATTATTCCCAGTCTGTAATTATGTCACTAAGACCAACTTTTCCTTAATTTCTGATGGAACTGTCATGAGAAATAGTGTTAGAAGCCTTACCAATGCCATAGCATATAATCTCATCATTTTTTATCCTTTTGTGTTCACAAAGCGCACAAAAGAAATCAGATTTTGCTAACGTGATTTCCACTTGACAAATTCACGCTTGTCTCTTACTCATCTTTTTGCAATTATGATGAGAGAGGTTTAATTGTTGTGTTTTATTCTGAAGGGATCCAAGTCCCTAAGGAGCACACATTGTGGTTTCAAAAGCTACTTAGTCACATAGGAATGGAAATCCTTTTGACTTCCAGTGAGACATGTGCCCCATGATAAAAGTACCACACAGATGAAGTCTGAATACACACCAGGAGTGGGAAGATGTGGAAAGTATATGGGCATGGGGGCACTTTTAAGTCTTGATATCCAGCAAATGTTTCACTCTTGGAATAGTTACTCTTTGAAGATGCAGACATCCTTTGGCACAATTTTGTTTCCTGGGCATTAAAAATTTTAAATACCCAGCTCTCTTGGAAATGGAGACTAAAGCTATGCTGACAAAGGTGACATTGAAGTGTGTGCATGTATTTCTAAGGCAGCATTAAAATAGCTGGCTGGAGTATCAGTGCAGGAGCAGAGATCTGTACTATCTGGGATTTTTGGCTGTGTTTTGAATGTTTTAATGAAAACTACTCACCTTGAGCTGTGAGAAAGGCTGTTGTTGAATAAAACTGATTTAATATTACACTGGATATGTTTACGGCAGCTATTACCATGCTTTTGGACTGCAGTGTATAAATCATCTCTCTTCTTACTTTATAGAGAAAGACTGAGTGTTCCCCTCTCTATGCTTTCTCAGATACATAATAGAAATCTGCAGCTACATCCCAATTTCATGTCCCAAAGATGGCTTGGCTCTGATCAACTATAACAAAATAACAGATCACAAATCTTCTCTGCCCTTTTTCCAGCTGAATTTTCATCCATCCTAGCCCTCTACTTCTGCTCCAAGCCCAGTAGCACATTGACTTCTTGGCTCAAGAGTGTCTTGACTCTGTTCTTCTGTGTAAACTCAGCACTTTGAGTCATTACTCCACTTCTGTCTAGGTTTTTCTGTTCTGAATTCTGACTGTGACAACATCGATTGACAGCCTTGATTGTTAAGTCAGCCAAAGGAGAGGACTAAAGAATACAGGGAGATATCCTAGAACGGTACATGAAATCTGGCCTCTCCCTCCATTAATTGGACAACAGGCTCAGAAGCTTCAGTAAAAATGTAGAAGAGTTGTGGTTCTACTTTCACTCTTTGCATCAGGGTTGTAAGCTATCAAACCTGCAGATTTAAATCAGGTTGTTACTTTGGACACTGCTGTTATTTGGTCTTTTTGCTTATTTTTCTTACTTCCCACTGGATATTCTGTATTA
The DNA here is from genome assembly GCA_033459285.1 of Clamator glandarius. Taxonomy (NCBI): domain Eukaryota; kingdom Metazoa; phylum Chordata; class Aves; order Cuculiformes; family Cuculidae; genus Clamator; species Clamator glandarius. The sequence continues at coordinate 64,447 of JAUNZM010000832.1, forward strand.
GGAAAAGAGAGTGCCAGGAGACTTTGACTATGAACATACCAAATGATCTCTTGCAGATAAATGCAGCTGGAGAAAGGTTACCCAACATTGGATAAAACGGCTATAGGTCCCCAGAGGTTTTAAAGTAAAGCTGTGCAGATCTCTTTCAAGAAAGTATTGTATACTTGATTTTTTTAGCTTTTTGTTTCTTCCATTTTTTAATTTTTATTTGGAGGGGGGTTTAGTGGTTTGTTTTTTAGAGCAGAGCTTAATAGTTATGCTGTTCAGTTGTTTGTTTGGTTTTGGTTTTTTTTTTCTGATTTTGTTTGTTCATATGTTTTTTCAGTTATAGCTCTGAAGCCTGTAAAAGTATGTTTGGATTGGGAAGAAGGCAGCTAACCTCAAGCAATCCTGTGCAAAATCCCTAAATGCACTCTGGAATCATGATGAGCCAAGTATCCAATCGGAGTTAAAGTGTCAAGTGAATTTCCCGTCTGAAAATTTGTGACCATGGTGATGTTAGGCACCATGATAGAGGCTGGAAGGTCTACTAGGCTACCAGTGTTGTCACATACTAACGTTTAGCTAGGCACAAATTTGATGTGTAGTTGAAGGCAACCTTCTCTGCCTTATATGAAATAATACAAGAGAAATAACCACCTATGGAAAACAGTTCACACCATTCTGTATAGGATCTAATGTATTTCTCTCTACAGATTATCGAGGGAATCACATTCCACATCTAGTCTTCAGGTACTGAACCAATTACTTTTATCAGCTAATCAAACCCCCTCTTAGAATTAACTGCACTGATTGCCTTCCTCAACATACTAAAAGACTGGTGCGGAAACTGTTTTGTGGTTAAAAAAACCTAACAGAATATAGCCTAAATTTATTGAATACCAGTTTGAATCCATTTGTTCTTGTACCAGAAATGTCATCCTTTTCCCAATAATTAGGAAAAATTACTAACACAGTCAATCATTCTCAAGCTGAGAAATGGGGCAACATTAAAGCTCAAAGAAATAACTGGATGGAGCGTGTGCTCAGAAAGTCAAGTTTTTGCCTTGAGATTTTCTTTTATTTTGCTGAAGTCAGTAATAAGACAATAAGATCATGAAAGGCAGCGCTAAACTTCCTTAGTCCTTTGAAATTGTGTCTCTAGGTTAGGTTTTTCTTTCTTTAGGGGAAGCTTTTCAGAGGCTATGACTTTGTTTTATTCTGTTAGCTCATATGTGAATGTTTGTCATTCTACACATGGAATAATTTATTCTATGAATTACAAAAATTCATAGTGGTTACCTTAACAGCACTTAAAGAACTCTATTAGAAAGATACAAAGAAACAAGTGCCTTGCTCTTTCCTTATTCTGTTGAATCCACATTAATGCAGTGGCAGAGAATCTGAATTAAAGATGAGGAATGGCACTGCTTACATCTTGCTGTAATGAACAATTTATGGGACTAGATTTTCAGCTGATTTAAATTGTTGTAGCTCTCCAGAAAAAGAAGATATGATAATGTGGGTCAGCAGGACTCTAGGGGCAGAATCTACTTTTCAGAAGGTTACAGAAGGTACAGTAATTAGTGTCCATGAGAAAAGAATAGAATATATGTGCAAGGAATGATAAAGTTTGATATCAGCATTAAGGAGTCATAGAAAAGCTCCTTCTCTATTCTTTTCCATTTTCAGAGTGATGTGCTGAGATTATACTGAAGCATCGTAATTCCTTATATAAACTCCTTATTGGAATATAGGGGAGAAAAAGCAGGTGTAGAAATTAAAAAATTAAGTCTTGGTTTGCACAGAAGTCACATTTATTCTGATTAAGTTACACACCTTGCCTGGCATATTTCATAATTTACAGAGACCTAGCTGAAGCTGACCACTGGAAAAATATATTTGCAATGTATATGAGACAGGGAAAAAACCTGTCTAGTAATTTTACATTATTAAATTTACCATTCAGTATAAGCTGCTAAACTTTATCTTTCCTTTGAAGCTTGTTATTTTCAAAGTTTCCATCAGAAACTAATTAGGGGTTGTCGATCATTTAGACTCCTGGAAGAATCCAAACAAGACAAAAGAATTAGTTGAAGTATTTGAAACACAAACGTATGTGGCTTGATTTCTTGAAGTCTGTCTTGAACTGTGATGCAACAGGACTTGACTTTGCCCATCAACATTCCTTCCAGAAGATTTACCTGCTGACATTTATGTGGTGAGGTGGCATTTACTTTTGGGAGAAGTGTTTGATGTCATGTATTTTTTGCAGTGACTCTTCTCTGATGGCACGTAAAGGTCATTTCAGCAGAGCAGGGTGCATTTGTAAACTTACTGAGAGACTGTGGGCACGAAACACCCACTGAATAGCAAATATTCATCTTGTCTGGAAACTGTTGCTTCCCCCTGACTTTCTTTTTCCTCCGACTTTCTTTTCCCACCCTCCTTTCTCGTTTTTTTTTTTTTTATTTATTTTGGTGCCTTTTTCTGTGAAGCATGCAGAAGTCAAATGATAGCAAAGAAAGTGTTTCTGCATTGTGCTACTACAGTGTTTCTTAAAAGAAACAAAATATTTTAACTGAAAAGTGGCAAGTTTATTTTATTTGTGAAAAGGCCATTATTTTGGTGTTTTGATTACTTCCATGACCTATGAGGCACTTTGCCTTAATGAAAAGTGTTTTCTAGTACACGGTGCAAATGCTCAGTGATAAGCATTAGCCACAATCGAACTGAATAGGTCACTCCTGCACCTACAGACACTTTGCCGTAGGGTATAAAGGTTGATTTTGAGACTTTAGGCTTTGACCTGGCAGATGAACTGTCCAGCCACTGCTGCATTCACATCCAGAGGCACTGGACATTAGCAGGAGCTAACACTCTCAGCCGGACCCTTGTACCAAAATCCTTTGTTCTTGGGAGCAAATATTACTTTACAATTTATAATTGCCATATTATAAGCGTGAGGAATGGAGAGGAGGAGGAGGAACAGAGACAGCAAGATTTTGAAACATTTATGACTTGATTCAGTTGCCCTATATAGGAATCCAATGAGGTTATAGATGTCCCTGAGCTTCATTTTCCGGCCACAGCTATCAGTCTAGAGGTCGTAAATCCTGTGTTGTGACTGTCAGTTCTTCTAGATGCTTCAGAGATCTTATGGCATTTCGAAGAGCCCTATGAAACTTTGTATTGCAGACAACTAAATTGAATTACTTCATTTACACTTTTTAACTCTTATTATCTCTATATGAGGTAGGTATATAAAATCATGTTGATACCAGTGGCCTATCTAATAAGTAGTAAATACAGAACGTCAGTAAAATCAGTAGATCCTGGAAAGTTATTCAGCCCTGGAAAGTTATTCTGCCCATCTGTAAGTATCAACTCGTTTGTGAATTGAATCATGCTGTAAGCTCCACTGATTTTTATTGCTTGTTTTTTGATGACTGTCATGGGAATCTGAATTCCTAACTACCTGTAGATATCTGTATCTATTACCTAAATTTAGATATTTGAATCTTGAGCTGAACCTCCACCAAGGAGTCTTTCTCCTTTCTTCCTCTCTGCTCCTGGCTAATGGAATAACTTGAACCCTGGCAGCTACTTGGTTAAACTCACATTGCAATGGAACCTCAAGTAGGATTTGCCTCTCCATGTTCACGTTATTAGGGGCTTTCCCCCTGATGGCTGGTCTGTGTGAAGCCTGAGCTCAGAATTATAAAAATACCCCTACAGTTCTGAGTTAGAATAGATCCGGAAAAACATCAAAACATTCCTGACATGCAGCTAAACAAAAGAGTAGAAACATTAATTATTTATTCACTTACAGTTTTGCTTGTATTCCCAAAGAAGTAATAGAGCAAATGCCAGCCAAGGACAATTGATCAGTATTCTTAGTGCTGTTTTGCTTCCCATGTGTTCTTGTTGGCCACAAACAAGAACACATGGGAAGCAAAACAGTACTAAGAAAACAGTACTAAGTAACCACAGCTCTTCTGGGGTACTAGTGTCTCAGGTCATGGAAATCTTTTTCCTGATTTGTCTAGCGCTGTACAGCTAGTTTTAAGAACACAAAGTGCATACAACTCTACAGCCCCAAAAGGTGCACATCTCTCTGCCAATCCCATAATTGTGTCTTTTGAGAGACTCTAGAAAATCACGTTACAGTTGTCGGGCAGTAGGCAAAAGAACCCCTTTGTAACAGATAAATTCTGGAAAGCTCGTACTTGTTGCTGACTGTGGACAAATAGGTTACACCTCCATGAGTAAAACTGAAACTAACTGCTCATTGTGCTAGCAATTCATTCTTGCTCAGCGAATGCATACCAAATGTGGTCTCCACAAAAATATTGTTTGATCCTTAGATAAATATTCTGTACCACAGCCATTATCTCTCAGCTTCTACAGAACAAAACTGAAGGGTATGAAACTTTGCATGCTAATTCTTGCACGCCTTTCCTGGCATATTTGGGGTGAGTTGCTTAAGATGTCTTAAGGATTCTGAAATGTCTGTTTGTATAATTTTTTTGATGTGTAAACCAACTGAAAGTGATTATCCAAGCAGCTGTTCTAAGAGGGCTCACATGGATCAGGTAGCAGTAATTAGAGTACACTAGCTCCTGTGCTCAGCTGGCTTGCTCACATGTTATCTATATTGTTTCTAATCTTTATATTTTACACTTTTTTACACTGTGTCTAGAGATACATTGGAATTAACAACAGGCACTTATCTAACATCAGAACATCTGCAGTTTTGCCCAAAAAAGCATCACTGAGGGGGCAACAGAGCTTTCCCAAACTATATTTAAGTTGAAGGTAAATTATTCCAGTTGCTGAACAGCAAAAAAAAAAAAAAAAAAAAAAAAAAGAGCAGCAGAAGAACCAGGTAGTGAATTCATAGCAATAAATTATTGTCATGTATGAAACAAAATATGAAGAGGCTGCATGGCTGGGAGGAATTGTCATTTTAAAACTTTTCAATTTTAAATTAGTCCATTGTTAGACTGAACTGTTCTTATCTTGGTTTCTTCACATTATTCAGTTTTATAAAGACATTAAAAAAAAAAAAATTGAAACCTCCTAACAACAACTTCTGCAACTTCTGTTATTGCTGCCTTGGAAACACCATTAGAAATATCTTAAGCTCATAGAATTTTTATCCAGGATTTTTTTTTTTCTTATTTTCCCTTGTGAAACCAGAGAGTTAGAACCAGAAGAGACGATAAAATTACTGCTAGTAGTCAAATATGTCAAAAAGTGCTTTTAGAAGGTGGATTAAATTTACCATTATGTGTGAGCATGCCCCAAAGTTGTATTTATTATATCAAAAAGTGTCAATCTTCTAAAATTACATCATTATGAAAAATGAGTCTCTGATTTTCTTTTTCTTCCAAGACAATGAAATGGTACCAGTTGGTAAAAAAGCCTCTTCTCTATCTGGACCCGAAGGACAACATTATCCTCCCACACATCAGGGTATATATCATTACAAGTCTCAAAGCCAGCAAGGCTTCATTTTCCAAGCATATGCTCTTGGGGTGAGAGGAGTCACTTTGCTAGACAGCAGCTGTCATCCCTAAATGCAAGCCCTCTGACATCTTAGTTGGGAAATCTTTATGGAAAAGTCTTTGTAATCACTTGGCACAGAAGACCGAACCCATGTTTTTCACTGCTTTGCTGCTATCTCGTTTGTCTCCCACAGTATTGTTTGCTTTGCTATTTCAGTGCCAATTTACAGCAGAGTAACCAGAGCGTGTAAAATATATCTAGGTAGTCAGGTACAACCCTCAGCTGTGGTTACAGGGAAAGGATGCTCAATTACATCGATCATCAGCTGAGTGAGCGTAGCTGAGTGCACACAATTTGAAATGCTACTGTTTTCAGCTGCTTTCTCCATGCAGTTGGTGAGGACTGATCCCAGGAAGCATCACCAGACCAGAATGTCTCATTTGCTCCCTTGCAAAGTCTGCTGCAGCATTTTTTGTTCACTTTGATCAGTTTACGTGTTCCTTTTCCTCCACCACTCTGCAGCAACGATGGCCTCTGGCAGAAGTGGAGCATCACCTGGAAATCTTCCAGCCGTTGTCTGAAGTCATGCAGGTCAACACCCAAGGAGTGTTCATGCTGCTAGTTAATGCACTTCAGCTGACAAACAGTAACTCATTACACAGCTGGTACTTGATCGTGAGTTTTGTATTGAAGCAAAAATATGTGTCAACCGGCGCAGATGAATCCTGTGCAAATATAAAACATACACAAACCTCACACATGAAGATATCTGAAGCTGGAAATAATTAAGGGCATGAGACTGTAGTGTGTAGAGAGTTTAGCAGGGATTATCTCGAAGTGTTAAAACTAAAGCAGAATAAATATTTGTGATTAACACTATGCAGAAATGCTTTCACAAAGTCACAGCCTGGGAAAAAAAAAAGCCTTCCCATGTAAAAGCTTTTCATGTTTTCAGTATTTTAAGCTCCAATGAGACATGAGAATGTGTTGATATGACTTGCTCAAAACATATGTGGTATGTCAGACCTGAACATGCACACATGAGGTAAAGCTGAGATCAATTTATACAAATTGTGAATGCAGGTAAGAGAATTTAACAGAGACAGAAAGAGCAGCTGCTCTTAGTTATTAGTTCTTAATCTATTCTACAAACCTTCAGACTTTTCTAGAGAAGTGTTTTCTGGGATAGGTGCTTATTTTCCTCTATGAACTGAGCAACTATTTGCAGAATCGCAGAATTATAGAACCATAGAATAGTTTAGGTTGGAAGGGACTTTAAAGATCATCTAGTTCCAACCTTACTGCAATGGGCAGGGATCAGGCTGCCTAAGGCCCCATCCAACCTGATCTTGAACACCTCCAGGGATGGGGCAGCCACAACTTCCCTGGGCAACTTGTTCCAGTGCCTCACCACTCTCACTGCGAAGAAATTCCCCTTATGTCTAGTCTGCCACTCTCCAGTTTATAGCCACTGCCCCTAGTTCTATCACTATAAGCCTTTGTAAACAGGCCATCCCCAGCTTTATTGTAGCCCCTTCAAATATTGGAAGGCAGCTATAAAGTCTCCTTGGAGCTCTTCTCTTGGTGGCACAAGCCCAACTCTCTCGGCCTGTCTCATATAGGAGGTGCTCCAGCCCTCTGATCCTCTTTGTAGCCCTCCTCTGGAGCCATTCCAACAGTTCCATATCCTTCTTACATTAAGGAATCCAGAATATAGGATGTTGTTAGTAGTATTTGAGGTGGTGAGGAATCACAGAAAACCCCAGAACCTTTCACATCACAGTGCGAGACAGTGTCTGAGTGCAAGCTTACACTAATGGTAATTAGGAGAAGGAAGAGAGAGACATGAAAGAGAGGTGTGTTGAACTGTATATGAAACACAGAAGTTTCTATATTACAGGCTACCCCTGGGAATCAGCCCGAAGTTTTCTTGAGCCCAAATTCATTGACCTATCTGCTAGACCATGCTTTGTCTCTACTGTAAGTTCAGATTTTCCTGTTACAGCCTAAAACTCTCCCCAGTGGCTGTAGTAGTTAATAAGGAGGTAAAAGAACTTGAAGAAATCACAAGTATGTCAAACTGGCTGTCTTGGCCTTAGCAAAGAATTATCCCAGAGCCTTTTAAATGCTTTAAACTGTGTTTGTGGAGCTTTAGCATGCCTACATCACAAAGGGAAGAGGTAAAAAGAAATTATGTTAGTAGAATGTAATCCGAAAAGAAAGATGTGATGAAAGATTGTAATTTCATGAACTGGAAAAAGGGAGATTTTGTTATATCTAATGTATTTCTCCTATTAGTGTTTGATAGGAATGGTTGGACTCGATGATCTGATGGATCTCTTCCAAACTGGTGATTCTATGATTCTATTACTTATTTCAAAATTGATGTCATACATTAATAAATTATTGAGCAATCAGACCACCAAAATAAAGCTCATTTCCCTAAAGGAGAGTTGATCTCATTAGAATAATCTGTAGAATAGAATATTTCAAGTGGAACGTACCTACAATGATCATATTGTCTGACTGCCTGACCAGTTAATTTTGTTTTTTTCTTTAAAATATATTTGCTAAATACTATGAATCCTTGTATAGATTAACCACAAGTTGAATAAAACCTAAGTATACCGCAACAAGATATGTCCCAGAAATATTATTTGCTGTAAATTTTAGTCATTTATTGCAACAGCACCATAAAATTATATCCACTAATGCTCAAAGTAAGGCCTCAAAAATGTCATAAACTAGATCTTCTATTACCAATTCTGCTTGCAGCGATTTCCTGGAGGCCTAGTTTTGGAGAAGTTTACTTCCCTTTCTGCTTTTGATTTATAAACAGGAGGTATTCGTGGATTGTTTCACTGTATAATCACTCTGACAATCCTTTTCTGTTGCTATAACAATTAAACAGAAAGACCCTTGAAGGCTTCAATGTGGAGCCTATAGGAGGACTGAAAAACAATATCTATAAAAACCTGTATGCAGGAGATCTGAAACATATTGGAAAAGGAGTCACAATCCTCTCCTCAGCATCCTCTTGAATATCTTCTGCTGTTTCTTTCTTGCTTCTCTTGATTTTTCCCATATACACTTTTCAAAGCTGTCTCAAAAGACAATTGCATTTAGGGCATGGTAATGTGATTTCATATCATTTAATTCTTTCTTTTCCTCTGAATTTCTTGGTTTTTTTTCCCCTCCCCTTCCCTTCTTTATCACTCTTTCAGAGGGCTAGATTAAGCTGTAATTTTATTTATAGTCTTATTTATGCCCTGTAATTTCCTTATTTTATTGTCTTTGCCACAAGGATTGCAAGGGAGTTATTGTTATTGTTTAACATCAGCCAATTTGGACATGTCAACAGAACTTTTTACCTTTAGGCACAGAATTTTCAATATTTACCACTGATGCAACAGTTCACTCTTGGGAAACCTGGGACAAATAAATGATTAACACAAGAAGAAAACATTAATATTAAGAATGCAATGGCATGTCCAAAACAGAGTATTTTTGAAGCCAAAAATGATAGCATGTGTAAAGAAAGTCAGTTAAAATTGCTGTAATAAATATTTCCAAGACCCTTTGTGGTATATACTGTAGAAATATTCTCTGCCTCTGTATTTCTTTCCCTAAATTTTATACCTCTATCATCTCAGGTTTTTATTCCACTTATGATTTTACTTGTAGACATGATCCCAGTTTCAAAAACACTTTCTAAAAAGGAAATGTATTTCCCTTGTGGTCAAGACTTTCTTTGACTTACTCTGTGGTGATTGGGGAAATATAAGTGTCTTCAGCCATGGTCATTTAGCTTTTCTGTCAAATCCTTAAGTTAAAACAACCCAAAACTGTGTTTATGCTTAAATTTGATACAACTAGTCTGGGCAAAGGCTCATTATACACAACACCCTAACATGTTTTTTTGGAAAGAAAGGAGGTGATATCCAATCAGAATGACTCTCACATCCACCAAACCAAACCAACTAAAGCAAAGAAAGAAACACGTGGGATAAAACATAACAAAGAAAGACTGTTATTTAAAATGTGGAAGTGTGGGTCATCAGGTAAGGCTGTCTTCCGTAAGAGGAGAAGAGGTGATTCAGGCTTCTTATTGTCCTCTATGGAGAAAAAAAATAACAGAAAAACATAAAATGAACCATTAGATGCAGAGCAAGGAGAAACAAATACAATCTTTAAGAAGGGAAAGTTCAACCATGATTTTCTCTTGGTTTCTAATTTTTATTTCTTGTCATTTTAATGGTTTAGATGGAGCTGCATTAAAGTGTCAGCTATCAGCAATAAGGGCAAGGACATAGCAAACATTTTCACATTGTACATTTGGGCAGAGGGAAAGCCAGATAAGAACAAACTGGCCAAAGAAATAAAACTTAGGAATTCTCTTCTACATGTGTGCAAAACGCTTGGTAGGCTGTTACCTGAAATATGCCTAGATATGACCATTGACAAGTACGTGCCAGTGATTCAGGTTGACTAACCTCACTATTTCAAACAGTGCATAAATGCTTATTACAGTATAGATTAAAAGATTTGAAAATACGAGTTTCAGAAAATCTTATGTTGTGTAGTCGAAGCCTTTTTTCTCCCCCCATGCTGTCGTGGAAGCACTGAGATTGCAGACTAGCTGCTGCTGGAGGAATATTTCTTTCCAGAATTTAAAAACGAGGATTGGGAATTTGACATTAAGTCAATTAACTAGTTTATATACAGTTCCTGGTAAGGCAGTCCTCAAACTAGCAGCTATTTATTTCTTCACCAAATTGATCTGAATATTTTAACAGTAGACACACAGACTTCTGAAAGCATGTGAGAGAGAGAGGCACATTTAGATTTTGAAACTTAGTCAAGATTTTGATAATTAAATTTTTATCACTCTTGGATTAATAATTCATTTCTGGTATAATCAATCCAGGCTGCCTGTCTTTAAAGAAAAATAAAATACCATCAGCACATCATTGTTTTAGTATTCCAGACAAAACTGGCATTTTGCACACTTCTGTGTATGACGATCTATGAAAAGGACGTTACTATTGGGCAAATGCAACCTGTATTAGAAATGAGGTCACATCCCTAAAAGGAAGAAAATCAACGAAAATAAAAAGCTTCCATTTTGGACAGAATGGCCTATAACTGTTTTTTCCCATGAAGGCTTCAATTGGTTTTGGACTAAGATTATTTGTCTCTACTGCTATCAAGTCCTGGAATTTAATAGAAAGCATATTTTATTAATATTGCTTAAGAAAATGCAGTTTTGTTGTTTGCCTCCCATAGCTCTTTAAAGTCCCAGGCAGTCCCAAATAAACATGCTAGACTTTTGCTGTTGTTGAATTCTCTTAATATTTGGTGATTGTTTTAAAAAATGTCTTAGCTGTTGCAAATTAATAAAGCTCAGCAGATTTTCAGTTTTGTGATTCCCAGTTTGCGGCGGAAAAAGTGAAAGAGAGTACAAAAGAAAAGAAAATAAATCAAACCATATTTAGCTCTCCTAGGTGCAATGAAAACCTTGAAATGTGGTTAGGGAGGTGTTTAAAAGAAAAAAAGGTATTGCAAAAAGATGTGGCTTTTTTATTGCAGTAAAAGAAGGTACGTGGGAGACAGGCTGGCAGTCCAGAACATCACAAAGTAGATATCAGAAAGAAGAATTCTCCAGCCAGAAGGAGCAGTGGCAGAGAAATCTGTGAGCATTAACTGTGAATTATAAGAAAATTTCTAGTCATCAGAACAAAACAGACTTGTCTAGGAGCCTTAAAGGTGAAAAAAGATGTGTTGCTTTGCGATAGGAAGATTTGTCAGAACAATTACATGGCAAGGTCCATCCTGATACTGAATGCTGAGATACCAGAGAGCCCATGCCTATAGTCCAGGACCATGCTACTAAAGCAAAATTAAATAATTCTTTTTTCCCTGCCCTTCTCTCTATCTCTAGATACTTACATCTTTTCCACTCCTCATCAGGTTCAAGAAAGCCAAGTGCAATGTCCTGCACCTGGAGCAGGGCTGCTGCTGGTATCAATACAGGCTGATGGATGAAGGTATTGAGACTAGCCCTATGGAGAAGGACTTAGGGCACTAGTGCATGAGAACTTGGACATGAGCAAGAAAGGTGCACTCGCAGACCAGAAAACCAACCTTATCTGGGCTGCATGAAAAGAAATGTGGCCAGCAGGTCAAGGGAAGTGATTCTAGCCCTCTGCTCTGGTAAAGTCCTGCCTGGAATACTGATTCCAGCTCCGGAGACCTCAGCACAGGAGAGACATGAGCCAGCTGGTCCAGAGGAAGCCACAGAAACGGTCAGAGGGATGGAACACCTCTCCTATGAAGAAAGGCTGAGTCAGTTAGGGTTGTTCAGTCTGCAGAAGAGAAGGCTCTGGGTAGACTTTATTGTAGCATTTCAGTGCCTAGAGGGAGCTTGTAAGAAAGATGGGGACAGATTTTTTGGCAGGGCCTTCTGTGATAGGGCTAGGGGTAATGGTTTTAAATAAAAGAGGGCAGATTTAGACTAGATAAAAGGAAGAATATTTTTAGTATGAGGGTGGTAAAACACTGGAACAGGTTTCCTAGAAAAGTGGTAGGTACCCCATCCCTGGAAATATTCAAGGTCACAAGGTCAGGTTTGGTGGGGCTCTGAGCAACGTGACCTGGTTGAAGACATCCCTTTTCATTGCAGGAGGGGATGGACTAGATGACTAATAGGATTTTAGAGGTCCCTTCCAGCTCAAACCATTCTGTGATTTTATGAAGTCAATGCCACGAGATTTTTTTTTTTTTAAATTGACAAACTGAATTGATGTTTAGTCTTAGACTTACAGCTGTATTTGCTGTATTATTCAGATAAGGAAATTCAGAATAATGAACTCTTACATTAGTAATCACTTGTGGTTTTAAGGATGCACGCTCCCCTTCTGCACATGTATGTTCTATAACATCAAGAAACTATTGAGAAGGAAGATATGTGAAAATGATTACACAGCAAGGTGGATTGTAAAGAATGTTAAGGAGATGGAGGCTGGCCCACATAAGGAAAATGAAAGGCAGCGTGGTGAGGTTGTGATGAAGGGAAACGGTTGATACATTTGGGAAAAAAAATCACTATGCAACAAATTAACAGGACTGTAAAGCAGACTGTGAAATCTCAGTCCTTGGAGACATTTAAAAATGAACTGGACATGGCCCTGAGTAGCCAAAACTAAAGTTGGCCCTGCTTTGCTTTGAGCAGAGCATTGGATCCAGGTCATCTCCAGAGGTCCATTACAAATTATGTAATTCTATCAATTCATGAATGTATGCATAAATTTCATAGAATCATGGAATCATAGAATCACTAGGTTGGAAAAGACCCATCGGATCATCAAGTCCAACCATTCCTATAAAATACTAAACCATTTTATGAATAATTTGTATTCTTACTTGGAATTACAAAATATTTGGGGTCCTTTGTGTAACTTACATAAGTGTCTATAAAAAAGAAGGCTATATAAAAGGCTATGCAGTGACCCTCTCACACTGATGCTATGTAGCCATTCATGAACTCAATGCACCTTAATAATTGGCTTAATTTCTAGTATTAAGGCAGCCCATCAGGCCACACCAGTACAAATACGAGACAGTTTCCTACAGAAAACACTACCAACAAACATTTCTTCAACATTTGTTTGACTAATCCTTGTATCGTGTTGTAAATGTCTGAGATCGTGTAACTTACAAGTCTGCGATGTAAATGAATCTCCCTGGAGATCCCATGTAATTTCTCCCTATTGCATTTGATAGATAAGTAACTGGGAGCAGACTAGCTATTTGGCCTAATGGCCCCTAATATGTCAGACATTCACACGGTGAAAAGAAAATGAAAGAAGAACCAGAAAGTCGTTTTCCTCACGGAAGCAAAAATAATGATTGCCAGTCTCAGTTCGTAAATCTGAACTTTTCTATCACTTTTGTTTTTTTCCTCCCTAATTTCTTTCTCAAACCACTAGGAGAGGAATTTGGTAGTAGTGTAAATGGCAGTATAAGAAATAAGGAAGATTGTGCTTATGTGATCAAGCATACCGGTCATTTCCTACTATCAAGGACTTTGTTGTGCCCCTTCTCAATAGCTACCAGCAAACTTATCCAACTGGTCTAAGTTCACCACTTTTGGTGACTAGTAGGGCTTGTTTTATGTTTAGACTGTAACAAAACTTCAAAGGATTAGGTCCCTTCCAGTTGATGTATGTGCCACTAAATTTAAAATAATAATAGCAGTAACAAGAATAATAACTACCTGCTATTTAAAATAGGTTTATATTTGATAGTCATAGAATCACAGAATGGTTTGGGTCAAAAAGGACTTTAGAGATCATCCAGGTCCAACCCCCTCGCCATGGGCAGTGACACCTTCTACTGGATCAGGTTGTTCAAAACCTTAACCATCTTGGCCTTGAACACCTCCAGGCATGGAGCATCAATGACTTCTCTGGGCAACATGTTCCAGTACCCCATGCAGCCCTTGAATATGTTCAAGTGTTGGAGATATTCATAATTTCTGAGATGCCTGTCTCAGGCAGACAATCTGGATGCTTGTCCCAAACTCCACTGGTAGTTTAAAGCAGTCACTTCAACACCAGATCTTGGAGGCCATTGAATAAATGTGAATTTTCCTACAATAGCCTATCTGCTGTCCACGCCTCAGGGTCGGTTGCCTAATTCAAGTGTGACATGTGCATATTTTTAGAAAGAGATTTTATTAATTAGTAGAACTTGTCATGTGTTTAGACAGTAGAGCATGCTTTGTCCATGAGAGACTGGGATGATCCACATGGTGTGAATTCCAACCACTGTGGTCTCCTTGGCATCGATACAAGAATACAGTGATTGGTTGTACTAAGTAATCTGGAACAGTTTTAGTTAGAACCATGTGAAAGTTATCCAACATAGTCAATCTGGTTTAAAATTAGTGTGGATTTGCCAAAAATGAATTTTTTCTAAACGTAGTGTCAAGCCTGGCAAAATTCCATCTTTTCAAGTTTCACACTTCCGAAAAATCTTCAAATACACTGCCTAGTATTTTCCAACAGGGAAACAAAAGAGGTCTTTATTTGATTTGAAATCACTTTTTACTTTCAGTTATAAAGTTCAAAATGCTTTAATAGTTGTAACTTTTGATTCTCAAAAAATATTATTAAGAATATTCTGTAACGGGTAGATAATTGAATTATTTTTGGACTGATCTGGAGATGCTGATGGTGTATCACATTTAAATTAAGACATATAAAGAGACAAGAAAAATGTGGAAATCTGAACCCACAAAGTATTTTTTTTTGTCTCTCAAAAGGCCATGTTCATGCAATAAGTCACATCTGTTTCTGGGAAATATACTGTAGCGGGCAATCTTTCATTCTATTAACTGTCCTCAGACACTGAAAATCATTGATGAGGAACTGTGTCCCTACTTTTACAAATACGAACACGGCAATACAGGGTGAGGTATGTTTTAAAGGATAACACATCAAAGCTGGAGGAACATATATTCCCTTCTTTATTATATTTTCAAGGGTAACTATGAGTGATACTTCCCTTCTCTTCCTCCCTCTTATGCTTTCAACTCTGTCTGGTTAGACTATAAGCTTTCAAGAAGATTGTCTCTCGCTACCTGCATCTACATTAATGAGTCTCTCATTTCTGTAGAGATCTCACATTATACCATTAGTAGCAGTGCATCATCATATTATCAATTTATAATAAAATTTGATGAAATGTTCTGTTACTTGGCAGGATTTCACTTACAAGTATGAATGAGCTATATGTTAGGATCAAAGTTTCCAGACATGAAAGTTGTCCCTTAGCAACAACAACAACAACAAAAAAAATCACTGAGTGGTTTTGAGCAGTGCCTCAAACCACTTAGAAGAAACATACACTTTCAAGACATTTTGCACCTATTTGTGATGATTTTTTTTTTCCTTATTTCCTTCTTTTATTTTCAGATTTTTAGTCTTCATAAAAACAGTGGTCTTTGAATGTTACTGTCATACTAAATAGGGAAGGCTCTGATGGATGGCTGAGGTTCCCATCAAGTTATGATGTTCAAGATGAACTCCCTTGCTCTCTAAGATTCCCCTCAGAGAGGAGCTGAGGTGTGGCTGGATACTTGTCCAGTCCCAGACTTATATTATATTATACTATATTATACTATACTATATTATACTATACTATACTATACTATATTATATTATATTATATTATATTATATTATATTATATTATATTATATTATATTATATTATATTATATTATATTATATTATATTATATTATATTATATTATATTATATTATATTATATTATATTATATTATATTATATTATATTATATTATATTATATTATATTATATTATATTATATTATATTATATTATATTATATTATATTATATTATATTATATTATATTATATTATATTATATCGTATCGTATCGTATCGCATCGCATCGCATCGCATCGCATCGCATCGCATCGCATCGCATCGCATCGCATCGCATCATATGGATATATGTTAGCCACCAGCTGGAATTAGTGTAAACAATACATAGTTTATTTTAAGTGACAGATAAAACCAAGTTCAGAATTCCTGTTGCTAAATCCACTCGCTGCATTAACACTAGAATATAACAATGATCATATATATATATGAAGTAACAATTGAAACTCAAGTTATTAGTTATATTCCTGGGGAGCATCTGACAGAGTCAGAGATGCAGCTTTTACCAGAAAGGCTTCCTGGGGGGAAAGAGCAATCCAGATTTGTCCATCCATCCATCCATCCATCCATCCATCCATCCATCCATCCATCCATCCATCCATCCGGTAATGTGGTAATTCTTCCTCCCTCAAATAAGTGGTTTTCAGGGGCTAATTTTATACTTTCTGAAAACTTTTTGACACTTCATGGCGAGATGGAACTAAGTTAATTATTAGGTGTTGACTGGCTTTTGGCAAAGCCGTTTGTGTTGTCAGATGGGGGGCATGGCAGTTTTTCATGCCTTCAGAATGGGAAGATCAGTACATACTTTCAGGGATGTTTCTGTTCTTAACAGAAGAAACATCAGGCTGTCAGGCTTCCTTCTCACCCCAGGTGTCACTCAGTTGATTTGAGAGACCACCACTCGATCCATCTTGGAAGATAAAGTTGTTCATTGTTCAAGGGGAACCACTCCCTCTTGGAAATCACTCCCTTTTGAAATATTTGCAATCTAGAAGCCCTAGCAAGTCCGTTATACCACAGTGACATCTTGTGCTATGACCCCAGGACCGCTTATTTCAATAAGATGCCTCATTTTATAAATTTTCTACTCACCTCAAGGTGATTACCATTACTTTGATCCTAAAGGATCATCACTTTTTAATTTCCTGTTATTCTGTATAACTAGGACTGGGAAAAATCTTCATCTTTGAAGGCGCGGTACTAATCACTGACACACTGTCAATGATGATTTTCATTGTGTGAGTAATAGTAATACTGCCTTGTGCTCTAAAGGGTACTACACACTCCTGTCATCATAGTAGGATAAAATCTGGAAAATATCTCGGTGTCTTGCATACTCTTGTTTAAATATTTAAAATTCATGATAAGAACTGAGAAAAGTATAATTCATGAAAAAAAAAAAAAACTTAAACAGGATTTACACAGGAAAAGCATAATGTCAAAAAGGCTCTAAATTGGTTTCAGTATTGTCTACAACATTTCACTGTGTGTAACAGGATGGTTTCTCAGTAAATGAGGAAATTAAAACCAAATGGCCCGGAACAGAACACAGTTTGGATTGCCCAGAGAGTTTGTGGAGTCTCACTCCCTGAGATACTCCGAAGCAGTTTGGACATGGACCTGGGCATCTGGTTCTAGGGGACTCTGCTTGAGCAGAGGGGTTGGACCGGATGATTTCCAGAGGTCCCTTCCAACCTTGATCATTCTATGCTTTTCTGAAAAATATCCTGCTACTTATCTACAAGGTAGAATGGATAAAGGAAGTTAGAGGAATAAAACCAATGTAAAATAAGATAGGAAAGTCACTGCGGATTTTTCTCTCAGCATAAAATAGTTGCTAAAGAACAAACAATACACAGTTATTCAGGGATGAGCATTACACAGGTTTATGTAAAGAATGAGAGTTTCTAAAGCATATAAACAGCCTTTACAGCTTGAATTCACTTTCATCACAAAAGCAATGCCACTTCATCCCCACAACAGGGGCTGATTATTTACTGCAGCTGAATAATTTTTGCATTGGGAAAAATGAATTCTTAAAGGTTTTCATAAATTTAAGTCTACTGGGAGGGTAGCGGTTCTTCTCATTTAACAGCGGTCTCTTCCTTGGTTTTCAAGACAGTATGATGGAACAATTCAGACTGACAATTACTTTACTATTGTTTAACTAGTTTCTCTAGGTCAAATGAGCTCTAGTAAGAGACTAGGTACAGGCTTGTAGCTGTGGGAAAGACAACACTCGAATTAAGGCATAACAAACTCATACATTTATGCTTCCTGACAACTCAAATCCACTATTTTTCATGTGGTAAAGTAAACTTTAAATTGTTAAAGCCTTTCAAAAGAGCACAACTGTGGTGCCAAAAGGGGATCTATCCCTGCCTGCAGCCCCTACCATATGCCTAACTTACTTTACTCCAGGATTTACTTACCTACCAACATCACAAATAAGAAATTTATAGTATTAGCTTTTAAATGCAACAGGTAAATAACTATGAATAACAATACGCTTCCTTTCATGTGGACCATCTTTTATGTAGATTTCTTTTCCTTTCGGTCACAGATCCTCTTCTGTCAGCATGTCCTTGTTGGCACAAAAGAAAGTTGCCTGATGAAAAACATAAAGATACTCTTATGCATATTTACATCTTCAAAAAGATTTGTGTGACACTGAAAAATGCTGGAGTCGGAGTCATGTTGGAAACAGAAGAAAAGAAAAAGTACGATATCTTGAGGCATCTGCGTACATAATGAGAAGTGAACAGAAATTTTATTTTGATTTTCTATGATAAGTCAGAAAACCACCTCAATACTTGACAACACAGATTTTTCTTTCTCTTCAAAAAGATTTTTTTTCACTTGTCTCACTTTTCTCACTTCTGGTCTGTTTTCCAGTGGAAGTTTTGCACTGAACGGATTATGTGTTCTTGTAATTTTACCTTCCTAGATTCAATGTTGTACCTTGAGATGATGTGAGGCCTATAGGGATGCAGTTTGCAGAGCAGAAAAAAACTACTTTGGATTATTTCAGCAACAGTCCCAATGGAATTCTAAACAAAATAATGAGAAGTGATAGGATTTTGCAGAACAAACTGGAATATGCAGATGAGTGGGTTTTACTACTGCTAGTGAAAGTAGTTTCCACTTTTCCAGGCTGTTTTCCCAAAGATAAAATGAACTGTCCTACATATGGAAGTCACTGGATAATTACTTTTCTGTTAGGGATATAGTAGGAGTATCAGATAGCCAATATACAGGAAGCAGAAAAAAATCCTGTTATCAGGAGAAAAAAAGGAAAGTTATTACTTGAAATGGTCCAATTTCAATCTTCCAGAAGCTACCAGCAATTTCTATCAATAACCACAGGTCCTTAGATTCTAATTTTTCTCCAGGCATGGGCAAAGTCAAGTTGTCTAGTTGCCCAGGCTCTCCCATGTTTACTGTTCTTCATTAACTATATATTGATATAAGTGATGTTATAGCAAATACAGGTTTCCTCTCTCCATTTAATCTGCTCTTTAAGACACTGTGGTGATCACAAGAGTGGAGTAGTTGCAGGCGGAAGTTGTTGAAACTCTTGGTAGCAGTTATTCAGACTTTAACCCCTGAATCTCCTCTCTAAAAATACAGTCAGATGGTCCTAGAAGCTTTGTGGATTTCTTTTCACATTTACTGAGTTCACCAGGGAAGGAAGAAGAAAATAAATACCTGAGGAAACTTGAAGTGTTTGCATAAGATAAAGCCATATGCACTTCTCAGTGCAGAATGGCTTTTCTTTTTGGAATTTAGTATCTTTTTTTAAAGCTACAAAATACTTGAAAAAATAAATGTTTTGTTTTCTGTTCAAACAAAACATTTTATTCAGTTTCAAGGGCTTTTGCAAGTCTTCGGTTGGTTTGAAATTTGTGAACACATTTTTTTAAATTCTAAATGGATTGGAAAAAGCTATTTCATCACACAATTCTAGTTTTGGCACACAAATAGATTAATTATTTCTTAGCAATTTCCAGGAATCATGGACAGGTACACCTTCAAATAGGTCTGAAAGAAAATAATGCTGTGTGTAGATGTGGACTTGGAATCAAGGAATGTCCTGAGTTGAAAGGGACCCACAAGCTTCATCGAGTCCAACTCCTGTCTTCAAATTCACATAACATGTCTGAGGACACTGTCCAAATGCTTCTTGAAATGCTTCTCCCCTCTGTCTCAGATCTCCACTGGCAATAAGAAGGCTTTAGACATCTCCAAGACCTATTTTAACCTACCTTCAAGCTTCTCAGATATCTGGATCTGAAGGTATTGTAAAAGTGCTTCTGAAGTGTGACCTTCAATCTAATTTTCAGTTTTTCAGAACATTAAAAAATGCATCATTTTCAGTGTATCAGCAATTTCAGTGAATGCTGTGAGAGTTTTCTGTCATAAATTATAAAACACGCTGCATTTAACGCGATGTTCTTTAGGTTTTGAATTACATTTAATACTACCACAAGTGTTTTCACTTTTCTCCCTTGTTTGTTTCAACCATTTACCACCTTGCTTAGATCAGCAGTAGCCTTGGCAAAATTTTCTCTAATCTTTTGAACGGAGACTGGCAATTGAAGTGCTACTGCCTTTCTTGTCTGCCCAAGACTGAAAGCAGCACTTAAATGTTACATAACGTATAGCCAATGACTTTCGAAACAGTCACACACTGATCTAGGTGAATTTCATTTATAGTAGCATAGAAATTATATGGGCTAGAATAGAAGGAAGCAGTTACACAGAAGAACTTCAAACTTATTCTTTGATCTTGAAATTGCTTAAACACTATTTCTCCTGCAGAGCACTGCTTCAGAAATAGGATGAGAAGAGTGTTTTAATAGGAAGAGGAGAAAGAAAGCTATTAAAAATGGATTGTTTTTTCCCTTCAACTTGACACACATACTTCTTATGATGAATTGTGGCTGTCTGCCTTCACAGGGAGAAGTTACTCGGTGCCAAAAATATTTTTTACAGAAGTAGGGAGACGTATAAAGAATGATTGTGAATAAAAAAAAATCCCCAAACCTTAAGACTTACCACTTGCTTAATTGTAGCTGTGGATTATTAGAATGAGCTGTATTTAACGTCCTGTGATATTTATAAAAGCAAGGAAAGGAACACTCCTAGAAGTTATAATTTAGTCAAACACAGAATAAACAACAAAGGAAGAGTTACTGCCTCATTTCCGTGGCTGGAAAGCAGCTGGACTTCTGACATTAAAGACAGTGGAGTTCCTGCCTCAAGCATCAGAGCACTTCAACTCACCTAGGAGCATGCCATGCATCGATGGCATTTGAAGATGAGCTGGGAGGTGGTTTTCAGTCCATAAGTATCTCTCAGCATCTTTACAGAAAGAGACTGGGACATTTTAAAGAGCTTCACCTCTGCACTAATTCACAGCTAGATGCCTGTTGCCAGGTTCCCTTGAGAGATCTCATCTGGTCCCCATCATTTCACAGTCCAAGAGAACTGTGAACACTAGGCAATCATTATAGCTGAGAGTAAGCACTAGGTTTTCAAGGTTTTCCCTCCTTACATAATATTCAAAGAGTGCAAATCAATTCAGAAAGTAGATTTTATGGTATGAAGCAGTCAGCCCAGTGGTGCATTTTGTATTCTGCAGGTGTGCCTCTTGCCCACAGCTGGGTACAAATGAGGAGAGAGCACTGTGCTAGGATTAGAAGGAGCTGAGATATATAGGAAGGATGCTAAATCCTGCAGCCCACACAGTGAAAAACCCACAAGGTCAGTGCTCAAAAAATACAATTCTTCCTGTCCTTAAAATTCAAGTGAAAATATTCTTAGCATTACAGCTTCTAAAATCATGAAGCTTAGAAAACCTTGAGCAGGTAGGAGAAGTAGGGAGCTTGGTCTCCGTGGGATGATAGTTGACAGCAACTAAAACGTGGTCCAATATTATTAATGCAGCTGGTTTATCACATGTTGTGTTTGAACTTCTCGTCTCTCAAGCTCTGAAATGAGCTGGATGCTGCTTACCTCAGCTTTTCAAAGATCAAGGACAACCACAACAAAACCTTTGTGGGAACACAGTTATTCACATGCCACAGAGGCAATTGGCAACTGATAAACTTCCTTTTTCTCTCAGTCACAGGTCCTCCTCTGGGAAGAATAGGGCTCTTCTCTGCTCCTCAGACCCCAGAAATATGGTCCCTTTCCAGATCACTTTGCCTGGGACTAACTATGGCCCCATGACCAGCATGGGGAATTGCTGTACATGAAGAAACGATTGTGACATTTGCCCACTTTACAAAGGGATGGAATTAATCAGAGAATTTAGGTTATAGGAAACAGTGAGATGTAAATATTACATCACCAACAGCCTATAACCCTCTACAAAAAGCCCAGGACAGCTGCTTCCACTGTGGTCTTTATGTATAATGAATTTTCTCTTACACCCTCATCTCTTTCCCCTAGGTTACTGCTCTGAGATTACAGGGGAAGTCATGGCTGTGGGCTCCTGAGCAGGACTTCAAAGTAGCCTCCTTACAGCCCTGAATTACAGTTTAGTCTCTTCTGCAAATAATCCCCAACAAAAACTGAGTGATTATGAACAGCTGAAAATGTCAAAATAACCTAGTTTATTCAAACCAGAAGTAGTGTCCTTTGGAACAAGGGATACATTTCACCAGGGCTGTTCCTAAGCCAGAATTTTTAGCTTTCACCATCTCCCTCTGTTCTCATTTGACCCTCCAAAATAATGCAATGAATACGATTTGAGTTTGTTTTGTGAGCTGTACAAAAGAGACTAAGAAAGCAGACAAAAGAAAGATAAAAGGCTAATTTTGCCCAAGTTTACATGAAGCAAACAAATTAACACAAAGACATAAGAAAGTAACAAAAAGTAAAATGAACTTTGGATTTAGCCTGAATCAGGAGAAAAAATAGCACTAAGAATAACTAAAAATTTGAAGCTGCAATGGAAAACTTCTATAAAGATCTATCTGCCTTGAATGAAGTATGAGTTTATTTATCCATAAATTGGATGGAATATAGCTTTGCTGGGAAAATTTATGATATTTTCAAATTTATAGCCCTATAGAAAACAGAATAACTGTTTTGATTTTGTTTTGCCTTGTGTCTTGCTCTGTTTAATCTCAATATATTTGACGTTTTCTAATGACCTTTAGTGGGTTTTGGAGCAATTGTGGGAAAATAACAAAACCCCATTCAATGACTTTATTTTCAGTGTCTTCTGTTCATTTGAATCTCTCCAGTTTTAGAAAGGATTCTTCTCCCACACTGTACAAGTATTTTAATAAGATTAAATTCTGCTATATCAAAGCAAAAACATTGGAGCAGTCTTATGACACTTCACCCTCATTGTGTTTAAAAAATAGCTCCATGAATAAAAAATGAATGAAAATTGGGTTAAGACAGTTCATGTCCTAAAGAGAAGGAGCATTAGACATGTGATCACAGTAATTATAGAATCATAGAATCTTTTAGGTTGGAAAAGGCCTTTAAGCTCATCAAGTCTAACCATTAACCTAACAGTGTCAAGCCCACCAATAAACCATATATCTAACCATCAAATCTACACATTTTTAAAATATCTCCAGGGATGGTGGCTCAGCCACTTTCCTGGGCAGGCTGTTCAGATGCTTGACAACCCTTCTGGTGAAGAAATTTTTCCTAATATCCAATGTAATCCTGCCCCAGTGCAAGATGAGGTCATTTTCAGTTGTCCTACCACTTTTTACTTGAGAGAACAGAGCAACATCCACCTTTCAGGTAGTTGTAAAGAGGGTTAAGGTCTCCCCTCAGCCTCAGCTGACTGCTGACCAACACTCCCAGATGCTTTTCCACCAGGCAGCTTTCTAGCCACTCTTCAGCAATCCCATTGCATGGGGTTGTTGTGGCCCAAATGCAGGACCTGATGCTTCTTGAACCTCATACAATTGGCCTCAACCCATTGATCCAGCCTGTCCAAGTCTCTCTGCAGTGCCTTCCTGCCCTCAAGCAGATTCCACCCAGACTGGTGTCATCTGCAAACTTACTGAGGGTGCACTTAATCCCCTTGTCCAGATCACTGATAAAAATATTAAGCAGAACTGGCCCAAGTACTGAGCCCTAAGGTGCATCGTCTTTGACTGGTTGCCAGCTGTATTTAACTCCATTCACAACTCTTGAGTCCTGGCTATCCAAACAACATTTTGCCCTCATCATTAGAGGGTGAAAATCAGAGGCAGCATTCTAATTACTATCCTGCAAGTGTCATCGAATGCACCAATCAAACCACCAAAGTAAAGACACTGGGGAAAAAAACAAAACAAAACAAAAAGCACAGGGAGCTTCTCCTCCCTCTATTCCCACTCACCTGCAAAGAACCTATACTATTCAGAAGAATATCAAGCCTGGCAATTTTGATAAGACTCTTTTCCTCTCACAGATTTGCTTTCCCTGAGCTTTTTTTGCTGACAATTATCTAAATAAATGGGCTGAATTACGCTTTCCCCTTGGTACAGCTGTGCTTCCACTATGTAATGATGAAGAAAAGGTCAGTGTAGTGCAGTTAAGAACACA
Source organism: Clamator glandarius (assembly GCA_033459285.1). Taxonomy (NCBI): domain Eukaryota; kingdom Metazoa; phylum Chordata; class Aves; order Cuculiformes; family Cuculidae; genus Clamator; species Clamator glandarius. The sequence goes on from JAUNZM010000832.1 coordinate 88,753, forward strand.
ATGAACTCAGTGAAGGACCAGTTTTCCTGCCTCCAGCTCCACGGCACCTGAATGCCAATACACGAGTCTTGCCTTGGAACAAGCCAGAATAAACACTTTTCAGAAGCCTGTGAGGCTTCAGGCAAGGGCCAAGCCCAGGAATGGATGCTGCTGGGCTCCTTCATGGCAAGAACTCACTCTCACATCCCAGCAACCACCTGCCTGCTTAGGGCATAGAAGAAATCATCCGTCACTGGGACCACTCTCCCCTGGGGCACAAGATGGGCTTCTTTCTTCTCTCTTTTCTTCTCCCTGAGCTCAGGCAGCAGCTCTGGTCTCAGATTTGGATCTGAGGGGGGACAAGTGTGCTGCTTCTCCTCTGATGTCACCAGCTACCCCTTTCATCAGGGGCACGAGGCATGTCTGGTGTCTGGGGCACACAGTGAGGCTGCCACTAAGGACTCAGGGAGTATTGTCAGCAGTACTGCCAGAGCTATGGTTCCAGCCATGCCTTTTAGAGAACCTCAGCTAGAATAAATCATTGCAGTTCTTAGTGATTTCAGCTATTTCAGATAATATCTAGGGGGGTAGCACGAGGTTAGTCCCACCTGGGTAGCAGGAGTGAATGACACCATGTATAACCCATAATCCTCTACAAAAAGAGTCCTAGATACCATCTCCCAGAGTAGTTTTGCTATGTCACAAATTCACTTTTGCAAGGTAATTTTTGCAAGGTAGCATCCTAACATTCTTAATTCCCTGTCTTTATCATAGTAATCCAGGAACAAGTTGTCCTCGTAGTGAATGCTGATTTGAGAAGGTATCAAAGGTGCTTACAGCAGATTCTCCAAGAAAGTGAAACTGTGTAGTAAAGTGTAAGGTACTTGAAAGACTCTCTGTGCCTTGCAGCACATAGAAACAAAGCAGTGTTCCATGGGGAACTGAGCCAGAGGATTAAAGGCTTTTGTAAAATATTAGAGAAGTCTTGAAGACAATTTGAGGTCTACAGGAAAGATGCCAGAAGTGTTGATGCAAAACTCACATAGTAGAAAGTAGTAAACCTGTTTAAATAAAGGACATGCTCTAGTTCCTCTACGTTGCTCAGATATGCTGGAAAAACAACCCTTTAAACATAAAAATAAGTGCTGGCATACAACTGATTGAAAACATAGATTATGATAATGCTCACTCTAAACTTCTTTTTATGTATCTGTAAATGGAAAATATAATTGTCAGGGAAACATGCAGTTGAAGCACCTAAATGTGCTAAAGTTTATCATAGCTTCAGCCAGCCTGCTTTACTTCTCATTGAAATGGCCCTTGAATGCTCATCTGGTAGTTTCCTTCATCAGTCCCAGAGGGTACTGATCTCCTAAGTCTCTTTTCTGGTTCTGCAAGCAAGCCTTTAACTATACCCCATCCCACCTTTTTTTGTGCTTTGCATACCTAAAACATATGTGGCATACTCTTGAACTGCTGCATCTCCCAAAAAAAAGCCTCTTTGGATTTGAGAGGAAGTCACTACAAGTGCATATAGTTGTTTTTCTTTAACTTTCTCAGCATCTTTTGAATTTGTATTTGTATCCTGATTACATGGTGAGAAAGCAGAGACACTTTGCCATGTTTAAACTACATATTTTCTTAATCCCTCAAGCCATTTTGATGGCAGCTGTTAGAACACATTCAGAGACTCAGGAGGTACGTTCTGAGGTAAAACTGTCATTCCATTCCAGACAAATGTCAGCCCAACAGCCCTGGGACACAAGATACATGTGGGTGGAAATCACATCTCTGAAGACTAAGTTGCACAAAATAACTCAGTGTCCATATTTTGCACCCAGACTACTTGTCTGGATGGGTAAAACAGTTGTTTGGTTCATATAGGTGGAAGTGTTAGCTGGCGATCAAGGGAATATCTTCCTAGACTCTTGCTTGGAGGCAGATTTTTTTTTTTTTTACTGGCAGACAAATTATTTTATCCCTTTGCTTTCTTTGAACACCTCCAAATTATCTTATGGGGCTATTTCATATCTCCTTCATTTGGCTCTGTGTAGTCACCAATTGCAATTCACCATGACTTCACTCCAGGGAAACATTGGCCTTTTGTTCCCAAAGCACTCCAGGATCCTTGCTCAAAATGTTTCAAAATACTAAATAAATAATGAATCCTCCATGTAAATCATTACAAAACTGATCATCCAGTGAATCATTCTGCTTTTTTTTTTTTTTCTGAGAGCTTATGTTAAATTATGTGTTATATGAGTATTTATTATGGCTTCTGCAAAAGTATTTCAAATCCAAAACTTCGGAAAACTCATAACAAGAAATGAAATTAAGTAGGTTTTGGTTTATTAGAACTATGATATTACTACAGTGATGGCTTTTATTTAAAATGCTATACGTATATGGAAAACCCCCAATCTTCACCTCGGTAAGCCTTATAAAAAGATTTGGAGGTATAATATGGGACAGCAAAGAATTAAATAGTTTCACTATCTGTGAAAAATGAACATTACTATAGATAAGAATTGTTTGCTCTGTCGGGAGTAGTCTTCTCCTTCCCTTTGCTGTCGAGGATCCAAATGGAATTGAGAGAATCCAGGGACACTAAAGAATGGTTTTCTTGCTGCATACAGGATTCCACAGATTTATATTGTTTAAGGTTCTATTAGTCCAAGAAAATATTCTTGCATTTCTTGAGCTCAGAATTGCCTCTTCAGTGTTTCATTTTCTTAGTTTTACCAACAGTTAGATGATGTGATGGATTTGAATGAATTATTAAATAAACATCTTTTCAAAACTCTATTAGAATCACCTTGAAGCATTGTTAAGCCAATTTCAATTAAAAAGCTGTCCCTGCTGAGGCCAAAAGAGATGTTGGAGTTGGCATGGGACAAAGTAAGTAACCTAATTTTACTTGCACATCAGCTTTGTTTCATTGAAATGTCACCTAATACATATCAGTCATGATCAATGAATATGAACATTGAGGTCTACAGTGCTCACAAGACAGATATCTCTTGGAACAAGTAGATTTTTGACTCATAGCAGTAGAATTCAATTATCTATAAAACAAATAGTGAGTCCAGATTAATGTGACTTTTGGGTCATTCTTTCACCAATAGTTAGTTGATCTAATCACAGCAGCTGGAGATTTTAATTTGCTCTTGCATCAACAAAGATGGCACATAACATTCACCGCTTCACGAGATGCTGGCATTTTGAGAGACATTCCAGTAGTCTCCAACAAAAGGTTTTGTTTTATATGCCTGAATTTTCAGTCACTCAAAGGGGAAATATTCAGTATAGTGCACTGTTGGAAGAGCTGCACTAATATATACTAGCTAAGGAGCTAGTCCTGAATCTGCTGTCTCTGTTCTGCTACACTGCTCTTCTAGTTGAAAGTGAGTCAGTGTGAATAAGATGATGGCTTTTACTTGCAAGGTTATGCATAAACACCTGGGAAAGATAATTCTAATCATTAAGCTTCTTGCTCCAACTGTTAAGTAATTATCTGCTTACTCTGTTTACTGGGTATAGGTTTCTGGGAAACCCTGCTTACCTTCACACCTAAGTTAGGTAGCTTTGAAGAATAACTGCAGGATTTTCAAGTAAAATGGCTGTGGCTCACTGAGTTTCAGAATGGCTTAGTTGCCTCTGAACTGCTATCAAATCATTAACCTCAGTTATAACGGGATTTCAAATGGAGATCTGGGTATATGCTGTAATCTTTGTGTCATGGTAATCCTTCATCAAAGTTATCTTTCATAACCTCTCTTCTTTCCACTAGCAGAAGGACACAGATGCATGACAAATAAGAAGAAGCCCAGGTCTTCTGATTTTTACCTCGTATGCACCAGTTCTTACTTCTAACATAGTTATGCGGATGGAAAAAACAATGCAATTATTTTGCACTAAGCCCATTAGGGCCAACATGTGACCTCCAAAGAACCGTGTAGGGCCAACTGACTTTGACCTGTGATACTGATGCTGATATAATCAGGATCTTTGTCTTGTGCTTTTTAATTTATGGTCTGCCATGTAGTATTCCTTCAGAAGTATGGGAGTATCTTGTTCTCTAAATCTAACAACAGACATGACTAGCAATGGCAAAAATGTTTAGAAGTTCTCACCTCCCTAACTTTGTTTCCATCCTTGCCTCTAGACCCATTTGTTTTAGAGTTTTCTTTTCTTGTATCCCCTGAAAGAGTTAAGTCTCCAGAAGAAGTGTTTGTTGTTTGTTCTTTGTTCATGCCGTGTTTAGCAGAAAAGACTCATAGTACTTGAGCAGTGACATCTTTCATTACAATAGGCTTTGGAAAGATTCCCTGGTGGAAAGTGCAATTAGAGCGATAGAGGGACACAGTGACTTGGAACACGTTGTTTCAAGTTGTCAGGAAAAGGATGCTGTGATGAAATTGTGAGGTGCATCAGCTGTGTCAGTAGCAGTGGAGTGACTTGAGAGGCACTATGACTTCCCAAAGAATATAATCCCATTTGGGCTGCAGATGTGCATGGGTTTATCTTAGGTCATTTTGCATTCACATGTCCTCTGTGTTTGACTGGTACTCAGCCACATCAAAACAGCACCTCATGCCTTATGGGGGAATTGTCCACCACTTTGCATCCAAATCAAGTCTATTGACATTGACTGACACAAAGTACCTGAATACATGATTATACTCAAAAAGGTGAGAAGGAGCACTGGTGTGGATCATTGAGACAGCAGGACGTGTTTTAAAAATGAGGATCCCAAGTGGAGCACTGTGACCATCGTGAGGTCTAAGCAGAAAGCTGGTGTTCCTGAAGATCTGTTTTATGTGTAGCTTTTTAAAGAGGTTACCAAGAAGTCTCCTGGGAGATGACAAAAGTAAGGAAAACCACTACTCACTTTCTGCTTTGCTCTTCTAGAACTGTTTGATAGCCTTGAAAAGAGCTGAATCTTCTCACATCCTGGACCCATGTTGAGAGATGCCTGGTCAGTAAATCTTGATGGATGGATGGGTGTGGAAGCTGTCACTCCTGAGTGACTACTCTGGGAGGACAAATCTAGGTCTTTGCTTGCTAATAGTTCTTTGATTCAGTTCTTCCTATGATTCTCTTTGAATACTTCAGAAAGATGTATTGAAAGTCGTAGCAGATATAAGTACCCAAATGGCAGTCATAGCCAATCATAAACACATGGCAGCTGTGTAGGATGCAGGAAGAGGAGCAGATGAGTCACTTGGTTGGGGAGGAGCTTTTTGACAGTTGGTGTTGTGTCAACATTTAGAAAGAGCAGCTACTTTTGAAAACATATATGAGATCAGGTGATTCTCCCTCATTAAGCTTTTTATACTGCTGACTTCCCTTCTGCCCCAGTCTTGATTACATTTTTGTTTATAAACCATGTCAGTAGTTGGTAGCCATTGCCTACCAGAGAGAGCAGGCTAGCAAGGCTTGATGGATCCAATATGCTCAACAATCTCAATATGCTCAAAATACCTATTAATAATCTTGTCTCCATACAGCTAACACTTGATTTATTAAACTCCTCACCCTTATTTGCCTTTAAACAGGTTGTCCATTGAGGTGCTCCTGAGGGGGATACCATTCTTGTGTTCTTACCCTATAAGGTAACTTCAGAAAGAGACAAGTAGTTCTGTGACCAGAGAAATGATGTTGTACTTGAGCTTTCAGTTAAGCAGTCAGGCAGTAAAAGTCCATTTCAAGACCTGAAGAGAATGGAGAAAAAAACGTTTAAAATCCTCCTCTTTATCTTAGATTTTTCATTGGAGATAAATGAAAATCACTGGGTACTATGTGATATTCAACGTCCCACAAGGACTTTTACCTGTCGTTTGAAATAAACAACATTTAAATAGCCCATTTCAAGTTGTCATTTTCAATAGAGCAGGAAACACAGAGCTCCTGGGTGGCACTGGAAGTGATGTGAAAGCCTTTGTTGAGCACAGCCTCAGTAAGGATAAAGAGCTAAACACCAGGGAAAATGAACAACAAAGAAGACGGTAATCACAGGCAAGTATCTGAAAGTTGTAATTGCATCATGTACTTGCATTTATTTAGAGAGACTGTACATATGGCTCACTGAACTTTGTGCAAATTGCCATGGTATCTTTCTAATGTCCACTGAGCCTGAGTTCAGCGAAATGTTGGATATTTCAATTTACTGAGCACGCAATGAGTTCTCCTGGGATGTTAAACAATGATCTTCTGATTGGACTCAATTGCTAGGAAGACCTGTCCTATAAAGTTTACTAACAAATATTGATCCAGCTACTGATAAGCATTTAAAAGTTTAAGGCACAAGCTATTAGAAAAGTATTGAATTTAAGTGCTCTTCATCTATTGTTATAGAAAGAGTGTAAGACTATTTCATACCTCTTGAAAAATTCATAAATATCACCTCTAGATCAAGGGATACTTTTAACTTATAATTAAGGTTGAGGAACATCTTCATGTTGACAAGGTATCATGAAAATTTGATAGAATGGAGAAGAATAAAAAGCACATGCCATTGATGTCCATGTTAAATAGTCCTGAGCTGGAAGGGACCCACAAGGATCATTAAGTCCAGTTTCTATCCCTGCATATGACAACCCCAACATTCTCACCATGGGTCTGAGAGTGTTGTCCAAATGGTTCTTGAATGTTGTCAGGCTTGGTGCCATTTCTCCTTCCTTGGGTAGCTCTTCCAATGCTTCACCATCTTCTGGGTGAAGAACCTTTTCCTAAAGCCCAACCTAAAACCTCCTCTGGCACATCTTCCTGCCACTCCCTTGGGTCCTAACACTGGTGTCCGGTGAGAAGAGATCAGTGTCTGTTCCTCCTTCTTCCCTTGTGGGGATGCAGCAAACTGCAATGAAGTCTCCTCTCAGTCTACTCTTCTCCAGCCTAACCAGACCAAGTGACTTTAGCTGCTCCTCATGTGCCTTCCCCTCTAAACCCTTTACCAATTTTTTTGCCCTCCTCTGGACACTCTCCAATAGCTTTATATCCTTGGATTACTGTGATGCCCGAAACTGCACACAGTACTTGAGGTGGGGCTGCACCAGTGTGGATTAGAGTGGGACAATCACTTCACTTGATTGCCTGTCAAGGTTGTGTTTGATGCACCCAAGGACATGGTTGACCCTCTTGGCTGCCAAGGAACACTGTTGGTTCATGTTTATGTTCTTAGTTTTTTTTTTGCAGGTAATTGTGAATTGTTCTATGCTTCCAGCTCCTCCTGGAAGTAAGTCTAACATGCTTTAATAATAAAGCCCTTTTTAGGAATCCAGGTAATTTAATCATTAGCCTTTTGGATGGTGGCAAAAATGCTCCTATTAAATAATTAAGCAGATAATATTAGTCAACCTATTTAGAACATATAATTTCTGGTTTTATAAGCTTTTTCCTGGCAACACTTAAGCATTGAAGGTACCATAGGATGAATAAATAAGCCTGTTACAGCAGTGGTTCTTATGGGAAGGATATCAACATACAAATTGCTTATGAAGTCTTGCAGCCTAGGAAAACTCAGTAGCACTTTCTGTTACTCATTTGCTTATTACTCCAAAAACTGATGAAGAAAGGGAACTGAATAAGACACACAGGAGAAACCAAAGCATCTATCTTTTCTTGAAAGGCAAGACAATTCACATGGCAGGCTAGTATTACTGAATTTTAAGAGCTTCCTTAATTAGTCTTAGATTAGTAGTCAGTAATTAGCATGTGTGTGAAGGTATCTATGAGTTACTTCATCAAAAATATTTTTGATTTAAATTAGATTTACAAATCCAGTAATTCTTCTAAATCCAAAAGTATTTTGAAGCTGTGGATGGCCTTCATATCCCTAAATAACGAGACAAGAGACTGATGTATTGACCTATAGCAAGATTTGCTGATCTAGTAGAATGCTACAGAGGCACAGACAACGCTTATGTTCCAGAGTTTCTTGAGACTTGTTCTCGGGTCTGACATTCATAGAGTATTTCTGGACCTAGCCAAAAGAAAGTTGGTCTGAGGACCCAAAAAATCTCAAGGGATGTACAGTAGCTTCTGCAACAGGTCCACTGCCCTCCCACTGGCTGTGCAACTCTGTCTATAATGCACTCGCCCTCCTCTTTTCACTGGCTCACTGACTTTCATCAACATTTTATAGTGAAGAAACTCATCTAAACATCTCCAGGGGTGGGAAGTGAGGCAGTAGCATAAAGACCTCCCATCTTTATGCTAGGTTATTGTTCATATTTGAACAGTGTCAACTGCTCAAGTCAAAAGCTCAGGTCTCCCTTGAGGTAAAAGAGAGTAACAAAATGATGCTAGAAATCCTAAGGAGCTTAAAAGCAAAAGATCAACTAATATACAGGGAGCAAATGATCAAGCTTTTAAAATTTCTTTGCATTATGAGAAGCAAAGTGGCTTCAGAAATTATTGTTTAAGAAAGTATCAACTTCTGTTCATCATGTGAATCACTAGATATTCAAAGCATGATGACTTTTGTCCTTATCCTTTATCCAAGAGACATGTAAAGGCCAATGTTCTGGAAGAATCACAGAAAACAAGTTTTACTTTGGCAAGTATTAAATTGGATACACTGAGATGAAAAAATAATCAATTAAGGCAAAAAAAATCATTTAAACCAATGTAATACAATGAAATAACACTGAAGAATGTACCTCATCATCACTGAGATTTACAGATAGCGTAGTAATAGATATTCCCCTAAAATCAAATTAGAACATGAAGTGATATACAGAGGAGTAGTCAAAACATGTAGGGTAATACCAAGATATATTAAATAAAAGTAATATATTAGAAGCCTTGTTTTGTTTATTTTTGGTTGGATCGGTTTTTCTTTATTTGCCATAGTACAGAGCTATATCTTTGGTTAAAAACACATCTCTAAGGTCTTGTTCTGCAGCAATTCCAAGGACTGGGTTACCAGGATCAGCTTGGCTTCTCTGTGTCTGTGGCTCCAGAGACCTCTAAAACTTTTCAAATAACTAAATAAAAAGTTCAGTCCAGGATGTGTTATGCATTCTTTCACAGCAAGACCAGTGTGAGGTTGCTTCTGAAGTCCTGTTCCCTTTATTTATCAGAGTGAAAAACTGGTCAGAGCAGGAAAGATCAGGCTTACTGCATAAATCCATGAAGAATTTTTAACATAGAAGGTCAAAAATGGATTAACATCTTGCAGAAATTTGCTTCCTGGCTCTTCATTCTCCACCAAATCAGAACTCAGTTATATATAGCATCAGTACAAAAGGAGATCAAGGCAGAGGATGTGGCTGAGATCAAGAGTTGATAGGTTTGGTCCTCCTGCCCAAAGGTGATATCTGTGGAGATCAATATATCTCTGTACAAGACAGAATTGGAAGAGCAGTCAGTCAAAATTCTGAGAATTTTTCTGGGTTTTGGAAGAAAGCATCTTTCAGTCTGTGTGTGTTTATCCAAGGAAGGTATTTACTGCATGAAATTTACCCACAAAATGGCTGCATGACATATGGGGACTGACTCAAAGCATCCGGGTTTTCTAGATTCCTTAACTGCAGATATGTGACATATTGTAAGTACTACACAAACCCCTTTTATCTTGTCTAATTTCAACCGGACAAGACAAGGACAGGGGGTAGTGTCAAATGCTGGAAGATGCATACCAGAAAATGCAGGTCCACTGTAGTGGAAATATTTTTTTAAGAAATTATTTCATTTGGTCAAGAATTAGAAGCTTTGTCTTTGAAGTCTGTCTTAACAATCATTGCAAATTTAAAGAAGCTGCATGAAGCGTAGCTTGTCTAGCCATAGATTTCAGTTTGGGTAGCTGGGACCTAGGTAGTGTCATGAGATGCCCAAGTCATCTCTCCATTTTGATTGAAAGCCTACAATAGGAGCTAGGACTTCAAAAAAGAAGCTCTTTATGTGGTCATAAAGTCTGCTTTGATGTACCTGGTATCACCTTACTGGCTATCTGGGTAGCAACTATTTATTTTTCTCCATCTTACACCTTGTACAATATAAGAATTGGGAGCGGTGTTGTGACAAAGACTTTAACTTAATGACCTGCCAATGCTTCAAAAAATAATTATAGTGGAAGTTCTTCAGTGAAGTGACATTAAAGCTGAGAAAGCCTGACCCTGTCCTGTGTTTTTATGATCTTGTCTCTGGGAGATTTTTCAGAGAGAAAGGGGAAGAAAATAAAGTATAAAAACACTCTATGAATCTTTCATTCCTTACCAGCCAAATAAGATTTCAAGGTTAATGCTACACTTCAAAACCCTGCTGAGCAGGGAAAACGGCATTTGCCACACATCTCTGACATAACATTCTCTTCTATTGCTTTACATCTTTTGTTTTTTAATCTTTCACCCTTCATTGGTGCTTTATTAAGATCTCTTGGTCTGAAATTAAAAATTAAGGGGAAGGGAGTCATGAAAGAAGCTGGGACACAATTTATCCCGCATTTGTGTTGCATAAATTGTGTCTTCTAGGTGTGTGACGGATTTATTCCACCCTTCCCCATCTCTAACCAAACCATCACAGTTTGGTTCAGGCTCCAGAGCTGGTAACAGACTTCTCTGAGCTCACCTCACTAGGCAGTGTGGCTGCATGGTAATGATCACCCTTTGTGCTGAGTTGACTCTCAAGGGTGCTTCTCGAAGAAATAAGATATTTTACCAGCAACAGATTGCCGGTGAACCCCACTTGACTCCTCTCTGCACGACCAGGCAGGTTTCCTCTTTAACAGGGATCAGTTGTTTAACCTAAATAAGAAATATTTTAAATAGAATAAATAATTCAGTATTACAAGATTTTGTGATTTACTACACTGTTCGCTTAGTTTTCTTAGCGTGAGTAGAAAGACTTGCTCTGAAGCACTGGGCCACAAGCTGGGAATATCCAGTTAAAAACTTTCCTAGTGAATGTAGCCTGTTCAGTCAAAACAAGACCTCCAACGTCAACAAAACCAGGAAAATACAGAGGCTTCAAGGATACCAATCACTGACATCAGATGTACCAAGGTAAGATAACAACCTGTCTGAGAGGCAGCGAAGGAATCCAATGAGGAACAAGAAGGTCCCAGACCTATGGATCCCTATGGATCAAACCATAGTGTGAGCGGCAGGTAGAGTCTGTAATATATAATTACCCAGTAGTTACTTTGTTCATGTTGGCCTTTTTCCCTAGAGTCAATCACGTTGTTATTTTCCTTTATTAAATGGTTTGTTTTAAAAAATCTGATACCAGAGAGTCTGCTTTGTGAAACCTTGGATTCTATTTTTGACATCAACTAACACCACACATGCAGACAGAAGGGTCTGATGCCTGACAGCCTGCTTAGCAAAATCTCTGATAGGAATTCCTGAGCAAACTCATGCTGGATGCCCAGATGGGAATGTAAGTGAGTTGGGATTAAGCATTATAAAACTTTAAAATCTTAGCTAAATGACATAGCTATAAGCATGTAAAATTCTTCATCTCTAAACACATATATTACAATTCTCCGTCACATATTTATCCCATGCATTAAGTAATAGCATGATCTTATCATTGAACTCTATTAAATTGCACTTCTATGTAGGTACGAGTTTTATCTCAAAAACTCATTTGTGACAAGTTGACACAAGGATAGAGTATCATACAAGCTATCATATTTTTTAGCACTATCAAACAGTTTCTTTCCATGTAGTAATGGTCCTGCTCTGCTTTCATAAAATGCTCAAGTAAAAGACAACCACACTGGCTTTTATTTAAAACTGCATTTAAAAGAGTTTCAGAGAAACACCAAAACTAAGTAGATCTGTAATAATCAAGCATTTTTATACTCCACCTTTGAGTGACACACACAAAAAGAGAGATTAAAGTGTTTAGGCAAGACTAAAAAGGGGAAAAATATTCAGAGGATGGCTAAATTAGGGTTTTTTTTCCTGAAAGATCTTGTATTCTTTGTCTCTTGGGGTATTTCTAAATCCTCTTCTTTGAAACATGAACTTACTGGAATAAAAGGAATTTTCTTTCTCACCCATTGTTACATTTACTTCTGAGTATGATTACACCTTTCTTAATAGGCAAAAGAGAGCTTAGACAGCTGTTGGCAGAAGAATATAGGCATGGGGTTTGGGCTCAACATTTAAGCACTGTTTATGCAACATACAGTCCATGTGTCCTTGAAAAAATCGCTTAAAGTTTCATTACCCAGCCTGCTTTGTACATTTGACTGTGCATAACACCTGACATAAAGGTGTCCTGAATTTTAAAAGCTCCTTGGGAACAATCATACCCATATCTTAAGTTTTAATTATGCCTTTGTCGTGACTCCCTTGGACTTGAAGACAGAAAAGGAACGAGTAGGCAAAAGATTATTTTTTAAAAATTACTGAGATTTGTTGTGGCAAAAACCTCAGAGTGCACAATTTTACATCTGAGCAGGCTGCTACTTCTGCAGGTGCAATATCCTTTCTTTCCTCTGGGGCAAAAAAACCTTATTTTCCTTACCCTAGCACTTCTCTGCTCTGTGGTTGTAACTAGCCATGGGCACACTCACCCCAGGCTTTCACAGGGTGTTCATGTTAATCTGTAAAATCAGAAAAAATAGAATGATGGTACTTCCTGCCAGCACAAGCAAAAATCCTTTGGCAATGGTGAGATGTTGAAGAGCTTTGTGTGCATTCCAAGTGCGTAGGAAAGACATGAGATGGGTAGGAAGGCTATGATCCCCAACAAGATGCTACATCTCTTGTACATCTCCAACAATGACACCTCTCATTTGTTCTGACTCTACGTCCCCATCAAAATCTGCTCCACTGAATTGCTTTCAAGCAACAACAAATCTAAAGCATTAAAAGAGTGGTTAACAATAAGGTGGCAGGCAACTGTTCCCTTAACAAGGTAATGAAATGAGAGAGGAATAATACTTTCTGTTGATCCTTGTTAGAATTCCCTTCTGTAGCTGCAATGGCCAGAACAGGGGACATTGTTTGTATTCAGCACAGTCCTAAAGCTGGTGAAGGAAAAAAAAGCTCACTACGCTTCCCTGAGTCTGAGTTCCCACTGCCCTCTTTATGAGACAATTAAAACTATTGTTACTCCAGCCTACACCTCTAGCCAGGAAAGGCTTTAAGGCATCAGACAGATCCCAGAATGGGAAATAAATAACCTCTAATGTAATGTCATAGATCAACAGGTTTCCACTGAGAGGTTTCTATTTTGAGGTTGCAAATCAAGCTGAACCTGTTGGCCTGTGTTTGTTTAATCCAGCTGTTACCAGAATGGCAACTAGGGACAAGGCTGATGACATTCAGTGCTTGATGAAAGGGAGATGAGGCTATTGTGCCAAGAAATGGTGTATCAAAACAGGGGTTTAATAGACTGGTTGTAAATCTGAAGAAAAGGGGAAAGTGCTTACATTTGAGATCTCCAGAAGCAGGGTACAGATGAGATCCACTCACAGGCTTATTTGAAGGAACTGGCTCCCCTGGGTTTCTTAGATGGTGAATTGTTTTTATGAAGCAGCATATTTCCCATCAGGCTGAACCTCTGGCTTTGCTGAAAGCCAGTTGTGATTTTTATGGTAATGAGTGTAAGTCCAAGTTGGTCACATTCAGCCCCCCTAACCAGGTATGTCAAATAAAATTAGGTACCGATGGAGCATGTGAAATTAAGAGAGGGATGAATGATTGACATACCTGGGGTATGATTCAATTGCAAAACCATATATCTGTGGTAGAAGTAGTATATCTCAGCTGTTTCTCTGGGGGTCCCTTGGGGCTCCCTAGTGCTGTGAATGGGGTCTAGAGGACAACTGATCCCATCCTAAAATGGACATCCACACCAAAACCACTGAGCTGCATCCTAAATATTTATATTCCTTCCCATGGACTGACTACTGGAGATACTGAGGTGGCTGCTTCACAAGTAAATGTCTGTTATGACTGAAGAATGATACATGAGTTGAATCTAAATACTGTAATCAGAGATGCATTTTATAATCAAAGGAGATGAAGTACATCATCTGAATAAATTATCTGGATATGACCTTTACCTCTCTCCATTCAGTGTACCTGAAAACCAGGCTCTGACAAGCACGGATAGCAGACAAGTTAAAACACTTGTTGTCATGAACTTTGGTGTCCCTAGAAATGCATTATTATCTCTTGGGTGTCACAGTAAGAATTGTGATTACCGAGAGCTGATCTGGTGACAGCAAGCAGAAATTTTGCTTTGGTTCAAATAGGGTAGGTTTGTGGTGTAAAAGGAGACTTGCAAAGAATATTATTATGAGCTATAGCTCTGTGACTGAAGTTCATGAAAGGTTGCCAAAGGTATGTGCTTTTATGATCCTGAAAACAAATTTATACTGCAGAAAATCATAAAAAATACATACCTTTGATAATTTCTTGCTTATATGAACAACTGATCAGTTGAGCTGGACACTCATGTCTTCAGTCAAAGGCCATGAACAGCCTGTGACCTTCTTCACGGTCAGGAACAAAAAAAAGAGTCATTCGAGATTTAAATAAGATTTTTCCTGTTTAAAAAAAAATAGGTTGAGGAATGGTTGTTTTTAATTACATGGTCTATTTTTTCTCTCTCTCTTGTCATTTTTTGTTTGTTTTTTGTTTTTTTTTAATTGCAAAACATCTTGAATAAGTCTGGTCTGACAGGAAGGGAACCTGTTGAAATGACAGAGGCACAGCGTGTGGAGTTGGAGGGGTGGAAAAATAATCCCCCAACCTGATTCTAATGAAGAAAAACATTCCTTTAATGCCAGCTGGCTAATTAGTAACAGGAGTAATTTGTCCTGTGCAGCGTAATTACCAGAAACAAGGCCAGAGGGCACTTCACATATCCCGTGAAAATAAATATTCTTTCCATATTACTGAAAAGGTTTCCAAGTACAGAAACTGGAAGGATAATTTTGATTATCAGCTCGTGTATGCAGAGTGGCTCTGTGTTGAAGGGCACATTTCCCACACTCAGCAGGGATTATCTCCAAAGGCAGGACTTGAACAGCAGCAACTAATGTGGCAGGAGGTATCTGAAAGTGGCCCTGGACCTGCGCATCCATTTGCATCCCAAGATTTGTTGGATACTTAGTTTCCAAATTACTTACTGCCTCAGCCAAACTAGTCACTCAGATGGACTGATGTGGCTGTAGAGTGGGGCTGCATCCCATAATCTGTCAATGAAACATCTATCTTCTATAGAATCATAGAATCACTAGGTTGGAAGAGAGAACTCCCACCCACCCACCATCCCCATCAGGGTCTTGCTTTAGCCCTTAAAACAGGATCTTTCAGAACAAGCATTTCATGGGATAAATAGAATTCTTGATGCACCAAAAGTACAAAATTTGACAGACTTCTGAGTTTTCCTGCCAAGATTCAATGTGTCAGTTTGAGCTCAAAAACACCGCAGAGTCTTTCTCTCCTATTATGATTCAGCTGTGCTTTCACTGCTAGTTGTAGCCTATCAGGAATACATTTTGTATAGTATTTGTACAGTAGCATATGCTCAGTCGACAGAAAAACTTTCAGCAATATGATGAAAAGCGTATCTCGGTATATATATCCCAAAGATGTCGGCATATATTTTGATCCAACTTAATCAACAAGCATTTTTCCAATGCCTTCAAAGAGAAGTTAAAAAAATTGAACTCATCAATATATGTATTTCATTGCTAAATGAAGATCAACATCAGTGACAATGAAAAGAGATTTGTTAGGTTGTTTTCCAGCATTTATTTTTTAAGTATAAAACAAATGATTAGTTTGTTTTTTTTTTTTGCTTTAACTAGAATTATAGGTATCCTCAACCTCCACCCTCCCCAATTCCATTTAATTTCTAAAAATTTAATTTTAACTTCTACTTTTTAGAAGTTGGAGTTAAAGCTGCATATACGAATGCTGAAATAAAGCTGGTTTTTACAATTTCTGATTCACTGGAGACAGTGAAAATTTGTGCTCTATCTTGAAATGAGAAAACAGTTTTCAAAATCTTCAGTGTACTGGGAAAATCTGTTCTTCATCTGGTAACAAACTGATGCCTTTGAAATATATAGTGCCAAATACATCGTTGTGTAGGTTGCACCTGAAGGAAAATATTAAATTAACCTGCAGTTAAAATAATTTAGAAGACTGAAAACCCTGTAAGTATTTGCCTGTGCAGCCTTAGTTTTCTCTTCTATCTGATAACTACCATCCAGTGATATTTTGTGACTCCGTTAGAACTTTTCTCAGCAAGATGGTACTCTTACTTGGTGTACTTGTATTTTTCAAATGGGAAGCTCATCAATATTTCATTTTATCTTACTTTTGACATAGCTCTCTCTCTTATTTAATGAATGTTTCTCAACCTAGTATACTAACTCCTTCCAGGTTCCCATCACCACAGTAACTGAGGTCTGCACAAACATGAAAGACATTATTTTTCACAGCCATGGTGAGATAAGGTGTTACACTGATCTCCACTTTCAGGTAGGAAACTGAGGCATAGAGGAGTTAAGATTAATGAACAAGCTACTTCAGTGCTTTATCTGATAGGTAAAGTGCCGGATTGGCTACTTGTAGCTGCAGCCAGTGATGACAGAGACATCAGCTGAGCTGAGAATTCCAGCCTCGTTTCTCTCTTTAATCAGCTGCTTTAAAAGATAACTCCTTTGACACATTTTAGACATTATCAGCAGTGTGTTTTCCTTTGTCTCTATACAGTATATATCTATTGACTCTAATAATTACTTTTCGATGATTTCTTTTTCAAATGTACAGATTTATAGTGAAGATGTCTATATCCACTCAGATGAATCAAGCCAAATGAAGGAAAAAAACAACCCCAGAGAACAATGTATGTACCTGCACAATCCTTTTTTACCTTCGGTGTTGTCAACTGTGAGTACTGAATATGTTCAAACCCAGACCCTAAGGCTTATATCAACTCCTCAACTGAGGATTCAGCTGAATCAGTGTGTCTCGTGTCCCTTCTTTTCTCTTCAGAATATTTTAAAGTTTTTGATGAAGGGGTATGACTGCTGTTTCATAACCAAGACACTAATTAGATTCTGATGGCTGGAGAGCTTTTTTATAAGACATGTTTGAGCCTGTGGAAATGAGAAGGACCTGGTATCCCAGTGCCTTATTCTGTAAGTGCATGCTCTATATATGAGGCTATCGTACATGGGCTGGGCTCCAGCATGATCAGTCTGAGCTTTCCTGGCTCTGCTCAGAAAGGGTGGTTTTTACTACCTCTTCTAAAAAATAAGATTCCCAGCTCAGGAGACCACAGCTTGCTTACATCCTGGTGTGAAGTGCTGATGTCTGGAGAGGAATATGTTTAAATTCTGTCCTTGCCCCTCCTCCAGTCTACTTTGTCCTGTTATCTGGCTAGATGCAGCCCTTAAGGTACACAGAGGCATTTTAGTCTCCATTCTGAGTTGTCAAATTTTCCGTATGTATTGCATATGATGTTTTCATGTCCAACAGCAAATCTGGACTGTTTTACAGGACACTGTGACTCGGGTCTATACAGAGATTTATGCATGGCAGGATCTGCTTGCAATGGTTGAATTTTTTGCTCTGCAGCCAGTGGTTCTAAGGAAGGAGATTTAGTCTCCCTGTATTTTCTATTTCTGTTCCTGGTCTTCCATCTGATGAAGATGTCTGGAAAGCTGCCTGGTGGAAAAGGACCTGACAGTGCTTGTTGATAGTCATGATAGAACATGAGCCAGAAGTTGCACCTCGAAGACTATATTCAGTTTTGGGACCCTCACTTCAAGAAAGACTTTGATCTTCTGAGCATGTCCAGAGAAAAGCAACCAAGCTGGTGAAGGCTCTGTAGCAAAAGCCCTATGAGAAGAAGCTGAAGGAACTGGGGTTCTTCCGTCTGGTGAAGAGGAGGCTGAGGGGAGACCTCGAAAGAGACAAGAGGAACTGGCCTCAAGTCATGCCAGGGGAGGTTTAAACTAGATATTAGGGAAAAATCTCTTCATGGAAAGGGTTGTCAAGCATTGAAACAGATTATCCAGGGCAGTGGTCCAGTCACCATCCCTGGAGGTACCTAAAAGATGTGTATATGTGGTATTTAGGGACATGATTAAGTAGTGAACTCGACAGTGTTAAGAGTTGGACTCAATGATCTTAAAGGTCTTTTCTAACTTTAATGATTCTAGAATTCTAAGATCATCAATACCCAACCCAAGTTCACACAGCTTTCCAGGGGATCAAGTTCTGTATTTGTTATTGGGATCCACATTACTTATTTGTTTGAGTGGTTCAGTCAGCCAAAGGAGAATAAGAAAGGGCAGGTGTTCCTACAGATAGGTGCTACTTAAGACAGATGTCCTTCTGAAAGGTTGTCTCAGGAGCAGAAATTAGCTTTTCATATTTGGTGGTTAAGTTGCAGAAGGACTGGAAGCTGGGAATTGGGAACTGTGGGTTTGTCGAGAATGTTTTTCAGAGGTCCCTCAGGCTTAGATATGGCCATGGGGGTCTGATATAAGTGAGTGATAAGTAATTACAGTGTAAATGGTGTGCAAATTCAGCCTTGAGAATATGCTTAGGTTTATTTCAGCTGTTTGTATAAACTCAGCATATTTATATAAATAATTGTATAAATTCTTTACCACCAGTGGTATTGCACCCTTCTGGTTAATGAATTCTGGTTACATCTCTTCCCTGGAAGAGGGAGATTTAGCTCTAGCAATTTCTTTTCAGTGCATGCTAAGACTCCTTCTGAAAGCAGATATAAATACACTGTCCTCTGGAGGTACTGTTTACACTCTTTGATACAGAACCAAGCTCTTCCTCTTGCAATTTCTCTCTGGGCTCCTGAAACTTGTACTCCTGCCTGCACAAGATCCTGTCGCTGCCGACACCACACTTAAGAGGTGGTGGTTCAAGAAACATTATTCTGAGCCCCTCTAGGAGGAGGTGAGCACTGGTGGAGACCACTGAGCCTAAGCTATTTCACAGAAGCTAGACACTGTGATTTAACCAATAAAAGTCACTCTGTGGCAGCGTGAAATTCTTTTTTTTTGTGACTTTTAACTGCATAAAAATCACTATTTTGTTTTGTCATTGTCATGAATGAGACTCATTCCCCTATGAATCAATTTACAGCCTTTCCTCAACCTCTGGCATCTTCTGTTAGGACTATGTTATGCCCTCAGTTAAAGCCATCGCTGTGTGATAGAGCCAGCAAATTCATCACAATCATTTTCTGTGTCTGAGGTCAGATGGATCCTCATAATTACGTGATATTTACCTGATAAACATTTATAGCCTCAAACATTAGTTATTAACACAGTAGGTGGTTGCTATTAGAGCACTAATTAAGTGTTCATTTCCAGTACAGTTACGTGTATTACCCAGAGCACAGAAGGAATTAAAAAGTGACACTTTTCAGATTTGCCAGCAGAATATTTCTTCTTCCTATTCCCTTTATGGGGAAACACCTCTGATTTTAATAGAGTCATCTTGTTTATTACTCAATGTTTAAACTCATAAAGAATATATGTTTCTGAAATTTAATTACTTGGAGCACTAACACACAAGCCATTTCAAGGAAGAATTATTTTGTTGGGGTGGGGTCTATATGTTTTTTGTCATAATGTAATGTTATGAAAAAAAATACGCCAAGGGAGAAAAAAAAAGGGGGTGAGAAAAGCCATAAAAGAATGGAAACATGAGCATGCATGAGGGTTTTTTTTTTCTGAAAGAAGTTGAGGAGAGGCAAATATTTAGCATAGCAGGAAAGAAGAGACTGCAAACGCCTGTTCTGTTGGCTAGTTACCCAGGTGTGTGTTTTAACAATGTGATTATTCATGGAGTGAATCTGGATCACACTTACCATTCATTATTTGATTTACCTCCTGTCTTTGATTGAAATATTTTTAGTATGTGTATTTATTCAACTATATTGGCTCTTAGGGGCTTTAATGGCATATCTCCTAGTATAGATCTGGAAGACGGTCCCTGCTGGGCATGCATCTGGACCAAGCAGTGGGGACTGTAAACTCTTGCCCTTAATTAGTTTCCACGCACACTCTCAGAGAATTAGGAAATAATGTAGTGTGGGTACTCACCTTGGTAAAGTGCTGTATGAGGTCTAATTCACACCTGTCCTGAAAGCTGAGTCAGTCTTTGTAGGCTCATGAAATCTTGCTAAAGAGGTGCAGTTATGAGCTGCTGCTTATGGTAAATCCTGCTCTGTTTGCATTGTCAACATCCATTTTAAGATATTTTTTGGCAGCACTGCAATGTTTATTTTCATTGACTTCTTATTCCTAAACAAAAGGAATTGCTTTATCCATATCTCTTCAAGTAATTGCAGGAGCGGTGGAGTGTATGCCTTTTGTTGTTGCTTTTTTTTTTCATGCTCCAGAGCACACCTTGCAAACTAGAAACTGATGAAGCCTTCTCTCTGCAAAAAATAAGCATTAAAATTTACAACACCAAGTTAAGGGGGTGAAAACCTTTGAAGTTAAAAACAACTACCTTATTGGACATTCAAAACACCAGAACCAGGCACCAGCTTTCAGCTTTTTGTGAGGAAAACACTGTAAGGATCCTAATTATTTCATGTTTACATAGCTAAAGCCTAAAATACTATATCAGCTTGAAAAAGTATAGAATTTAGGAAAGAAACTTGCAGTCATCTATTCTAGAGTCAAACCTGAGACCTTTGGTTCCAGTTCTTATTCATGCAAAAAGCGCTCTGAATTTTTTTCTCTCAGAAGAGTGGAAGATCTTAGTGCTATTTCATTGTACGAGAATTACAAGCAGATATTCTTTGAGAATGAGATTCAAATCCCAACAAATTCTTATTTCTGAGAGAATGACTTTACATTTCACACTGCTTATGCAGGTTGAACATTTCCCCACATCAGCAGTTAGTAAGTACGCAAGAAGTGGAGGAAAAAGATTTTCAGTACATGGGCTGGCACCATACAGGGTCGATAGAAGGGAACACAATAACAGCAGGCTGCAAATGCTGACCAGCTTCTGAAATGCCTGTTCAAGACGGGACATCTTTCCATGGCTGATGGAGGTCTATGCAAAGGTTTCCAGAGGGGTCTACTTAAATGAAGCAGTTGTGTCTTATTAGCAGCTTTGTACCACTTGTGCATAGCAAAATTCTTTTTCAGTGCCATAGATAACATTAGTTTATGAATTCCCTTCTGCCATTATGCCTCAGTGCAGTTAAGTGCAGCCTACCTTATAAAACAAAGAGATTAATTACCGACCTTCAGTGCTTAATTATAATCTGGAAAATGAATAGTTTATATAGTTCATTTATTGGCTGTAGTCAAAAAAACCCAACATTTTTTTTTGCAATAAATATAGGCAAATAAAGCCACGTCATTGCCTTAGAAGTCTGCTATGATACCACACTGCATTTCTTAATTTTATCTAATTGATGGAACACCTAACCTCTGACCAAGAGAAGACAGGGACAGTTTTCTCTGTCTTGGTGGCTGAATGTGTTTGTGCAAGGAAAGCAAAAGTGGGGGAGGTGAGTTTAGTCAACATCAGCATGAGTAAATAAAGTGTTCCTGGTTTATATACCTCATTTTATTTTATAATCAGTACTAAATTAGGAACTGAAAGCTTGCAGCTACATCTATTCTTTGCCTTGCTTGAAAACTGTGTGGGAATAGGTCTGTTATTTTCGTTTTGCGTCTACATTTCTTTTGCAAGAGATTCACAGGTCCCTCAGTGGGTACTAAAATAAGTAGCTGTGCAGTACTGAGGGAGGCAGATAATGATGATGAGATTTACAGGTCTTACCAAGAAGTTAAATTCTGCCTCAAAAGGAAGAAAGCTAGAAGAAAGGCATTTGGTTTTACAAGGGTTGGCTGGTAGCTGAGATGAGGCCGTGACAGTGTAATCTGCATGGATGTTCTTGTCACTTAAGTATCTCAGGGCTACTTCACCGTGTGAAGCACCATCATCCCTTTTCCCTTGCCCCAGTCATGATGATTTTTCCATTTCCTTCTTGTACTTTTTTTGTCTTTCTTCAGATAGATTAAGGCATCTCCTCATCTTGTGCTGCCTCAGCAAGACACAGCCTTTCTGAAATGCTGAACTGGATTGAAATCTTTACCAAACCCAAGATTTTTAGGACTGGGGAAGTGTCTGCTGAGTCATCACATTGAAATCACTGATCAGTGGAACAATAGCTGGCTGGAAATTAGTGAGCCTGTAATAATGTCATGGATCATTCATTAGACTGCAGGGAGTATAAGAAATAGGCCCAGAAGGCTGCGTAATAAACATTATTATAAACAAATGCCAGCTGTCCGGAGAAGGGAACCAGCACTGTGGTGGAAAAGGGTAAAATTGCAAATGTAATTTTAAATACTTCAAACCTGATAGAAAGACAAATCATGCCAAAAAAAAATAATAAAGCCTAGGCAACCCTTTATTTATGTGTGCTGGAAGGATATATACTGGATGTCCTTAAAGAAATACAAAAGCCTGATTGTTTTCAGCATGTTATTTTCATGCTAAACACCCCTCCAGGGCTCTCTGCAACCATACTTTTATGAAGCAGTTGAAAAGGCTTATTCTTATTGTGTATTGTTATTTTTCCTACTTGTTACATTTGCTTTAACACTTAATGCCTCGGACAATCCAATGCTTATCTCCCCGTTTTCACTAAGGTAAGAAGAATTATTTCCTGTAATTCTGCCAGGCAATCTGTACCAATTACTTTCTCCAGTTGCATCAGTTAATGGAAAAAAAAATTATTAACCTTCACAGTACCTGGATTCAAACCTTTAACAGATAAGTATGTTTCTCTCTGCTCATCGTGGAAGAAATCTGCACAGAGCTGACCACTTGACATTTAAGTTGGACTAAAACAGTGATTTGTTTTGTGATAATATAAGATTTGCTGGGCATGGTCCCTACTATCTCTTAAGCCCTTCTCTGACTAAGTTGGTTAGAGTTCATAGAGGTTGGTAATTTTAAAAGAAATGCTTTCAGGCTTTGTCTTATCCTGTTTTGGCATTGTCAGCTTCAGCCAAAAGGTGTATATATTAAACCTGTGGTCTGGAAAGGTAAACTAATACTGAAAATGAGATCAAACAATTTAGATTGTTTATAATAAAAACAATACTAATTATTAAGTGGGTCTTTACACACAATCCATAGGCTTAAATATTAATATTGCCATGGAGGGAATCTTGACCTTATTTCCCATATGGCAATGAACTTTCCTTAAATGTGATAGGTGAACTCAATTATTGCACCTCAATCAGCTGCTGCAAAAGCCTGATGAGGTCATAGCGTTGGTGATCTTTATTGAATAACTCATCATCTAGAGGTCATTGACAGTAAGACAAATTTCTAATCATCCTCATCACATCTCAAACTGATAAGGAAAATAAAGAGGCTTATGAAAAAGTCACTTCCTCATACAATGTTCCTAAGCATTTTCATTTCCAGTCTTGGCAATGCCAGCTATTTTTCTTGTTATTTGCCTTCTGAATGAGATGCAAATAAAAAACGATCGATCAATCAATCAGTCAAAAGTTTAAAGCTATTAAGACCTTTAAATACTTAGATTTTGATACCAGTCTTACAAGGATCTGTAGTTTTTTAAGACACACAAAAAAGTAAGAATGATCTTGTGGTCTTGCTTGGTTTTGTATACAGAAGTTCCTGTGATCTCTCGGTCATAGAAAAAAATAAGGCAGCAGGAATGACCTGTGAGTCCTGAACACAAGAGGATAAGTAAATAGATTAAAATACTCCTGTTCTAAAATCTCCTCACTCTTAATCCAGCTTCATGGGTTCAAAAAGCTGGCTTCAGGGCTTAGATCTAGCAATAACACACACTCTTAATTTGAAAATTAGAATAAAATAAAGAGAACCTGACCCACTGTCTGCAGTTTTTTCCTTCTTGAGGGGGGCTTTCGACAGGCCTAAATCTACACAGATCAGCATGTTTGCTCAATTGTTCTCCAAGGGATTATAAAGGTTTTTACTGTGTAAATTTAAAACAAAAATGCAGATATGATAAACTTATGGGAAAAGGAGGACTTTCTTTCTCTCTCTATTACTTTCCTCTCATTTCTTTTCTCCCCTTTCTATCCTTGTTCCTTTAATCTCCCACTCCCATACTACCACTCAAAGTTTACCATTATCTTGCTATTTGCCCTTGCATTACAGTTCCTGTATGCCAGGTTTATTTTTCCTTAATGGTGAAACAAATTAATGAATGAACGAACAAATAAATAAAAATCCTTCAAGAGAGCAAGAAACACGAAAGCCTCATTCTCATTTAAATTAAATTGGCCTCAGAGAAAAATAAAATGTCACAAAGCCCCAAAAAGTTTAAATGTATTTCTTATTTGAAGTGTTAAAGATGATATACAGCATACATGTGATAGGCTAGACTTCTCCTCTGTCAAAAGGGGCAGGAGACAACACCTGGTTATTTGTGCAGAGTGCTTTCAAATGTTCCCATTGAAGAAAAAAATATCATGCTCAAAGCCTTGCTCTTAACTGATTGTTATATGATCTGGGACATCAAGTAGATTGAAGTGTTTAACTTGGCACCAGTCTTTGCAGATGGGAACTGCAAAAAGGCTAATTGAGCATTATCACTGCAATGTTAAATATCATAAAATCAATTGTCTCTGAACTGACATTCTTGTTGGTCTGGCGAAAAGGAGAAAGAAGGAAATTCAGGCATAATTGTTCTAAGACAGAAAAGCATGGGTTTTGTGGTTAACAGCAGCATTTCTCCACTCTAACTGTAGCCAAATATTTTAAGGTAGAATTCAGTCTGAGATTAAGAATTCTGTATATGGATAACTACATGTAGATGTCTAGATATGATTTGGGTGACTGTTCTCCCACTGTAATAAATCTAAAGTAACACATCTGCATGGTGCTAGCAGATATTACACATGGTATATGAGATACTTGCCCACTCAAGTGGTGTGGTGGGTGGAGGCCAGGTGGGTACCCCACAGTGTCTAAACTAACATTGCATGCTTCTCTTTCATAGCTGAAGACCATTCCTGATGTCCGATCATCTCCACTAACCAGGCTCAGTAGAATTCCACTGACCGTACATGTAGTTGATGCACCTTTCTCACATGGAGAAACCTGCATTTAGAGTCCTAAATCTGGATGCCTTAATCTTGAGCTGAATCTCAGTCATTCTTAGGGTATTGAGATCTGGCACAGGACCTATAGGAGAACTGTACAACAGCTAGAAACCAAGAGGGGCACCTATGATGTTCCAGAAGACACTAGACACCTATGTGGGGCATCTTAATTGAGCAGTAAGTCTTCTGTAGTCAAAGAAGGGAGTTGTGTACTTCCATGGCATGCTTCAGCCTCACTGCAAACATTCTATTAACACAGAGTTAGTTTACTTTCAGGTACCCTATGGAGACATCACTGTCTAACTGCTGGCCCTTTACAGAGCTTGTACATAACTTGTTAGAGGAGATAAATTCCACCACTACTGATTTCCTACAAAAGAATCAAGGAGTGGTGTAATTAGATGATCTTTAAGGTCCCTTCCAACCCAACCCATTTTATGATTCTATGATTCTGTCTAGATTTTGCTACTCTTCTCACTGTACTACCATGGGACCTGTCTTACTGTATGAGTCCCTTGCATATTGAATTTGCAAAACATTTGTGGTAGAGGCTTCCAATGGTAATGGTGAAAACCTTCACACAATCTTTGTTATTGTCACACTGATATGGAATCATGATCACAGTCCTATAAATCCTTGTTTAAAAAAGTGTCGTTGACCTTGAGTTAGTACAAATATGGGACTTGCATCCATGTATCCAATCAGGTCTATAAGCAAGGATCTGTGTCTGTGTACTGAGCTCTCTTAGCAATCCTACCTCTCTACGCAGAACAGAATGGTGCTTTTCAGCAATATTTGTATCTTGGTTGGAATAAAGATGTGTGAGCAAGGTACTTAAGGACTGAATATGGATCTACATTTTCTCCTATGTGCATTTCCACAATGCATTGATGACTCGTACGAAAAGGAGGAAGACATCTCATGAGGACTGTGTGCCTCCTATTTATAGTCCTTCACTCTCTTCTACTCCTGTTAGCAGCCTGGTTTCTGCTTCTCCATGTTTCTAAGAACACCTGTTTTGGAGGAAAACAGAAGGGTACTGAAGATTAAAGACCTTCAGAAAAAGTGACAAGAACAAACAAATTGAAGCTGGAGTTGGTGGAAACTCATGGCAGGATAAATTTAACAGGATGATTGCTACGCACTTCACATGCTGTAAGGCTTGGCAAAGGAGGAGGGAGACAGAAAATAATTAAATAACATCGGTACAAAGCTGTAGGTTATTAATAAAAGTGGCTCTTGCAGGAGCTTTCAATATCAGTCATTATTTTTGGAAAAGCAAGTCACAGGCAGTATATAAGAGGAGGAGTTGGAAAATCAGCAGACAACAAAAATAGATAACTACATCTTTCTGGGAAATTATCAAATGAACAACATAAAATCTCCCATTTTTTAAAATCTGTCTTCTGAACTCTTGGCAGTCTTCAAGATTTCTTGCAGATGCCAAATTAATTTAGCTTACTCTTGTATAATGATCTAGGAGGAAGAAGTACTGTCTTAGGCAAGCAATTAAGAAGTGTACCTTGCAGAAGCTGGCTGATGCTGTGAATATTTAGACAGAGTTACAGGCAGAGAGCTATCTGGTTGTACTGCAAGCATAAATAATCGCTAGATGAAACTCAACTAGAAAAATCAAACTCCAGCATAGAAATGCCAGAGCTGTGAATATGAAGTGGATTAGACACATTTGCCGCTGTTGTAGGGCAACAGATGTCCTGTCACAACATATATGTTCATTTCTTTACAAAGACAGCTATTCTTTTCTGGTTTAAACCAGTGCTTGAAACTATGATATCTATCCCTTGAAGGAAGCTTCAGCTTACAAAATAACAAGGCTTCTCTTAATTTAATTTAAGATACTGCAGGTCCCATGTGTCTGATTCATACCTGGGTTTGTCCCCAGGATGGAAGCAGTGGGATGGGATACACCTCTAGCATTGATTTGGGTTTTTTTTCTATGAGCTGGGCTATGAAATGCAGTGGTTAAGAGAACATGTCTTCCACTCTGCCACATGTCTCTGAAGGCTTTAGAAAAGTGCCAGGGTGGATGTGGACATCTTGGTCTTCCTTCTCCTCAGGAAAATATAGTCAGAACATTTTGTTAATAATAAGGATATTACTGCATCACTTCTTACCATCTTCTTCAGTGTAATTCCATTATCACGGGAATCATGCAATACCAAATCTACCTCTAGTCTTTCCTGATAATTCCACTCTCTCTAATATTTGATAGTAAATACATACTTTTCTTTCCCACTGGTACTTTCTCTCATTTTTAAATAATCAAGCTAAAAATTTTTAAGATAAATATTCCAACTTTTCACAGCACAGTTAATATCTCAAATGCAAGCAGGATATTATTCTTTTCTTATTGCCCATGACCAGCACTGTGGTTTAGATTCATCCCTCAAAGTTAGTCTTTTAGGGAATATGAAAGAAGGACATTTCAAGGTTAAGGCAGAAACCCTCTGATAATAAGTTGGGATTATCTCAATGTTTTGTAAGAGCTGTGTTTGACATAAATGGGTGACTGAGTTTCTCCCAACTATGCGTCCTTCCAAATGGTCATTCTGCATCCAAAAAGGAGATATAAGATGGACACTATAAATCACACACATTGATGTTACCTCTTTGTCCATCATCCTTCCTCCAATCGTTGACTTATAGGACGAGATTTATCTGATCGGGTAACTGAAACATGCACCCTAATTAGGGCATGGCATAGTTTAATGGTTGACTTGGCAGTATTAGGTTGGATGGTCTTAAACATCTTTTCCCACCTAAATGATTCTTTGATTTTCTGAGTCCATGAATAGTTCAGTTTGAACAGACACCCAGCTATCATCTAGTTGAACTATCTAACCACTAGTCTTCCATTTTCAGAGAGAAGTGAGTAATTTTAGATGGCTAGCCCAAGTATTATGCCTAGACTTTTCAAGATACAGTCCATAAAGGCTAATTCCTCCTTAACTGCCCTGGTTCGTATTTATTTGACTGTGCTTCCATGATTCTCAATTAAACATCTATGAAATCTAAACAGCTAAGGAGAGAGGAATGGTACTGTCAGGGTCAAAAAACAGGAACAGCTTAATTTACTAACATATAGATTATTGCATTCATATTTTAGTTTAAGCCTCAAATCTGTTCTGAAGTTACTTTAAAGTTCACTTGCTTAGGCACTCGAGAATAGTAATGAAATAAACTAATTAAAAAGCTGATATAACTGACAGGTCCCTGTTAACTCAGCCCTCCCAAACCTATGCAAAAACAATTACTTTATGCAAATACTGATGAACCATCTTAATGTTATTCCCTATTAAATGTCAGAGAATGAAAATGCATTGGGTTATCATAGTTTCCTTATTTGTATGATGATGCTCTAAAGATATATCAAAATGTCACTTTTCTGAGCTACCTTATAGACAAAGCTCTTTACCTGCTTCATCAGTGCAGGAAAAATAGAATCTGTTTCTCTAGTCAGCCATGGACAATAAAATTAATTAATTAATCAATTAATTAAGACATTTTCTGAAATCTTCTTGTCTTCTATCGCATTTATAGTGAGAAAGGGACACAAAAATTTCAAGCCTTTGAAAAGTGTAGAGTCTGACTATTTATCATTTTGAAATGAGATTTGCCTCAGTTTTGCAAAAGACAAACTGTGTGAATATTTGTGGTGGGTTAACCCTGGCTGTACATCAAGTACCCACCAAAGCTACTCTATGATTTCTGCCCCTCAGATAGACAAGGGAGAGAAAATATCATGGAAGGCTCAGGGATTGAGATAAGGACAGGGAGAGATTACTCACTAATTACCTTCATTAGCAAAAAAGACTCACTTGGGGAAAGTAGTTTTATTTATTAACAATCAAAATCAGAGCAGGAGAACAAGAAAATAAAAACTAGACCTTAAAACACCTTCTCCTCACTCCTCTCCCTTTCCTGGGCACAGAACTGCTAGTGAATTCCCTGCCTCCTCCCCATGAGCAGCAGAGAGGAATGGGAGTTGCCGTGAGTTCATCACATATTGCTACAGGGGATTCTCTGCTCCAATATCTGAAGCACCTCCTCCTGCCCCTTCTTCACTGGCCTTGTTGTCTGCAGAGTTGTTTCTCTCACATCTTCTCATTCCTCTTTCTCGGCTGCAATTGCTGCTGCATAGCAGCTTTTTTCTCCTTAAATGTCCCAGAGGTACTATCACCATCACTTATTGGCTCAGCCTTCACCAGTGGTGGATCCAAATTGGACCTGTGTAGGACACAAGGGAAGCTTCTAGTAGCTCCTCAGAAACCACCTCTCACACTACCAAAACCTTGCTATATAAACTCATCGCCTGAATCATTACAAATTGTTCTTCTAGGCAATAAGCATGTTACAGGAGAGACAATGGGTGCACTACTGTCAGCATCGTGGAGTCATGAAGATGAATTCATAAATATTGTACAGTGTTTTTATAACTAAAAAGAAGTATCAAAAAATGTTGCATAAATATTGCATTCTAATGTCCACAGGAATGGCAAAAATCAATGCCCAAGCCCAAAAATTATGTCATGGTTTAGTCCTCTTCCAGCCAGGTCAGCAGCTAGACATGAGCATTTGTGTCCAAACCACATGCACATAATGAAAGGGAAATGGGAGGGAGACCTGTCATTTGGAAACTAAAACTAAAATAGCTTTAATGAGACAATACCGATAAAAGGAAAATAATAATAAAAAATAATATATATAGAAATATACAAGATCAAACTCCCTGATGACTATACATCATCTTTGACTCAGTGGCAGATGGGAGCTGGACTCAGGTACCGGGTTCAGAAATGCATGGGTCTAGGATCAGGGGTGACAGGACAAAGAAAATTCTTACTGGATGCTATCCATTAAAGAAGAGGGCTTGACCCCCACGATCCCTCAGTTTTATCCTAAGTATGATTTATATGGAATGGAATACTCTGTTGGTCAATTTGGGGTCACCTGTCCCATCTGCTGCTCCCTGAAGGTACAACCCTTTTTTTGCTTCTTTGACTTATGGCATTCAACCAGCTTAACTATGGCCTTGGTATCCATGGAAATAAGTATAACCGATGGCCTGTCTGCATACCCAGTTACTTTGGTGATAATCAGCAATTTTAAACATTATGACTTCTAGAGGCAGACGCTGTCTGAAAAAAAACGTATACTGAACCTTCAGAAAATGAAGTTACTTAGACAAGGCTTAGCTGTACAGTTAGAAAATTAATCCTGCTCTAGCTCAAATCAGGACAGCCTAAGACAAAATTAACCAGAAATCATATATATTTGTTTGTAGTATGTGAACATACAAAGTCTATTAAAAAAAAAAACAACTCAACAAAACCAAAGAAAACAAAAAGCAGTCTGTGAATTTTGTTTATTTCAGCTTTGTAACATTTCTCAAAGATTGAATGCCCTTCCAGAGGCTTGGGCTCATATCAGACAGCTCTGATCTCATTTTCCTTTTCTTTGAGAAATTAACCTAAATAAGCACAATTTCTTGTGCCTCTCCCAAAAGTTTAAAATTATCTTAGACAAAAAACAAGGATATTTTACAGTTTCACAATTTATTCCTCTGCTTTATAATTTTTTGTTTGACACAGATGGTTATAAACAAGGATCTAAAAAGAATTTTAGCTCCAAGGAGGAAAAAAAAAAAAATCTGACATGATCCTGGAAGTCTTTTTTTTTAAGGATGATGGATTCTGCCTTAGTATTTATACCTCAGTAAGGCTTCTAATCAATTTACAGCAAGGATTCGGAGATATACAGCCTGGGGGAGAGAAATAGAAATGGGGAATGAATAAGGGATGAAAGATAGAGAACTGTTTATGTTTATGTGAATTCATTTGAGTTCCAGTCTTGCGGGCTGGTAAGAAAGAGCAAGGCTCAAAACATCAATGCCTAAATTAGAAGATTAACATCAGATTTAGCCAGTTTGTTTCACAGATTTGTCCATGACTCATCTAATATTGCAGACTGTCTTTTTTTTTTTTTTCCTTCAGACAAATGGTAGTCAGTTTTTATCCTGAGTGGTTTGAAAAGAAATATAGTTCTATTACTACCCTGATGTTTTCTCCACAGCTATACAGCTCTAAAATGTGTGATAGCTCACACGAAAGAATAAGGTGTTTGTACTTATTTATTATTGGGTACAATCGCCTCAATACCTCTGGTATACAAGTACATGGCATGCTGTATAAGAGACTACAGGGATTTCAATCTCATAAGAAGTAGTATTAACCTTCCATGAAGGTATTAGTCATACAATTCATTCCAGTGCAATGGATTTTCCTCCAAAAAGGGTGTTGGAAGCAGGGAGAGGAGGAGAATAAACTAGAAAGACTTGGTGGAGCTTGTACTCACGCTTGGAAAGTGCACGCTGACCTGCAGCATTGGTCTAGGTGACGTCACCAGGGACAGGAGCAACCATCACTCCAGGTAGGTTCCCATCCCTATGTGCACAATCCCAGCATTCCAGCTGGGTAAAAGATGTAGATCACATGTGTCAGATCTAATGCATAGAAAGTCTTTGCCTCCAGGCCTCTTGCCTCCTACCTGCACACACAGCAGTTAATGCTGTTACTTAATTCCGCTACATTCTTCCCAAATTTCCCTTTTGTGTCTTGTAAACTCATAGCAATAGTCCTGTTGATCCCCATGAAGCAAATTCTGTATGTATTAACCTACACATTCTTTAAAATACTCCCTGAGTCTATCCATGGTTTATGGAGATGTCCAGAGCAGATATGAAACATTTGTGAAACGCAAGAGAAAGAAATATAAACCGAAGGGAGGAAAGCAGCATGTTTCCTATAGGCGTTTCCATTTCTTTCCTTCATTTGCCATGAGAACAAGACATGTAGTTTTAGGGCTGTGGACATCTTTACTAAGTCTCTTCATTTAATGAGTCCTAAATGTGTCAAATTGGAAAGGCTGACATACGAGATCTCTCAAAGTGAGAATCAAGTTAGGGCAATCAAGAAATTATGGCATCAGTCAAGTAAGCTGGTTGCTTGAATGTCTTTCTAAGAGATTCTTTTTTTCTCCAAATTTATTTGTTTTAAACACATACAACATTACCAAATCCCAAGCTAAGCCCTAGGCAAAACAAACAAACAAGGAAACAAATATAAAGAATATATTTCCCTGGAGAAAGAATGAACAAACTCTTTGTTCCACAAATCCCTACATGCAATAGCTTAACGAGAAAAAAAAAATGAAGAGAAAAATGGTAGATTTGACACAAATACTGGGTTAGAAAGACAGGGAGACAGATTGGATGTGCTGGCCTGGGCAACACTAATACTGCTTGAAGCTCCGCAGATATGCTGGAGTACTGAGGAGTGTCAGGAGTTGGTCATTGCAGAGAAAATACTGTACTTCAACACATGGTGTCTTAGAGAGAAATAATTTGCACAACAAAACCAAGGATAAGTCTTAATTTCTGTCCAAAAAGAACAGGGATGTAACACCTGCCAGTTTCCCTGTGCTGATTTAATAATGAGATTTTCCCTGCTTGTATAGATAAAATAACTTTTAGAGGAAGATTACAACTGCCTAAGTGAGATTCCAGAATAAATTGAAAAGTATATAAAATAACTGGAGGCTTAGTAAAGCACAGTGCTTCTTTTTGCCAGTAAGATACATGTAAAAGAGAGTGAGAAGGGAACAAACAGAGGCAGTGAAGAATTTAGAAGATTTATTTATATGAATCTTATTTTTTTGAACACATAGTACAATCCACTGCTCTGGAGTTGCTTATTCCACCTTTATTATTACTTATTTATTATCTTTTAAGCAGCCTGATAGATATTAGCCATAAATCCTAACAGAGACCTGCATTTCAGTATCATTTATGTCTTATTTATAGTTGCATGCTTCAGGAGCTGGCTGTGATTACATGCAGGCTCTTCCTCACAAGCAAGGCACAAAAGTGAATCCAGAGGACTGCTCCCACATCCAAGGAGGTCTGTGTCCTGACATACCTGCTCTCTAACCTGTACTTTCCCCAAGCTTCAATTAAGCACAAGCAAGACCAGTTTGGATCTTGCCCCACTCGAGATTCACCTCAGATAATTCTGACCACGAGAAAGTTGTTAATCACTTTGTGGTACCCCTCTAGTCAGAGGAGTAAGAGTCCTCTCCATCAGATCAGATGATGCACTTCCATCAGTGTAGATGACGCTACACTTTTTTCCTGTGAGGGAGATCTCAAATACCAGCTTTTAGATGGTTAGTGTTAAGTGGCATTGAAGCACAGATTCAATTACTCATCCAAAATCTGGAAGGTTCATACCAGTATGGTATTATAAATATAGTAACTTAATAAGTGATATTGTTGTTGCATGGCCTTCTCCTCCACATCAGTACCCTAATTCAAAAGCAGAGCAATGCACTGTGGTCTCAGGCATTTATAGATCTCTAAATCCATAAGGCCCAGTATATTTGAAGAAGTGAAGGAAAAAGTACTGTAATTAGATAGATAGATAGGTAGGTAGGTAGGTAGGCAGGTAGGCAGATAGATAGATAGATAGATAGATAGATAGATAGATAGATAGATAGATAGATAGATAGATAGATAGATAGATAGATAGATAGATAGATATGAATGGCAAACTATTATTTGTTTGTTACCTCTCCTCAACATAAGAGGGTTTGAAGAGATTTCTTTTCCAGATAAAAATGAAAATTCTGCCTCTTTCAGACAAATATCATGTGAAAGGGATTTCATTTCCAAAAATGACTGCTTTTGGGACCTCTGATATTAATAAGAATGCAGATAGGCTACATTGAAATCTTGACTGTAGCATTGTGTGCTAGCACTTTTTCTGTGGAAAACACTAATTTTAACTGGCTTATCTGATCTGTGGGCACTGGCTCTGGGCATTTTCTGTCATCTGACATCAAACCTTTAGCAGTTATCTCTCTAGTGATTCACCCTGCTGCAAGATACATGTCCAGGAGGAGTCAATGTCTAGAGATGCCTGTCTATGCCATTTTGAATGGGGGTGGAAATGTACTGATGATTACTAGTGGCATCTTATGAAATTTTACTAACAAAAAATATACAACAACTAGCTTGTTAAAAGAAAAATTTCCTGTGAGTTCATGGATGTTAATAATAAGGAGTATTTTAAATTTTTTTAAGGAAATCTTCAATTAAAAAAAATTATTAATAATTATAAAACTAGTTAGCAGATGAAGAAATCTAGTAAAGTCAGCATTTGCCACATGAGACAAATTTCATTTTTCTTGTCTTCCAGTCATAAGAATTACATAAGATCTGCAGAATATTGTGTCCATATGGTGAAGAATTGCACTGTTAATGGATTTCACACCCAAGACAGGATAAAAACTCTTTAAACATTGCCTTTGCTTATGTTGAATTGAGTGAACAAAACTAAAAATTTTCCCATTTCAATACTAACTACTCGATTAAGGTAAAATAAAACAATCCACTGTTTGTATGCTTTATGGAAATATTAAAAAATATAACTCATAAGGCCACCCAATTATCTGCAGGACACTTCTTGCTGATTAGGTTTTGTCATTTTTCCTGGACATAACAAACTGTCCACAGAGACTCTTCAAGATTAAATTGACATTTTCTTTGGGGATTCAGCATAAATAATTAAAGCCTGCAAGTATATTTTCAGCCAAAAATGATTAGCAACCAGTAAAAATTCAGAGAAGACAGATGGAATATTTGGGCCAGACTACACATTTAGTAGATGAGAGTTACAGCCTAGGAATTAAGTTGCTAATTCAAAGCCCGGTGAAGGTATTAAAGGCTTCCCAATTTTCTCAGCATTATACATACAGGGTATGAAGTGTTTGGTAGCATGTTGTCAGGATTGCAGACCAAGGTAGATTAACACACTGAGCTACAAGTGTTTTGGGAATTTGTTTCGGCATTCTTAAATGCCAGTAAGCTTGAGAATCTCGGTCATTTTAGCTGATAATATTTTCTTTTAAGGTAGAGGTGTCTTAATCTGTCATGGTAAATTACCAGTTCCCAAGAAGTACAGTACAGCGTGAACAGCTTAGATTTAGTCATCAGGGGTATTTACAGGATGAAGTCCATCTAAGTATGGGATGTTTACCCAAAGTGACTGCAAACAGCAGTTTTCTGTAATATGGCAATTGTCCTACTTTCTCAATATATTGATGGAAAGGAAAGAGTTAATTCTGGACTGTGCTTCGCTTCATCTATCTTAGACATCTGCTTTAGGAGAATCACACTCCAAAATTCTGACTGGATTTGAGGCACGACTGAGGGAGCTGGGGTTGTTTATCCTAGAGAAAAGAGGCTGACAGAAGATCTTATTACTGTCTATAACTACCTGACAGGAGGCTATGGGAAGGTGGGTGTTGTTCTCCTCTCAAGTAACGAGCGAAAGGATGAAAGGAAATGGCCTCAAGTTGTGCAAGGGGTGGTTCAGATTAGATATCAGTAAAAATTTCTTTATTGAAAGTTTTATTAGTCATTGGAACAGGCTGCACAGTCAAGTGGTGAGGTCTCCATCCCTGAAAGTTTTTAAGAGATGGGTAAATGAGGTGCTCAGTAATATGGGTTAGCAGTGGACAGTTACAGTGGGACTTGATTTCAAAGATCTTTTCCATTCAAACGTTTCTATAATTCTGTATGGACTATGCAGTGAGGCTAAGACCAGCTCAGAGAGTGAAGTCCACATCGCAGGTGTCAGCCTTGTATATGTGTCCATATTGGTGTGACAGAAAGACTTTTGAGGACCTTTCTGCACATACTGCATCTATCTCACAAGCTACCGTTAGACAACCTGTGGGCTACAGATATCCAGCATTCATTACTGGCATTTGGATCCTGCAGGCACTGGAGGGTTTTCAGTGTCTAAGCCTGATGCAGAACACAAATTATGGACTTGAGGGCAACCTTTAAGGTCACGCTCAACACCCAGAAATTCAGTAAAAAAATAAAGAAATCTGGAAGTAATTTTGGAGTGCAGTGATGTTTAGTCCATGGGAAGATGTCCCAAAACAAAGGTCATGGAAAACTTCCACATTTATCAGACAGGCTTGGGCTTAGACTATCTTCTGCTGAGGCAGGTTTCTGCCATCACTGTGAAGTAGAAAGGGAAGTTATTGACCTAGATCCAAGGTGAGATTCATCTGTGCCATCATTAGAGGCCTAAATATCAGTTGTCTACAATGGAGTGTGTCACCCTGGGGCCCTTAATCAATCCAAAGAAACAGGAACTAGGAGTAGGTAATTGCACCCACCAGGCAATTTATCTCCTGCCAGGATGGTTATAAGATATGCTCTGGAGGGACCTAATGTTCACCTCTGATAACAAAGGAACCCTAATGAGACACCGAAGTGCAGGCAGATTATTTCTTCCCTGAATTTACATTTCCCACCAGCACAGAAAGAATATTTCTTCCACAATAGTTCCCTCCCTTCCTCCCCAGCCCTTTCACTCACTGGAAACCCTCTGTGTACTCCAGCAGAGCTTGGTTTACCCATGGTGCAGTGGACTGACAGTGTTGACTCTTCGATGATGTATGTTAAAACACAGATAAGGCTGTAATTGGCCCTAGATAACAATTAAAATATGGCAGTTCCTATAAACAGAAACACTTGAGGAAATTTCATGAGCTGCACAAGTATCACTGACATTTCACTCAACCGGCAAATCCTCATCCACATCAAGTCAGTTGGAGCTTCATTCCAGGGAGTCCTCGTCTCCTGGCTTTGTAGCCAGAGGAAGGTACTTTAACGATGTTAATTGCAGTGACACCTTCATGAGGGCTACATAGTGGCCTTCCCACACCTGCAAAGGCTTTCTGTTAAAAAATGTGTTCAGGACCAGGCTGGATGAGTCTATGAGCAACCTGATGCACTGGGAGTTGTCCCTGCCCATGGTAGATCAGTTATCATCCATAACTGGATGATCTTTAATATCCCTTTCAACCCAATCCATTCTATGATTCTATGCAAACTCTTCCCTGCTCTGAGAAACTATGACCCAACAGATCTGCCTGCTGAAAACAAGAATCTGAACATATCTGTACTCCCTTCTTTGTACAAAGAGAAAAGAGTCATGCTGCCTAAAATTTTCTTACTTCATATTGTGAAATTTTCTTCTTTCTCTTTTTCTTCTGTTCTGTATACTAGAGGTCTCTTTCTAAATACGTATGTTTCTCCTATATTATTTTCTATTTGTATTTAAGTTTTATATTCTAGCTATGATTCTATAACCACTTGATGACCTCAAAGGTCTTTTCTAATCAAATGATTCTATGATTCTATAAATTATTCCAGCTGAATTACCTCTGTAAGAAATGAGGAAGAAGAAAAATTTTGGACATACTAAGAGAAAACCAAAGGGTTAGAATATCACATAGCTTTAATTCTGTTAAATTCAGCCTTCTGAAAAAAATCCTGGTGTCTCAGTGACTGTTTTATATCCAACCTCCTCTGACAAACATGGTCTCGGTTGCATAAGACTTTTTTCCCTAAATATCAATCTGATATGAGTATCAAGTATAATGTGGTTTCCATTCATCTAACACTGCATAAAACCTTCCTGTGCCACATGTATAACATTTTTGTTGTGCCTTTCTTCAGAAATATGAGGGCAGCCTAGCAGGAATAAGACCAGTCTGCTCTTTGCATGCATGCCTGATTAGATTTCTACTTGCTTTTTTGTTTTATTCCACAAATAAAGTCTGTCTTTCTGATTTACCATCCCTACTGAAAGAGGCAAATAACATGTACATCAATTTTTCATACTTTAAAAAATTGTTACCATTATCCTGTGAAGCTTTTGGGGCTGCATTAGTCAACTTGATTAATTATAACATCTCTAAGTTGCCTTCTTTCTAACCAGGAAGAAAACACTTAAGAAGACTCAATACTTTTGTTACCCTATTATAGTTTTTCTTCTAAACTCATTATATCTTTGGTATCCCATTTTTAATGGACTGAATACAAGAGGAGTAAGTTTAGTATGGAGTTGTCTCTTTATTCTGCTTGGTGGATTTTATGTACATGATAATATTTTGCTTCAAATCAGTTCAAAACCATTGTTACTCACCAACCCAAAGAAATCATTCTTGATTTTTTACTTTCACCAATAAAAAGTAAATCCGTTTAAAGGCTTCTGGGACATCATTCAACTGCCTGATTTTTTATGTTCTGACATCTGTGTGTTCTAGTGATTGATTAAATATCACAGCCTAATTAAAAATTCATATTTAGCATGAAAAATACAGGGGGAATTCAGATCATTTTAAATAAAACTCACAGAGAATGATAACTACAATTTTTATTTCTGCTTGTAAAATGCTTTATGAATGTTTGGCTTTTGTAGCAGTGTTTACTTTTGAGAATTGCCTGGATTTGATAGTAAAATAGTGAAACTGGAAAACAACAACTATTAAAAATCAGCGCTGTTATTAAATCCCCAAAGGCCATTTCATACCACTTTGAGTCCTTGTTATCACAGCGATGACATTATCTGATTGAAAGTATTGACCAGGCTTATGAAAACTGCCACCAGGCAAACCCAAATAAAGCCTGTTGCTGCACATTTCAGGTTAAAATTAGAGCTCTAAATCCATGATCGAGAGAGTTCCTATGTCCTTATGTTTGAAAGAAAAAAAAAGGGAGAAAAATTTAAATGGAATTAAGAAAAATGCTTTGATAATTTCTTTTAGAATAAAAACTACACATAACCTGAACTTTACAAGAAAAAAAAGAGAAAACCTGAAGTCTGAGGTTTATTTTTATCTCTTTTCTCTCTTTACATAGTTGTATGCTTTTAATTTTGTAATATATATTAGCTGTACATAACTATATATTGATAAATATTTCTCTCAGTACACGCTTGTTCTTGTTTTTCAATTATGCCTCTGAAATAAAGAAAGAATGTTTATTTTTATATTATTTATTAAAATTATAAATACAAATATTAGTTAATAAATTATTTGATGTTTTTTCACTTTAGGAAATATCCTTGAATCAGATGTATATTGTGTTAGACACAGGCCTTGAAGTGTCTCAGGAATGGACACATCTGGGTTCTGTCCTTGATTTTGCTTTTACTTTTCACCTGTTGGGTCACCTTTAGGAAAAGAACAAATTGCACTGTGGCCCTTTATATTCACACACTTTTTCTCAGAACATCTAATTTTCAGACAACTCATTCTTTGTGACAAGAAATGTCTAAATTTTTTGGTTATGCAGCATTTAGCACAAGTGACTCCAGTGTGAAGTTTCAGGGTGTTTCTGCACAGTAAATAAATAATAGCGGGACATAGACTCAATGTAGGGAAAATGAACATTAGCTCCAATTTGACAGTGTATGGATGAAAAAAGATAATTGTCCCCAGGTCCCAAATTTGGGCATTGATCAGGATATACATTTGTCATTCAGGTGTCTGCCCTTCGCAATCACTTTAAAATAAATATAGATTGATAATATCAAGCAAAGCTTTCTATAGAATACTGAATAATGGTATATCTGACTTCAAGGATGCTGTAAGCAGCTACTTAAGTTATCTGAACTGCAAAGTCGTTCCTGGCCTTTGTTTGGTCCCTGTCCTGAGGTTCTCTCTGTCGTGAAAGATGAAGGAACATTACACATCAGTTATGCTAGTAAAGCTTCCACTGTTAAAAAAATGAGCTGAGAAGTTCTTGCAAATAATTCCACAAGCCTCTTCAATTCTTACAGGTATAAGAAGTTAGTCCCCATTACAGTATGACTCACCTTTGCATAAAAATTCCCTTTTCCTAATTAGCAATCAATTTCAAGGAAATACCACGTTTCATGAATTTTATTTTTGAGAAAAATATCACTAAGTTCTTACTTTTCTTAAAAAATAGGCTAAACAGTTTTTTAATCATCTAGTGGCACTTGAAGAGCCTGGCCAGAGTTGGTGAGCTTGGCCCTAAAGAATGGCTTCAACAAACATAAGACGGACAAGTCTGCCCTCAGGACCTTTTAATGCAAATGGATTAGGCAAAACAAGATGAGATTGAAAGGGAAGGTGAAGCAAGGCCACCTGAGTCTAGATTCAGTCACTTATATTTCAAGATGTGTTTCAGCTAAGGCTCTGTGTTTGAGATAAGTACCCAACTGGCCACTATTGTCAATGAAGGTCAAGGCCATGCAGTTAATTGAGAGACTTACTTACTGACCAAATATCTGTCTTTGCTGTAGAAGTGAATGGTTTTTTGGATCTTATTGATGGTATCAGAAAGATCTTCTCTGTCTTTAATGAGAGATTACTGACCAGCCTTGCCTGCAAAAACATACAAGTCAACTCTCATATTTACACACCTGAATCTGAATCACACACAGAATCACACAGAATAACCAGGTTGGAAGAGACCCACTGGATCATCGAGTCCAACCATTCCTATCAAACACTAAACCATGCCCCTTACCACCTAATCCACCTGTGCCTTAAACACCTCCAGGGAAGGCAAATCAACCACCTCCCTGGGCAGCCTGTTCCAGTGCCCAATGACCCTTTCCATGAAAAATTTTTTCCTGAAATCCTTTGGTGCCTCCATCTCAAAGCCAACTGAAGACCTATATAAAATTTCCTGATCTAGAGGGTACTCCACTTTACTAGTTTTCTTTTTATAGAACACCTTTCCTTTGTCCTGCTTTTACAGCCTTTGAGTTAAACAGCTGCACTCCTCAGCCTTTACATTAGTATGTCTATGCTTCGTAAAGAGATGAAACAGATGATTCAATGAGTGTCTTGCTCCTCTCTACTTCAGACCTAGGGATGCATTTTGCTTGTGCCTTCTGAAATTCTCAGCCTTGAATTTCTTCCTCTTAATATACTTTTTTTACTTCATTTAATTTTCAAAGTATTTTCTATAACATCATAAACAGAACACAATGGACTGGAAGGTGTCTATAATAATA
The DNA here is from genome assembly GCA_033459285.1 of Clamator glandarius. Taxonomy (NCBI): domain Eukaryota; kingdom Metazoa; phylum Chordata; class Aves; order Cuculiformes; family Cuculidae; genus Clamator; species Clamator glandarius. Next base: position 129,766 of record JAUNZM010000832.1, read on the forward strand.
TTTATACTAAGGAAATGATCAGTCAAAAAAAATAAAAAAAATTAACATTACGAACAATGTTGGGCATAGCAGTGTTTTGAGTGACCTTTGTATGGAGGGTGGCAGCATTAAAGGAATTCTTTTGTTTCCAACCATGTTACAAGGTACAAAAAAATTTCTAGCTGTGACACATGCTTCTTTGTAATGCTGCTTTGGATTTAATCCCATCAAACTTCATGTATTTTGACAGGTCTGACGTGGTTAAGCACAAGCATGGGTTTGAAGAGTTTTACACTAAAAAGAAATTTAATTAGAAGCTATTATAATGTAAGAATACTCTCCCATGATGGATTGAGGTAGAAGGGCTGCTGACAAGTTGATGTGTAAAGATCTCACTTTTATTTTAAAAATAAATGTGTTAACTTCTAAATATCATTTCTTAATCATTTAAACTACACAGCTCTTTGTATGCCTAATAGCATGTAAAACACAATGAAAATGCCACCTAGAGAAAGCAGCTGCCTCTTGGCACATTTTAATGACAGCATCAACTGTTTATGGTCCGTGAGTCTACTGGGGACAAGTGGCAAAAGATTATGTCTTTAAAACTCACAAAAAGGCTGAATTAGATCTTAATTGAGCCTATTAAGTTCTCCCTTTGGGGGATATAGTTTCACATTTACATGGAAGACAAAGCAAATATATCATGCCTGCCTTTGTTCTCCCCCACATGTTAATTTATGTGCAATTAAATATTTTAACGTTGGCATATTTGGTGCTTTTATTCCGTTACCATGTCTTACCTGTATGCTTCTGGGTTACAGTGCTTTGCAAACCTGACAATAAGCAGTTCTGTAGGAAATGTGGAATATTTTGGTTTGTTCTTTTTTTTTTTTCTGTCTATAACTTTTTATTTCTCTATAACTCTCAGCTTTTGTGTTTGAAAAGCCTCTTTAGACTCCAAGCAAAATACAGGTCTGTGTCCAACTTCTCAAGTCAAGGATTTGTAATTCATTTTACAAGCTCTTGAGTTTCTCCTGACTCTCTTCTTATTTCCTTTCCCATCTCTCCTAGGATTACATCTTGTGTAAATTAAATCATTAAAAAAACCAGCAATGGATAATTTCATTGTCTGCTACTTTTAGATCCTCAACAGTTTTAGATTTTCCTGATTATTTAGTAGGAGGGAAAATTAATCCCTTCTGTTATTTCCAGGACACCTGGCAAGGTATGTTTTCTATCTTATTTTCCCTTCATAACCTTCTACCAGGTGTGATCCAGTGAAAGATTTAGTCATCTTCCTGGATAATGCATGATTTTCAAATAAGCCCTTAGAAGAGAGGCTTTTGCCTAGAGGAGCTTGTATGAAAATCTTGAACACCTGAGTGCATAAGAGAAAGCAAGAGCAGAGAAATACTTTGAACAACGCCTATCATTGTGAGCTTACGTTCTTTAGAAAAAAATATATACCTTGGAAAAAACCAAGAGTGACTGTAAGAAAACAAAAGAAAATCCATCAGTCTCTTCACACAATGAACTAGAAATTTCTTTCAGGAAGTGTAAAGAAATGATTTTAAACATTACCATAGTAAAATCAGTGTATGGAATAACCATTCAGTGGCTGGGCCTATAACTAGCCATTCTATATACAGAAAGAACCAAAGCACTGCAAAAACTCTGCATGGAAATCTGCATTTTCTTTAAAGGATTTATTGATGCTAAGGCCAGAAAATACCATCACAATCATCCATTTTGATCCAGAGCAGACTGTACCCACTCAATTAGGGCCAAAGTGGAGCTTATACTTCCTTTTAAAGTGAAATCTGAGCTTGTCTGGAATATGGCAAACAGTACAGGAATCCTCCATTTCACTTTTTCCTCTCAATTCCTGCCCCTAAGTTTACGTGACTTACTGTTTTTTTCAAACTGTGTGAAGTGCAAACTTTGCAGTTTTGCATTTGCTTGGCATAAAATCTAGCATCAGCCTGGTGCCTTTGAGAATTCTGTTCTTCATCAAAGTTCTCAGCTGCTGTAGCTTAATACTTGTCTATATAAACTAGCATATGCCTGCAAAACATTTGCCATTAATTTTATTTTGATTTCTATGATAAAAGAGTAAGAGCTATCTGAGTTACATATTAATGAATCAAAACACCTGGGATCTGTAATACTTATCCCATGCATATAGTAATAGAGTTTAGCTTACTCTACTGCATGAGATACCTTCACATGGAATCACAGAATCACAGAATAACCAGGTTGGAAGAGATCCACTGGATCGTCGAGTCCAACCATTCCCACCAATCCCTAAATCATGCTCCTAAGCACCTCATCCACCCTCACCTTAAACACCTCCAGGGACGGCGACTCAACCACCTCCCTGGGCAGACCGTTCCAATGCCTAACCACCCTCTCCGTGAAGAATTTTTTTCTAATCTCAAGCCTAAATCTCCCCTGGTGGAGCTTGAGGCCATTCCCTCTCATCCTGTCCCCTGTCACTTGGGAGAAGAGGCCAGCTCCCTCCTCTCCACAACCTCCCTTCAGGTAGTTGTAGAGAGTAATAAGGTCTCCCCTCAGCCTCCTCTTCCCCAGGCTAAACAGCCCCAGCTCTCCCAGTCGCTCCTCATAAGATTTGTTCTCCAGGCCCTTCACCAGCTTTGTTGCTCTTCAGTTACGTCTATTCTAGTAAGTGAAATAGAAGAAGGAATTATAACTTCATTGATATATTTGTAAACATTAAATACTGTTCCCAGCATATGCAATAGCCCTTCTGAGCCAGCAGCCTCCTGCAGCACACTCCAAAACAACTCCTGGCTGTGGTTCAGAAGTTACAGCACTACAGCAGTTGGTTCCCAACAGGCATTTTGTATTTGGCATTGTTTTTTTGATAGTTCAAAGATTTCAGTTGTAAAGAAAAGGGCTTCCGTGTGATATTTGGCCTGAGGATCAGGAAGTGGGCCCTGGTCTTGCTTAATTTACTGTGAGAAGAGGCACAAAGCACCTCTTTCTGGAGAAAGCACAGCTTTCTGGGGTATTGGACAATTAGACAACTGGAGTGTATTTAAGCCACAAATTTCCTGCCAGCAGTCTTCTTAAACGTATCTGTTGGTGAAGATTCCTCTATAGTCTGCTAAATCATACATCATATTCTTATCCTTTGCATTCCTAGTACAAGGCTTAACAAATCAATGAGGCAAAAGGAATAAATCTGTCCTATTCGGAAAACATATAATCCAGCTTTGCAGGGGCTATCAGCTCAACAAATGCCACCATTACTATGGCTGCTTTATGTATACTGAAATGGTAGTTCGAAAACTGAATAGATTGCCAGGTCCCTGTCACACCAGGGACTACATGAGTGTTCCCTGAATCATAGAATCATAGAATAACCAGGTTGGAAGAGACCCACCGGATCATCGAGTCCAACCATTCCTATCAAACACTAAACCATGCCCCTCAGTGCCTCGTCACCTGTGTCTTAAACACCTCATGGGAAGGTAACTCAACCACCTTCCTGGGAAGCCTGTTCCAGTGCCCAGTGACCCTTTCTGTGAATTTTTTTTCCTAATGTTAAGCCTAAACCTCCCCTGGTGAAGCTTGAGGCCATTTCCTCTTGTCCTGCCCAGCACCCTCCTCTCCACAACCTCCTTTCAGGTAGTTGTAGAGAGCAATGAGGTCTCCCCTCAGCCTCCTCTTCTCCAGGATAAACAACCCCAGCTCTCTCAACCTTTCTTCATAAGGCCTGTTCTCCAGCCCCCTCACTGACTGTTCATAGAGTCATAGAAATAAATTATCCTGTAGAAAGAAACTCTTCTATCTATAGTTTAAAGAGTGGAAACAGAGCCAACAAGGATTAAATATTTGTCCAGTGGAGCCTGAAATAATCGTCAGTTGGTTTGATTAATTATTGACAATTATTAAGTAATTTAAGTGTAATTTATTGCTTCCTCATGTCGCTGTCAAGGCATAATTACTACAGGGAAACAGACAAGAATCTGCAAAGTGGGTTAATGAGTAGTCCTGGTTCTTATGTAAATTTAGATGTTATTGTTCTTTTATTGCCATATTCCCAACAGCTGTGCTATCCAAGCATGTGCAATGAACCAGTGCCCTTTTTGTGGGGAGCTGCAACAGTACAGGTTGAATCCCTATAGTTTTCCCTGGTATCTGCCTACTTTGTTCTGATTCCCTGTTGGCTTTAAACTATGTGTGGGTAATGCATGAAAGCAGGACAGAAAGCAAGGATCAAATCTGTGCCAAAGCCTTTCCAGCACATTAGTGACATAGAATAATGGATTTGGGTTGGAAGGGACCTTAAAGATCAACTAGTTCCAATCCCCCTGCCACGGGCAGGGACATCCCACTAGATCAGGCTGCCAAGGTCTCATCCAGCCATGGGCAGTTTGGGGTCGCTATACGTGCCTGAGTACTGACATTCAGTCTTCTCTGGAGCTGATGAAACCAAGACGTTTTATTCCATTATAACACAAGTGTCTAACAGGGAAGATGACTCCTCCTTTGAAGATGCCATTTGTCTATGCTGACTGTAAGCTGCACCTAGACATTCAGCATACACTAAACACGAGAAGTTTAAGTTGCTTTGGTCTAGGTACTTGAATTCTATCTAGTGTGCAGTAGTTTGCAGTTTACATTCCTTTCTCTTTGATGGTCTCAGCACTTTATGATCTTTTAATTTTTCCTACACAATAATGTAGTCCTCCTGTGGAGAGGCAGCTGGGAATATCTATCTCAGCTATCTTTGCAGCTCAAGGCAGATGGCTAAACTGCTTGATCAGTGCAGAAAAAAAGAAGCTCCCTCAGAGATCAAATGAGAAGAAATACCTAATCTGACTATGTCTCACCTGGAGGAGCTTCTGTCTCTGTTGGCTAGAGACAAAAAATCCCCTGTGCTTAAACCCTGATGTTTAAGAGTGTGAAAATTACTGAAATGAATATAATTTTGTTGTCTTGAAAAACTGCATAAATGTATTTTAATTATTTAATTCAATGCCACAAATTAACCACAAGACCATCCTTTTTTTTTTTTTCAAAATTATAATACATATAAAAATTTAAGCTGATTATTTTTCCTCTTTTTTGGCACTCTTTTCTTTTGATTTTTATAACAGTATTAAAATACTACTTGTCATACATATATATCATTATAATAGTAGAATGAGCAATGTCTTTTAAAAGAACCTTGAGAAGTAGGAAGGGTGATGCTTCATTTCCAATAATATATATAATAACCCTTCAGTAAATTTTCAGCTGGAGATATAATAAGTTAAACTGTGGAAAATAAAAGTTTTCAGAAAAATCCAATCTTAATTGCATATATTTATTTCTGGCAGTGAACTATACTAAAACACTTGCCTATTGTCTGTTTAGCCTAGCTGCAGTAAAAATATTCTTGACCAGCAACATGTGAACTCTGCCATCTTAGATGGCAGTTTGGTTATGATAGTTCAGTGTTAGTGGGTGGACCCTTGCCCAAAACTGAGAGAAAAACATATCCTGCTTCCAAGACAAATACATTCTCACTTTGAGAAGACATACAAAAGGAGACAGTTTTCAGCTCTCGCAAGCCAGCTTGGGTCAGGTCAGGAATTGTAAGTGACAGTGAAAAAAACCCCACACCTGTGCTGGAAAAGGATATTTGCAATGTGCTGCTCAAAGGACTGAAAATCTATCAAGACAAAAGTAGATGGTCTGCAGCACGATTCCTTGATAAAGTGTAATCAAACACTCTACACTGAGCACAGAGAGTCATTGCCTTAGGGCCATGATTAGAAGGTTGAGTGAAGCTGAAGCTCTGAAGGATGTTCATATTGTCTAACTTTGGCCAAGCAGATAATAAGGACATCTCATTAACTAAAAAGTCATTACAGGCTCATCCAGGAGACAGTTCATAGAATGTGAGGTATTTTTCACCTTTAATCACTGTCATAAGCTGTTTCCTCTTTCCAGATCTGACGTAGAGTGTCCTGGCTTCTGCCTTAAATCAAGGGCAAACATGACCTCATCCTGTAACTATCACGAGATTCAGTCTCTTTTCCAGGGCTTCTGTTGGTGCCCCTTGGAAAGTGGTGTTCAGAAAACCGAAGTGTTTCCTGCACTGAGAAGATGGGAGCACCATTTTCTGTACGGATTGCTTCTGTTTTTTGCAAATGATGCTGAAAAAATGCAGACAGCAGAAACTGCAGTCCCATAACTATCCCCTGGCCAAGGCTCATAATGACCAGGACATAGACTTAAATTCATTTCTGGCTACTCTCTGTAGACTCCTGATCTGCTTGTGAGTGCTCAACAGGGCTAGGACACTGACTTATTGCTATCGCTGCAGTCTGCTCCTTGGATGTTCATTCAAACCATGCATACTGAGGTTGGCCTCTTACTCACAGCTCATAGGTTAGGACACAAAAAAAGCTCAAGACAGATAAAGGAGGAGAAGAGCCACCTCCTCTCTTGGTGTCTGGGGTGTCTTGGATGTTACATCAGTTTGGGAGTGCATACATTGACCTGTCCTCCTGAATTTAGGATCCTAGAGCCCTTGCTGTAGCATTTAAGGCATTCAAGTGGATTGCTGAATGTTTCATTCTGTGTATGTGCAGATGGTGATATTTCTTACTCAAACTGGAGCATTATTCAGAAGAAAGACAAAACCCATGTATAATTTAAAAAGAAAGAAATCATCAAGAGGCAGAAACCCAGACTGGATCATTTCATTGTTCAATAAGCAGTTGTAATAATGAAAACCATGACTAGCCCCACTTATAATAATACAAAAAAAAAGGAAGAAAACAGTTCTTCTCTTCAGCTCCACTAAGACTTAATCTTCAAGACTGTTAAATGTTTCAAAATATTGAACTAAAAATAACACAGTTTCTGAAAGTTGTTTAAACTGCTGGAAAAGATCAGGCTATGACAAGGGAAAAGTCTCTTCCACATGCACAGACTTACACATGTACAGCCGTTTCTTTGAATTAAAAAAAAAAACGAAGAGGAAAAATGAAACCACTGTTGCAATGCTGTTTGCTTACTAGGGCTTATGTTGACAATGACTGTTTGGTTTAAACCCTATGTGTTCCAAGTCAAACAAAAGTAGTGTTTATCACAGTGTTTAAAAATATGTTTTAAAAATGATTCTTTTTTTTTGGTTCACTTTCAAAAAATGTTTTCTAGGGTCCTGGCTAAAGAAGCCTGTCATCAGGTACTATTCTGTCTATTTTCCGAAATGCTACCTCCTTTTGTTCGAGGAATAACAGGAGTCCAGCACACACTGTATGGTTTTTAGAGATCTAGACATTTGGCATTTTCTTCCACTTTTTCAGTAGTTATTTGCCACGTTAAGGAAGAAATCTGTTATTTTACAGAAAGCAAACAAGCAAGTATGTAAAAATAAATGCAGTTAAGACCCTGAAAGACAAAGAGAACAAACCCCAAAGGGATTAGTCATAAAGAAGAAGAAAGAGTTAAGGTCTTTAAAACAATAGACTTTATACTCTCACAGCAAATGGCCCTTATGCTGAAACAGAAAAGGATGAAGCCGTAAAGGTGAAATTCACCACATCTGACTTAAATTTTCCAGTCTTTAGCTGCAACCGTGAGAGATAACCTGTACATTTCCAGCACTTATCTGTGTTGCAAGGATTCCCTTTTAGGTAATGCTTGTATTTCCACAGTAAGAATAAGATCAGTCTAAATACTTAAGCATACAAGAAAAAAAAATGTTAGATAGCTGAGGTGAACTAATTTTTTGGCTTGAAAAAAAAACATAAGAATGACATCTTTTACCTTTCTTACCGTAATTAAATACATGGGCCTGATGGTGTTACTAGCTGGTTTGTGCACTCTTGAATAAGAAACTTGCCTCATCCTGTTTTGGCTGGTTTTTAAAGGCTGACTCCAAGTGCTGGATTCAGTATGAACCTTGCTTTCTCCATCTATGTCTCACTACACGTTGGCTGCTCTTAGCAGAGCTTCTCAGGGGAGCCTATGTCAAGGCTTCTTCCAGCTTTTTCTTTAACAGCTCCAGTGCTGGCCGAGGTTTGTCAAACAGCTTGATCCTACCAGACAGCTGGCCTTGAGCACTATCAGTAAATCTCTTAGGATGGGGGTAGTGTTCTCCAAGCCTTGGTTCAGGTATTGCTCTGTGCCCTAAGGTGACATCATGTAGGAACAGTAACATCAATGTGTCCCTAGTCCTTTTGCCCACCCTCCTCCAGAACAGCCTCCTGGCAACGGTCATTGGTGTATATTTGCTCCTCACTCTGGCCCATACTTTGTTTGGAACACATGCAAGTTCTGACAGAACAAAGCATTGGTGGGACAGGAGACTGATCAAAGCCAAATGTTTTCCTCTTCTTGTCCACATCATTAAACATATAAGAAGGAACTTCCAGTAGTCTCATTCGTTGTATTGCACTTGGATGGGGTGGGACAAGGAAGGAAAAGGCTACAGCACTGACACTGAAGTAGTTGGTTTTTTTTTTCCTTTGTGTTTCTTTTACCTGATACTGCATCTTGATCTGCCAGGAAAGATGTGATTCAGAACCCTGTCAGAGGGGTTCTGGTCATGTTAAAATATAAGTTAGTGTTTTAGATAAAGTTTTTCCCCATTTTTGTGGTCAGCTTGATCTCACAATTTGGAAGCATCTTTTCAGAGGTTTCAAGGTTGAAAATACTAAACCAGCAGCAATTATGCCCTAAATAAGTGGTGCTAACACTTGAACTTTCATCCAAATGCATCAACTACAATAGCAGTCCCAGTCTTCGAGAACAAGCAACACAAAACTAGGCTGGAAAATGATAGGTAGTCTTACAGATCATAGTAGTAATGGTCCAAGGAGTCTTAATAGCATTGTCAGTTCTGAGTATCATGATAAGTGTGCATGCCAACATTAAAAAATATCTAGGCTAAGATGGTAAATGTAAAAAGAAAAAAAAAATCCACTTTTTCAGTTCCTTTCCAAGAATGTAGATGGTCAGAACATTCCAAAGCATTCCTGGAGATACCTGTCTCTGAGATATCACACATCATCTCTGAAGAGAGGGAGCAGCATAATAAACATGACTTCAAAATCTATAATGCAGATATAAAGAGTTCAGGCACAAGAATCAATCTATTGACTTCAGCGCATATGGGAAAGGAAGGGCTGGAAATGATGATCAGTGTCTTTATAGTGTATCATTCAGGGTCAAAGTTTCACTCTTTAGCCTAAGGCTATTTTTCTACACTGATTGAGGGGAAATACGTTGAAAAATTATTTTGTTCAGACTTCAACTGAAAAGCTGAACATACATATAAGCATGTCAGTCAAACTGACTGATGGCCCAACTCAGGTGCCAAGAGACTTCTTCTCCTGAGAAGTATTGCAATGACACTTGAGATAAGGTCTCAGTTTGTGTCTCTCTGCTGTGACTATATTTATAGAACAGCACGAGTCTCTTTTGGGATCTGAATAGTCATTCAGCCTGCTCTCTAAGTCTCACAGGTGTCCCCTACTTTGCAGAACAGCTATTGCATCCTAGAACTTAGATTTTGCTTTGTAGAAGATCAGTAAAACATTTGGCAGAGGAGGGAAATATCAAAATCAAATATATTGAAATTAATTCTTTAAGCTAAGTCTCTTGGGATATATTTCCCTTTCCATAGGATGAAATGAGTGATAGATGCTTAGCAAAGGCTTTTGCCTATAGAAAAAGTTGCCTGCGGTTGAATGTCTAGAGGTAGGTATCTAGACATTAGCTGACTGTTTAAGCACCCAACATACCACCAGACAGTAAATATCCTGCCTTGGCTGCTGACATAAAGATGTCCAATGTCATCTGAAATGCCTTTAAATTATGTGTCCTCAACTATGTTATTCAAGTAACAAAGGTCTTTCAAACATCTGGCCTCATATCTGCCAGCCCCCTGTGTATACCTTTAAAAGTCTTGTTTTTATTGGTTTTAGATGCCCTTCTTTGAGTAAAGAACTTAAACCTTAAATCTCCATTGATTAATGTCAGTTTAGACAGTTCACATGTGGTGCCTTCAAAAAGATGTCATAATCTGGTACTTGAACTCCAGCTGTCTTCTGTACTCAGCCCACAAACATTGTGAAACATGTTAAAAATGCTGGGTTTTTTTAAGAATCGGGAAAAGAGTTGGAGTCATTACATGGGTATGAAAAATTGGTTCAGAGCCCATGTACTTGGATTCAAATGCTTCCTGGAACAGTAGATTTACTGGATCTGCTTCTGCCTGCACATACAGACCACAATCCTTCACTATTTTGTGCATAAATACATTTGGCTTTGATACGGTCCAGATAAGATGCTCTCCTTTTAAACTTAAAACTTCTAACAGTCCTACCCAGTGTTCTCCACAAGATCTCCTCTTTTCTATATTCATTAGACAATCCCTCCCTCCCAGATAATTTTGAATCTGACCAGTTTCTTCCTCCTATATATCTATTCAAGTGGAGAAGTTTTCATTCAGAAATTGTCCTAAGTGACAAGTCAATAGGATGAGAAGAAATAATCTCAAGTTGCACCAGAGGAGGTTCAGATCAGATATTAGGAAAAATTTCTTCACTGTCAGAGGTTGCCCAGGTAAGTGGTTGAGTCATCATCCCTGGAAGTATTTAAAAGACAGGGAAGATGGGGTGCTCAGGGATATGGTTTAGTAATAGGTATGGTTGGATTCGATGATCTCTAAGGTCTTTTCCAACAAAACAATTCTATCATTCTATGAAATTCCTCTCTGTATTTTTCCCAATTTTCTTTGATGCCACACATTTAAATTTCCAGATGAACTTCCACAATCTTTGGTCTATTAATCTAAATATTTTGTGATTTTGATTTTTTTTTTCACTTTACACACAGCTATGAGAGTTTGCCATACTACTGTTAATGAAAGTCAAGCCAATTATGCCATGAAACATATGAAATATGCAACCGATGGCTATAGAGGTAGAACAGGCAACTGTGCAAAACAAGACTCGAATGCAAAAATGGAACAGCAATTAGTCCTGCCATAGGAAAAAAAAAAAAGGATTGTTGAAAGAACATATTCCAAGTATTTAATAACTGGATTCAGTTTCAGTTTAGCTATGCCTGATAAGATAAACTGAATTTTTCCTATTTTGGTAGCAAGAGGGCAGATATCCATGTTCTCACTTCCACTGGTTCTTGATTCCTGGGGAAAGAAATGAAGAGTAGCTAGGTCATGTTCATCAAGGTCCCAGTTCTGATCAGTCTGATGTTAAACCTAAGGGAATATTTAAGTGAAAAATATGAATTTATTAGTTTGAGTTCCTTCCTTTCCCAATTCCAGATCCTTCTGTAGCACTTTCAGCTACAAAACACATCTCTTGTTGCCAGATGAGCCTTTGCCCAGCTTTTGGCACTCAATTAAGCTTCCCATTTAGAACCTTGGCAAACTCCTAGAAAATACATCTAAATGTTTGGATCCCAAGTGCAGTCTGAGGACACTTGAATGTGGGAAAATGTCCAGTGAATGAACTGTAGGAGGACTGTGATAAAAAGTAATGCAAAAATTCACATAGTCCAAGTTAATCATGTGTTTGAATCCAATGGGTCTTTTGAACTGCTCGGTTTTTATAAAATTTCACTATCTGAAGTTATTCCTGTAGTTGCTAGTGATGGTTTCATCTGTTGCATGTTAGCAGGTACTAAGCCAGATTTAGTCTATTTGCTGTTAAATCCTCCCATAGCTTTTGTATTAGACAGAGCAGTGCGTTTTATTCATCTATAAACTGTAGAATTATCACATATGAAATTAGAGAAAGACACTAAAATGTCTTGTCTAGTCCTTTGGATAGCATAGGCAAAGGAATTACACAAATTCCTTTTCTATTTGACCAGCTGATACGAGCGTAGCTACAACACAGCTGTTACTGTTGTAAAATTTATAGTGGAGGCATAAGTCTCCAAAAGAAATAAAATCCACTACTTGATAATTAATTTAAGTGACTAAGCAGTTATACTAACTATTCTTTCATTTTTAATTTTAATTCTGTATGGGTTTGTCTACCAGAATAAGCTTCCATGTAAAATAATAAAGAGATGATCCAGTAATCATTGTTATAATATTTTATAAACTGTTGAAGTCTGCAAGAGTTATAAGCTGTGGAGAGGGGATGCAAATCAACACAGAAAAAGTTCTAAAACCAGTTTCAAAACAGATTTCTCATGGGAGAGTGAAAAAAATTTGACTCCAAGTTTTGTATGAATGTATTTGTTCAACACAAGAAAGTACCATAAAGGTCAGGTAGTTAGTATAAATTATCTGTCTATGTTTTCTGTATAGATAAGAGAGTGACGTATCTTTAGAAGGTGATTTTTGGCTGTTATGTCTGAAAATTTTAGTAATGCTCCATTGATTATACAGGGAGTTTAGAGAAGCACATCTGAATACATACTTATCTTTAAGATATGTGATTCCAGAGATGAGTCTTTGAGTCTAAGAACAAAATTCCTGATGGGTGTCTGTAAAGGTAGTTTATGGTATCTGGAGAATTCCAAGGCTTTGTATCTCAATCTGGCAAACTGTCGAGTTCTATTTCCGTTTGGTATAATTTATTATTTTACAATTCTCAACAAAGAGGTACAATCAGTCATGTAAATAGTTGGTTTTTTTCCTAATAGCCCTCTTATCTAAAGATACCATGCGCAGTGATAAAACACTTCAGTTTATTTTTATTTGCTGTGAGCAGAAAGAAGATTAGTTAAAAAACTTCAGAACTGGAGGTGTGCAACTATTACTGGAAAAAAAGACTTGCATTATGGAAGTGACAATACACATTGAACGTATCTTTAGCAATCCAGGTGCCCTATCAAATGCCCTCCTCAGCCAAGAAACAAACCATTGCAAGTGAAATAATGAACTATCTGAAGCTGGGCTTGCTTGTCATTAGGGCGGTTTCACTGTAATGTCAGTGGCAATTTCTGCTGGTGTTTTTGATAAGACTGATCTAATTCATATACATGTTCCTGAACAGCTTCCATCAGAACTTTCTACCTGACAAATGAAGGGTAGAGTGACAAACTCCAGTCATTTTATATATTTGCAGGGTCTTTCCTTTGCATACTGAAGGAGAGCTGTTTGCATCGATGCCCATCAAGTGTTATTCACATATCAAAAACACACTGCTTGGACACACACACGTTCTTGATTGCATAACAAGTGTAAGCAGTAATGCCATAGAAGGTTTGAAAATATAGCCTATGTTAGGAAATACGAGAACCTGAGAAAATTTGAAGTACGATTTGATGGCATCTGGCTTCTGTTGATTGCTCAGTTATTTAAGTTTCTGTTAGTGAAGACCCATCAAAGCAAGCACTATTCTTCTGGTTTTAGGGTTTTTTTTGGAATAATTATCTTTTGCTAGTTCTCATTGAAAGAGCATATAATTGGATGACTATAAAGTATAAAGAATTTACATTTCAGGAAAAAAAAACGCATTTCAAATGTTTTAAAAAAAATAACCTTTTTGTCACATGAGTTAGTAATTTTGCTTTAATTATAAATACAGACATTCTCAGTGCATTTCACTGCAATCACAGTGAAAACTGGTGGTTGGGGTATAAAATATAAAACACAAAAGGAAGGCATCACTTAGAATACAGAAAATTTTCAACTCTGATTATGATGAGAGCTTAGTTCAGGGTCTCTTTCTTTGTTTCTCTTCCTAATGGCAATAAATGGGTAACCTAAGACATCAGTGTGAAATCCTGAGGTACCTGTCCAGTCTCAGGGTGCTTGCCTGTTCTTGTTGGGAAAATGCCCCATGATGCTAATGGAAGTGAAGGCAACAGAGTCATAGACACGTTTTTCTTAAGACATTTTTGTGATTGGGACAGAGAACTTTGAAATACTAGCCACGGTGGAAGAAATATATCTTCATATAATGAAATAACTTGGAAATCTCATCCGCTGACTTTTTTCTCTTGAATACTTTCTTCTGTGAAATACGCATTAGCACAGAAATGTATTCATTTGTTGTGTTATTACAGTATTGAAAATATTCCTGTAGCAATACATTGAAGTAGTCTAATAAAATGTAAGTTAATATGTTTTAAAACTTCAATATAAATATGAACAGTGTCCAATAACATATCCACTGCTCAGAAAGAGAATTTAGTTAATATTTAACTAATAGAGATTACCATTAATTTTTAAACACGAGTCTGTTTCCACATTTGAGGCATATAAAGGCTAACTTTCACTGGAGACTCAGAAATATTAAGCATTTCTAAAAGTTACTGTCTGCCCAAACTAATATCTTCAGAATGAGTCATTCTAACATATTTAGCCCATAAAATATCAGTGTGCAAACAGTTCCTGAAAATACATTTTTATCACAGAGGATCAAAGATTTTTCTTTAATCTCACAATGAAATGTAACGTATGTCTTATGAAAACAGTTCAGTCAACCATTACACAACCCTTCACAGGAGAAGATGTAAGATTTCTTGTAACATTTATTTATTTCCTCATTAATTACAGGGATTTTTCTTTTCCTAAATGAATCATTCCTACTCCATGAAGCCAGATTTCCATATAATTTAGCAAGGCACATCTGATCCAGTTGAGGGAAGCAAATAGCAAAGCTCAAAAGAGATAAAATCTGTTTCTCAGCACGACTTTTGAGTTTCCAGTGGCTAGCTACACTCTTCCTTACTTTATACTGACACAATGCTGTGTTTATTAATTATGTCTTATTTCTGTATCCTTACAAACAGCAACTACCTTACTCCTGTCAACTGGAATTCAACTTGGTATGCCTCATCAGCTGGTTATGCCTCAATATATTCCTCACTGCTGGCTGGGCAGGTGGAGGGAAGTGTAGAAATAGCACCTCACCTTCAAACTTTGGTTTGGACTTTCTACAGTCCAAGGAGTTTTCACTTGTCCCTTTGTAGTCACTGGAGATAAACGGGAAATGATGGCCTGATGATCCTGTTAGAGGTCTCCCTGATGCAAAGACACACCACTCTCTAGAAAGTATTATTTATACCAATTTCACCTTTGTTATAAGAGATCTGCTTGACAATTTCAGTAAACACCCACAATGTAGATTTTATATGTAGTCAGGCATACCTCAGTTTTAGTTCACTGCTCTAGCTCCTAAATCTCTTAAAAACTGTTGTAGTATTTTTCCCCCAACCCTCAATCTGTCTTGTCTGCAGAACAGAAAAAGAGTAGTTTTATTTTATGCTTTGTTGTGAAACAAATGAAATATAAATAAAGCCATAAAACTACAGCTGGAGTTCATCCAAAATCAAACATTCAGCATAAAATGGAATGTTAAAAAAATCACTATTTAACCCTTTTTCAACATGTGTTTCTAAACAAATAATGGCTTTAAAACCAAAGAGATTTCTTTTGCTCTCAAAATGTCAAAATAAAGTGTTTCACTCCTAACAAATGTTTCACATTTCCTTCACTTTCTTTAGACAATTAGGGAAATTTTCTGAGCCTCATGGCCCTTCTCCCAGCTACATTTTTTCAGTCATTTTAATATCTGCCAAAAAACAAACCTTACCCATTTCTAACTGTTAAACAAATCAAATAGAAGAGAACGCCTGTAGTCTATCAACATGACACAGTGAAAATTTTGTAACAAGGAAGAATCTTAAAATGTTAGAATTTTCATCAGATCTGAAAAATCCTTTGTCTGTTTTGGTCTAACAAATTGGTACCAGATAGGGGTTCAGTCTGTATTGCTATCTTGTTTTCTCTCTTGGCCAAATATCTCATCTATTTACTGGGAATGAGGACTTAGGTTAGCCTGCAAACTGAACATGCTGCTGGATGTGTCTAGAAATATCCACCATCCTCTAAATTACCCAATAAGTTTCCAAATTACAGAAAAAAAAGCTGAAGCTAAAGAAGACAATTTAGAGAATCAAATGCTGTCAGAAACGGCATGCAGATGCAGATTCTTAGGTCTGGGAGAACAAAAGATTGATGTATGCTAACTAAAATGGTATGTGGTAATGAGGACAAGCCGGATGGTTAACAAGACTGATACTGGTGAAAATCCCATGCTGTACTCAATCAGAAGTTGCAAAGCACAAAGGCAAAAGTAAACAGTCTTTTAAGAAAACGAAGTTCCGATGCAAAATTGCTGGGAACATTGTGGTCCCAAACCACAAAGAAAACACTGGAAGCATTCTAAATACTTCTGCGGTATCTTCTACCCTTTTAATAATCTATTTAATTGTCCAAGATTTGCATAGGGAAATCCCCATCCTCTGTTCTAGAGGCTTCATGAGGGCAAAAATAAAGGTTTGGCTATAAAAGATGTGTTATGTAGACCTATATCAGCAATCACTGTGACTATACTCAATGAGTAGGAAAGAACTGTATGCTAAAAAATAATTGTGTGCCAAGAGACACAAAATGCTAGGGAATACCAAAATCCCTATTTGGCATTTTTGTTCACAACAGAAATTATTGCAGCATGTTTTCTGGAGATATACCTGGATAAAAAGATCAAGAAACTGGAAAACTTAACAAAACATATAATTTAACTCAGGATTTGGAAGGAGGCAAAGGAAGGAAATGCAGTACTCTTTTTAGGAATGCTGGTCATACTTTATATACAAATAGTTGAGATCAGATGTTCTTGGAAATACAGTAGTGCTATAGGTGGCATGGATTGATGTCCTTTCTTTTCTCCTTTCTTCTCCCCACCTGCAATTTTACACAGGTGAATTAGCATCTCTATGATCCTCCTGTCAGCAGTGGATGCATGGTTAAGCATCTCCTTTTCTGGAGGTTTTCTTACCCGCAGATCTGTTAGAAGGTCTAGCTCTCTGAGTTCTCTTTCACCAGTTGCAGTCAAGAAGAGGTGACTAATAAAAGACCAGCATTTTACTTGTCTCATTCTTGGTCAAGTGTTTTAGGGAACAGCCACATGCAGAGCTCCACTGTTAGACTTGAGGAAATAGCAGGATTACATTAACAGCAAACACTGTTGTCAGGGTGGCTGTTTGCAAATAAGTTTATAACTAGAGAAACTGGTTCAGGTCGCCCTGCCCCTTGATTTAAATAGTAGATTGAATTATCTTAAAACAGAGAACATTTGAAACATTTGTAGGTCTTAAGTACTAGAATCAGAGTGTCTAAACAGGACAGACCTATGTTATTACCAGGGAAAAGAAAAAAGGAAAATATGTCAGTAGAAAAAATAATAGACCACATTTACCCTTAGAACTATCAGTTCTGTACATAAACAATCATCCCTTAAAATTAGTGGAGAATCTGGCTCCAAGTTTTCAATAACCATAGCAGAATGGCAAACAATTGTTGCTCTGACAATTCATGCTGTTGTCCCATTCTCAATATCTAAAGCTCTGTGATAAGGTCCAGGATTGATAAGTGTCATTCAGTAGTAAAATCACACACCATTAAATATTCTTCTGCAGGAATGCATCTATTAAAAAGTCCTAATCTCAAGTCATCTCGAGGTTTTCAGAAGATTAGTTATCTACTGTTTCAAACACATTCTTATACATTGGTTACAGCCCCTGGGATTCCAAGAAGATCTGGAATATTTTAGATGATACTTAGGAAAAAATCAAATATATCTCACTTCACACCCCCTCCCCCCCAATCCCCGTAATTTTTATAAGCTGATTTCAATTTCAGCCTTCTTCTTATAAGTCGTTATTGCCTGGATTTTAACTGCTCCACTGCCAGGTGTTTTTGCCATATTCCCCTTACTCTTTCTTTCATGCAAACAATTACCAATGAACACAAGGATGCTTTGGTGGTTTTCGACATTATTTGCCTTACTGATGCTCCTATTTATTTTTAAAAGATATTTGTACATAAGTAACGTACTCATCAGTCAGAAGGGTATGGACTATGTCCTTATTTCTAATAGTGGATCATGACTATTCTGTGCCTGACTGTGGGGCTTTCAAGAAAAAGGCTGAAAATATTTGATGAATAGGAATATGAAGAGCGGTATCTCTGTTGTTAAATGTGTGCTTAGGTGTTTTTTTGATGTAGTTTAAAAGCTCAATCCTTACATAAAGGGCTGTTTCTTTTAGACAGTTCAGTTCACACTGTCTTTGAAAAAGAATTATCTTCCAGTAAAGGCTATAAAATGAAGGCTGTATCATTCCTATGAAGATGGATGGTCTAATTGAAAACAGAAACTATCCTTTTAATGTTACCCATATTGGGAAAATAGAAATGCTTGTCCATTACTTAGACTAAACACTGGTCAAAATTTTCTTCAGAGTGCTTGAGTGTTTCAAGTTTTCCATTTCTTGTCCTCATCATTACATATTGCTGTGAATTCATGCTCTCTCTCTTGTAATGGAATTGAAGCTAAATCCCCCCCCTAGAGCTCAGGCAGGTGGTTCTAACAGGAAAGGAAATTCCTTTAGCTGACATAACCTAACTTCTTTATGTATCAGCTCCTGCCCTGTTAGGACTGTAGCATGTGTAGAACTTGTAGAGGTGAATCATGCCTCTAATTCTGACAGTCCACAGGATGAACTAGTGCAAATAATTTCATCCCTACATTCAGTTCTAAACATCCTGATGAAATGAGTACTTGAGGCTTGAGTGAACTTTTTAGGTAAGCAAAATCGAATAAACCATTTTTTTTCCCTAACTTTCAGCTTTAAAAAGCTTTTTTAATTGCAAACAGTTTGAAAGAGGCAATACAATAGTTCTGACTGGAAGCAATATTCAATACAAAGACCGTAAAAAGAATTAAAGAAAAAGAAATTATTCTCTGATTGTCTAGATTTACTGCAGCTGCATATGCACGTCAGGAGGGAGAAAGAAGATCTGTGTTACAGCAGATCAGTCACTGACCCTCTCTTTGCTACAAGCAGTTGCATTTAATGAAGTTTTAATGATGCATTTATCTCTATTCAGCCAAGAGGATTATGTGTTACTTTATACACTTACATTTTCTATGTAGTTCTTCAAAAGCAGCAGGCTGCTTCATGTACCATCATTTCCACACCTCTCATTTTTCTTCTGCTTCAGCACAGGGATGAAGTAAAAAGTGTGAAGAGAGAACAGAATCATCTTTGGAGGAAAGAAGCTGTGTGTTTGAGGCATCTCCTGCTCACCTAAAACACATCTGAGCTTATTACTGTAATATTAATTTCTTTTTCCTGAAGGTCTACTTAATATATTCAAAAGAGCTCAAGATGAAAATCCTCTCCTGTTGAAGCAGATATATGGACCAGGACAAATTACTCCTATTTTAAAATATCTGTGTCTCTCCAGTGACTAGGAAGTTTGCATCAGGTTATTTGCTCAGCTGTTGACATCTAAACCATCGATGTCTAAATTCGGATGAGATGAAGTCTATGGAGCAGAAGGTTATTGTTGAGGCAACCTCTGAAACACTCAGCAGCCTTTGCTGCCAAGGGCAACCCAGTATAGAGGTGATGCACGTGCCTGCTTTATTATAAGTCCTGTTATCTGCTGTAAATGTCATGGCACAGCAGTGAGATCATAATAAAGCCTCAATAAATAAGTAAGGGCACATGAATTGTCTCTCATGTGTCACTATGTCTTGAGAAATGTGCATTGGTGCCATTTTCCCCATCTCAGTATCTTGTGTGAGAGAAATCTAAAAAGTCTTTTCAGCTGTTCCGGTTTCCTGAACAATGAGCAACCCTGCCCTGCGTTAGTTGTGGAGTGCTCAGAAATTCTGTCTGTATTTCCAGCACACGACACTCTACTATACATCTTGTCCTTGATAGCAATGAAAAACACCAATTTCAAGAATGAAAGTGTATAATTATGTTCCGTGTACTAGAAGAGGGAATAAGAAGCGTGACATACAAACAGGGTTGTTGGCAATCGGACTGCATGGTTATGCAAAGTTAAACATAGGTGTAACCAGAAACAGGATTTGGACTTTGCCTGGAGCAAGACATAGCAAATAAATCTCATGTTCTGAAGATGAATATAATACCCTCAAGATTTAGTCACAGAGAAATGTGATAAATCTCAATGGTCCCTCTAGGAGGTGGTTATTTGTATAACATTTATGGTAAAAATACACATTTAGAGTAGCTTTTTGTTGATTTCCTAAGAGCAAAAAACCAGATAGAACTATTGAAAAGGAAATATCTGTGACTTTTAAAATTAATTCAGAGAGGCTACTCCTTGCATAAAGACACATAGAAGAGAAAAAACAACAAAGAGCAAGGTGAGGTATGATAGAAAAAAATCTGGTGACAAAGTCTGTCATCATCTCTTCGCAGTTCTATTTATTAGACCACTTTTGAAGAGGAATAATTTAAAGAGATAAGGATGAAATTCATCTGACCAAATACAGATACCTGCAACATAGAGAACTCTCACAGGACTGTTAGGTGGATCTCCTAATTGTAAGTGGAGAGCAAAAGGAGCTTTAAGAGCAGAGTTCATATCATGGAAAGGTACATGGTCAATGTACGTTAGATGATTTGCACCTTAATGATAAGCATATAAGGGGAAGTCAGTGTGACTAGTTCAGCTATAAATGTCACCACTGAAGATAACTGAAATGAATTATGAGCAATCCTACCTTTTGCAATTTATCTGAAGCCAAATAGCAAAAATATCTGAGAACTAGAAGAGTGCTGACATTTAAATGTCTACCTTAACCCTTAGGAAACAGATCACAATTCCTCAAATTGAAATATAAATCTATTTTAACAATTAAGTACAGAAATTAAATCTTCTTCTGAAGCCAATCCCTCTGGCCATATTTCACTGTGATGACTGTCCTTGATCTGCTGAGATTATTTGTGCTCTAGGTGAATAACAAAACAAGATGATTAGTTCTACATGAAGGCATTGGTTTGGCTTTAATCCTATTAAACATCACATTTAATGACTGTATTCGAGGAAGTTATGTGAGACGTGGGAGGAATGAACAAGCAAATTCCTGACTGTTAATCAATAAAGTGTAAGTTCTAAAATCATGATGTGGCATCTTTAAAGGAGTATCTTTAAATCCTTCGTTTTACTGAGATTCCCTTTTATCTTTTCTTCATCTAGCCTTCTGTATGATAGGCTGCTGTGGGCTTCCTGCTGGATATGTAGGGCTCAAGTGTCCTTGCTCTGAAGAAGTTTTGTGTATTATTCTCTATTTACAAATGAAGTAACTTCTTTCTCTGCTGGCCTAGTCTGGTTAGGGTACCTGTGCAAGCTACAAAGTGGTTGTGAAATATATCTCCTTTCTGCCCTTGAATATAATGTTCATGTAGAACCATATAGAATCATAGAATAACCAGGTTGGAAGAGACCCACCGGATCATCAAGTCCAACCATTCCTATCAAACACTAAACCATGACCCTCAGCACCTCGTCCACCTGTGCCTTAAACACCTCATGGGAAGGTGAATCAGCCACCTCCCTGAGCAGCCTGTTCCAGTGCCCAATGACCCTTTCTGTGAAAAATTTTTTCCTAATGTCCAGCCTAAATCTCCCCTGGCAGAGCCTGAGGCCATTCCCTGTCCCTTGGGAGAAGATGCCAGCTCCCTCCTCTCTACAACCTCCTTTCAGGTAGTTGTAGAGAGCAATGAGGTCTCCTCTCAGCCTCCTCTTCTCCAGGCTAAACACCCCCAGCTCTCTCAGCTGTTCCTCATAAGGCCTGTTCTCCAGCCCCTTCAACAGGAAAAAAAAAACAAAATCAAAACCACACAACCAAAACCCAAATAAAAACCAGCATTTGGCTAGAAGCAGCCCATGCTAGCCAGTGCTGTCTTAGATGGAAGCAAGTTGACAATAATCTTTTGCAGGTACCAAGACTTTTTTCAGCTCAGTGGTTGTGCAACTCCACGCTACATCTATCGTGCAGCAATGTCCCACTAGTGACTGAAGAGACAAGTGTCAGAGATATTTGGGTGTATGGCACAGAAATGAAATACAGAAATTCCACTAGACTTCCCATTCCCTCTAGTAACATCTAAAACTTTCTAAGGGTAACAACTGTGATATCATTTCAATTTCTAATAGAGGAATTACAGAACTGTAGAATCATAGAAAGGTTTGGGTTGGAAGGGATCTTAAAAATCATTCAGTTACAAAATCCTGCCATGGGCAGGGACACAGTCCACTGCATCACGTTACTCCAAACTCCATTTAACCTTGTCTTGACCACCTCGGGGTGGAGCATCCACAGCTTTTCTGGGCAGCCTGCAAATATCAGCCATTATTATCTAGTTAAAATAGCATTACAGTATCAGTAGGATCATAAATCAACAGAATAGCATATATATATAAAAATATATGCAACTAAAATACAATTGCACACACAATGATAGTGACTTTTATGTCATCAAAAGTTGCCATGTCCAAGTTCCCCCAATTCTAAAAAACATTTTGTGTAAAAGGAACGCTTATATCAAGCAACAGGATTGAGCTTTACCTTACTGTGCCTCCGCTGCTAAATAGCGAAGATACACTTTGCTCTATAAAGTTTGCCTAAGTCATAAGTGCTATGATGGAAAAACAACACAAGAAATAGACACTCTCTTGAATTCTCTGAAAATGATGAAGTTATCAAGCTAAATTCTATAGAGATCTCCTTGTCATCATTTCAAACAAATTAGCAATGCTTTAACATCCGGAGTGCAGATGGAGCATAATTAGTACCTAATACACTACCTGTGAGAAGTGGAAACGTCTGTGACAGAATGCTCTAAGGAAAGCCCATGGATCTGAATTGTAAAATTACTCTCTTGAAGCAAAATTAAAGCATATAGCATGTAATTACTAGGGTATGCAGAAAACAGCCTGCTAAAATGTTCAGTTTCTAAAGACTTCCATCAAAAAATCACACGTACAATATGATGGTCAGCAGAGATATCCACTTAACTATGTGTTTATTTATTTAAATGTATGTAAGGGGCAAGTAGGTTACTTATAGATAAATACAAATAGAGGACATGAATGAGGGCATACACTATGAAACATTAGGCAGAACATTGTTCAGAGGAATAGGGAAGTCCTGGTGCTCCCAAGTATATCATAGAGTCATAGAATAACCAGGTTGGAAGAGACCCACCGGATCATCGAGTCCAACCATTCCTATCAAACACTAACCCATGACCCTTAGCACCCTTAGCACCACCTGTGCCTTAAACACCTCCAGGGAAGGCGAATCAACCACCTCCCTGAGCAGCCTGTTCCAGTGCCCAATGACCCTTCCTGTGAAAAATTTTTTCCTAATATTCAGCCTAAACCTCCCCTGGTGGAGCTTGAGGCCATTCCCTCTCACCCTGTCCCCTGTCACTTGGCAGAAAAGGCCAGCACCCTCCTCTCTACAACCTCCTTTCAGGTAGTTGTAGAGAGCAATGAGGTCTCCCCTCAGCCTCCTCTTCTCCAGGCTAAACACCCCCAGCTCTCTCAGCCGCTTCTCATAAGATTTGTTCTCCAGCTCCTTCACCAGCTTTGTTGCTCTTCTCTGGACTCGCTCCAGAGCCTCAACATCCTTCTTGTGGTGAGGGACCCAGAACTGAGCACAGTATGAAAGCTTTTAAGAGGTTTGTGTTTTCACTGTTCAGAAAATATCTCCTTTCTTTGTCCACTCAGGTTTCTCAAGTGATCTCCCACCTAACTACTAAGCATCCACTCAGATTTCTCAAGTGGTTTCCATGAGATCTCCAATCCAATGTATCTCCATATGTAACATTTGGGGACGGGGTCTTTACATATCAGCTAACTTTACTCTTGCTTTACATTTAATTAAGAAGAACAATCCTTCTTTTTCTCTCTGTATCCAGCTAGTAGTTAAAGTTCCGTCAGCTACTTTCTAGAGATGATCATATCTCATTCCTGACTACAGAAAATATCTACAAAGATATCCCATGCTGTTTCCCACAAACAGGATCAAAATAAGAACTATTTATTTAAATCATTCTTATCTACAAATTGCTGTATGACTATATACTGTGGCCTGTGAATTTATTGTCATGATAACAGCAAATGTTGTAAACCATATAATAGATCTTTGTTATACATATCTGCAAAATATTAGCTGGCATACACAGTTTAGTAGCTATAGTAACACTGATAAATTCAAAATTAGTGGTCCTTATTTGGTTAGTAGAAAAAGGTCAAGGACTGTATGCTGTGGAGCACAAACAGGAAAAGCCACTTTGGAGGATTACCTACTAATTGATGCTAAAATAGGTGCTGTAGATGATGATGTTAACATTCCCCATCCTGACAGCATTTGTCCCTGAACACAAGGGAGCCACTAGGGACTCAAAAGAAAAAATATTTCTCTTGAGTAGCAATTGTGAGATTTGAAATTTCCAATTCCCATGAAACTTCCAATTTCTTCTTATTTTTCTCTCAACCTCTGAATGACTTAATTTTTCTTAAAATCACCCTAATAACCTTAAAACTTTCCAAGAACTGGGCTAATAGACTATGATGACTCATTATTTGTCTCTACATGTGGACAAATATTGACAGGGAAAATGCATGTAGGGCTTTGCTACAACCCATGCTAAGCCTCCACCCTAATAATTATTATTAATACATGTGATAGGCTTTTTATCAAGAGAATTAAATACTCTGATATTACCTCTGATGGCAAACAGTGACTGAAAGCTGAGGAAAACACACCTGAATAGTTTCAGTTTGGGTATTATATGGCTTTTCTGAAGACTCTCATATCAGTATCTAAACTGGCTTCAAATCAGAAGTGCTAAGGAGAGGTGGGAGAGGGGGTCTTCAGCACTATACTAGGAAAGTTTGCAGGTGGTTGTGGTTTTTTCCTACTTCCATTATCTGTCAGGAACAATTTGCCATCAGCAGTATCTGAGCATGGCAGAATTGCCCAGGGTGCTGAGTAGGAGCAGAAGTGGCCTGAGTTTCAGGAGATCTTCAGCTGATACAACAGAACAAAAGGACAGGCTGTTTGCCTTGAGATGGGCAGGTCTGCCAGGATCTGCCACAATTATAAACCAAGAGGAACAAGGTATTGCCAACTGGAAAATAAATGTGGGATGAGAATGAAACCAGTGCTTCACCTGGACACAGTCCTAGAAGAAACTTTTTTCACCAGTGATAAGCTCTTAACCCTCCAGAGCCAGGATACGTAAGGGAGAGCAGGGCAAATACTCCAACTGTTTCCTGATGCCTTCACAGTATACGGCCATCAAGTTATCACAAATGCATCTGAAGAAGAGAACAAGCTTCTAAATTTCAGACGCATCAGACTTTTTCCTCTGCTCCCATACAGACACATACTGGATCACGTGATGGGTGTAGAAATCTGATGTGCCAGGTAGTGAGACAGAAAATATATGCTGTTATGAGCTCTCATTTCCCAGCCTCATGAGGCACTGGAATGTTTCTGTGAATTGCTGTTATCTTGCATGCCTAGCTATTCCAAACACTGTGTATGCAGCAAAATCTTTTCAGAGGTTATCAAATCAAGAAGACCACAGAGTTTCTCTCATCTAATTTTCTACATGGTATGTAATTTTAGTGTTCCCAAAATTAACTCCTGTTAAATTGGTACTTATGAATGAGGGGAAAAAAAAAATCTTTTTTAAATGTCCGAGTTTTTCCACAAAAATAGTTATTCCAATTGTTGCAATGTCATCCAAGATGCTTGAGTTGAGAAAGTAATTTTAAAGCACATTTCTATGCTGCTTCTCTTTTAATTTTGAAATCCTCGTTAGTTGTAGCCTCCCTGCAACTTATTCTGACAAAACAACTGCCCATAAAGGTACTTTTTGCACGACCAAGAGAGAAGAGGGATTGTTGATTTGACATCCTTTTGCTTTTAAACAAATGCACTAAATAACTTGTAATTGAAAAACTATTTTTATTTCTTACCTACTCCTGAAGGTTCACTTTGTGCTATAGAACTCAATACTGTTACTATACTTGTTTAATCAAATACTGTTATGTTTGTTATTATGCTGAAGGTAGCCTAATGGCAGCATAACTCACCTCAAATTACATCGCTACTTTCAGGGCTCTTGTTAACTGAACTTGCAAAAAACACAAGGTCTTGTCTGCTTCACCAGCTGAAACCTACCCTAAAGGTTAGGCCTTTGGGAAAGATTTATAAACCTATAAAAGTTAAAGGATACAAATAACAAGGGATTTTCCAATTCCTTTCTTTTGACTGGATTCACAAAAGCTTGTAGGTTCTTTAAAGTGGAATGTAGGTGTGATTTATATCTGTAACAGTATAAATAACCCTTAAAAATTCCCACACAAGCTATTTATCATCCCATCTAAGTATTTAAGTGAGTCAAGCATTTTAGTGTTACTTTTGCACAGACATCTGGTGCAAGTGTCCTACTCTTGTGAGACTCAAGCAGATTTGTTTTTCTCATTTTTATAACCAGCACAGGATGGGCTTTCCTTCAAACATCTCTCTTGATTGTTTCCAAGGAACTCAGCACAAAATATAGCAAAACAATCTTCCTCTTCTATTTAATCATTCAATGAGAAGAGTGCTGTTAATGCATAATTTCAATAAAAGATTTCAGCCTGAGAAAAAAGTAGATATTGTGGCTAGGATACTGGTGTGAGATGTTGATTTGGTTTTCATTAACCAGAAGAGACAGAAAATGAAGTTACTTTCTTCCTCAGCCTGTAGGTTTATGAACCCCTACCTTCCATATAAATATTCCTAATACCAGATAACCTAGGAAAGCAGGTAGAACTCAAGTCCTAATAGTCATGTTATTTCTTCCTGTGAAAAATCATGACAAATTAATTTGGTGCATGAGCAAGTAAGAATGCAGGCTATGCTCTAGGTCAATAATTTTGTCTACTTAAATTCCTCAGGCACTTTGCTGGTTTTTAGGGACATGCAAACTACAAAACACTGGAAACTTTTGATCTGGCCTAAGGATTAGAAACAGATCTGAAGGATGAATCCTGTGTTCCTTTGCTCCCTTTCAAACTTCTGTTACATATGGAATTTATATGTCTCCTTTTCTCCAGGCTAAGCAGGTCCAGTTCCCCAGCAGCTCCCCATAACACTTGTGCTCCAGACTCTTCATCAGCTTTGTTGCCCTCCTCTAGAAATGTTCCAGTATCTCAATGTCTTTCTTGTGGTGAGGGGTTAAAACCTGAACAGAGAATTTGAGGAGCAGCCCCACCAGCACAGAGTACAAGGAGATGATCACTTCCTAAGTCCTGCTGGCCACACTCTTTCATTAAAAGCAGAGAACCTTTCACAGATTTTGGTGGACTTTTCATGTAACCCATTCTCATTTTAAATTAGTTATGTAAATGCCTTGGAATCTATATGCCAACATTGAAAAGCTGTCTTAAGAATACACAAACAAACTCTTACAAAGTACTTTAGCAGTGTAATAATGAGCAAAATGTTTTTGCTTTTCTTACTGTTGGAAGAGTTTATTTATTTAAGGTATCTTTAATAAAGTTTTAAGTTCAGATTTGAAATAGCTGTCTCTGAACTAACACAAATATGTGCATTCATCCAAAAATAAAAGGTCACCTTCTGGAAATGATTTATGAGGTATTGTTTGGACATATATGAATATCATCTAGAGAAACAAAAGCAGAGTAAATCAACCACAAAATGGCTTGATAGGACCTTCATTCATGTTAAGTTTTCAAAGAAATATACCATCAACTTTCCTGTACCTGGTTCAATACATTTACCAGATACTCAAAGACCTCCAAATTCAGTCTGTGTAGAAACAGCTGGAGTTCATTGCATAGTTTATCTTACCTGAAAATAAACATCTAAAACATGGCAGGTAAAGCAAAACATAAAATTTTGTTTGTCAAAATAAAAGACATTTTGTTCATTGCCTTGTGATCATAACATCAAGATAGGTAGACTAATTCAGAGATGCATGCCTGTACTGCATGCACCTATGGATGGATTCATCTGCTTAAAATAGGCAAATTGTTCTATCTGAAACAATCTAGTACATTCATCTGGGCCTCCACTTGCTTTCCTAAGTTCTCTTAGTCTCCTGTAGGTTCTGTATCCTACCTGTCAGCTGCATGTAGACACTCAATTTACCCATGGAGATTTTCAGTACCACATAGATAGTTGGCTTTAAATTGGAAGGGAGAAGGTTTAGATTAGACATTAGGAAGAAATTCTTCATGATGAGGGTGGTGAGACACTGGCACAGGCTGCCCAGAGAAGTCATAGATGACCATAACTTCATCCCAATCTTGAAGGAACTGGGCTTCTCTATTCTTCTCCATGACTGCTGGGCTAGAAGAGCTCTTGATTAAAGTCCCAGAATGTGGGAGAAGTATACTTTGGATCCATAGCTTATCATTCCTGGGCACAAAGAGGCTCTATGATGATACTTTCATGACACTATGATGACAATCTAACTAAAGAGTCCTTAACCTTGGTGTAGAATTAATTCATGTTTTCTCAAGATCCCTTCACCCTGCAAGAGTGGTATTGAGTGGTGTCCCTTCAAATGAGATACAAATTAACTTGCAAGCCTCCTATCTATCTATCTATCTATCTATCTATCTATCTATCTATCTATCTATCTATCTATCTATCTATCTATCTATCTATCTGTCTGTCTATCTATCTATCTATCTATCTATCTATCTATCTATCTATCTATCTATCTATCTATCTATCTATCTATCTCCTGTGAAGAGAAGAAAGCTTCCATTGCAACATGCTCCCCCTCTTTATGTATTTATGTTATGAATTTCAGCCACAGTGACTCACTGTTCAGCTGTTCTTCTCAGTGTCAGGAAGCATTTATGTTTCTCAAACTTCAGAAGGTGGCAGAGAATGATCTCAAAACATGCAATCCTTTACTACCTCTCACCAGAGTCCTGCTGATGTAACACCAATAGTAAGTTCTAAGTTTTGGGGTGGGAGTGTTGAGGTGTTTTTTTTTTCCACAGAATCTGCATCTTGCTTAAAGCTGACACTTATCACATCTGACATAATAATTTTTAAATTAATGTCTACTGATTTTGAATATTACCTTTTTAAGCTAGTGTTTTTCTGGCTTCTCCAAGTACCTTTTGGTGAAGAGCGGTGTTGGGAGTAGCAGGAATTCAGTGAAGATGCATTTAATTCCCTGCTGAAAAGAGTGGGAATCTACACCTCCCTGCAAATAGCTGAAATGTATTACCCATTTGCAGACAGGAATGCAGCAAAAAGGTGAGCAAACAGAAAAAGCAACTTCCTACTCTCACCCTGCTACCTTTTCTGCAGGGGAACATTTTGAACTGCTGATGGAAAGAGAAGTGGTGCTTGAGACCCTGTTAGTACCTCCCAAAGCATCTTGGCTTATTCATTACTTTGAGTATCTGATATTCCCTGCATAAGATCTTTCGGCAATCTCTACAAACAGGATCTTTTCATTCTTTTGTAGAAGTCTGAGCCTTGAAGCATGTAATTTATCATTATTCTTAAATCTATCCCTCATTATTTATACATTATTACCTATCATACACTATGAGAACCCTGAATACTTCTGAAATACATGCATACCTCCAGCTTATTTTTGATTCTTTAAAACCTCTCCTTCCCAGTTTCCTGGGGCAATGAGATTTTCTATCTGCTTCATTATGGTATAACAAAATAGTCCCGCCTTTCGAGACCTCATTGGAAGGTGAGAACCTGATGATTAAACTGTCTGACCATGTAAAAAATGTAAGTGGGAGTCAGGTTTGCGTCATCAGTTTATGGCAAAGACTGCTTCAGTCAAGTGAACTATGAGGGGATACTTGCTCATTTAATGTGGGGCAGCAAAGGAGATTAAGTATAACACTAGCTCTCTCACTTCATTAGAGTACTGCAAACTACCAAAACTGGAATGTCTTCTCTTGAACAAACAGTGCTGAGGAGGACTTTTGACCTTTAGAACTGCTGTTATGTCTCTAATATAACACTACTTCAGGCCTTACCTATGTCTCTCTTTTCTTTTCTTGACAGACAGTCTGATACAGCCCTTATTTCTTAACAACAAATAAGCAATATATATTTCTACAGCTTTGCTGGTTTAAAAAAAAAATATTTTACAACACTTCAGAATGCCAGAGGTATTATTGTAAAATTGGTTGTAATGGTACCTCTGAAATCCCATGGTGATGATAAAGAGCTTCCTCCAGGTTAAGCATTCTATTTCACTACTATGCCCCTTCTGAATTTTCATTCTTTTCTCACTCTGCCATAGCTTAAATAGAGGTTTCTGTCGGTCATTTAATTCTTCCAGAAGACTCTCCTTCTTTCTGTTAATCACCTCCATGTCCTCCATGTGCTTTAGCACAGCTTCTAGGAGGATCTGTTCCATGATCTTCCTAGGCACAGAGGTGAGGCTGACAGGTCAGTAGTTCCCAGGGTTGTTTTTAATACCCTTTCTAAAAATGGGCACAATGTTACCCTTCTTTCAGTCACCAGAGACTTCTCCTGATTACCATGACTTTTGAAATATCATGGAGAATGACTTGGCAACCACATCTGCTAATTCCTTCAGGACCCTAGGATGGATCTCATGAGGTCCCATAGACTTATAAATGTTCAGGTTCCTCAGGTGGTCATGAACCTGATCCTCTTCTACTGTGGGAGGGGGTTTACACCCCCAATGACCATCTTGGTGTCCCATGACCATCTTGGTGTCCCATGACCCCTCACCCCATGATGGGTGAGGAGAGCTGTTGTCAGGGAAGACTGAGGCAAAAAAGTTGTTAAGTACCTCAGCCTTCTCCTCGTCTGTTGATACGAGGTCACCATTCCCCACCATCAGTGGGGGTACGCTCTCTTTGACCTTCTATATGGTTGGACTCAATGATCCAGTGAGTCTCTTCCAACCTGGTGATTCTATGAGTCTATGAATGTTTTGATTGACGTACCTGTAGAAGCCCTTCTTGTTAGTCTTTACTTCCTTTGCCAAGTTCAGCTCCAGCTGTGCCTTGGCCTTCCCGACCTCATCCCTACATAATCGGGCAGCGTCCCTATGCACATCCCAGGTTACCTGTCCCTGATTGCACTGCCTGTGCAGTTCCTCTTCTTCTTTAGTTTGACCAGCAGTTCTCAATTCAGTCATGCCAGTCTGTTCCTTTTCCTGCCTGATTTTCTACATACGGGGACTGAACACTTGTGATTTATGGAAAGCATCCTTAAATATTTGCCAGCTCTTATGGTACATAAGACTCTGAAACTTCTCGGATGACCATCTCACATTCATAGTAACCAGGCTGAGTTCTCTGGTTCATAACAGTGGTCTGCATCCAGTCACACGTACCAGCCCCTCTTGTGTTCCGTCCTTACACTTGTCCTGCTGGTGACAATGCTCCTAGTGATCCCTGTCACTGATTTTTTCTAAGTGCATTTCTACAACACACTTCTTTATTGGACTGCTTTGTGGCTAGCCTAGGTGATGGTTTTAAACCACCCAGGACGTGCTACAATCTCTGTGGATTCTTCTAAAATGAGAACAAGTCTACTATTGATTGCATCTAGCAGGATGGGCACTCAAGTATCACAACAGTTAAAACTCTTATCTGGTACTAGAACACATTGTACCACCTACTAGTGCAGTTAAAACCCTTGGCATAGTTGGCTTGTTCCCTAGAAGTATAATAGGAAAGCAGTCAAATCAATACATTTGACATATTTTCCATTAGCACAGTGAGGTCAAAGTAGTTGTCCATCCTCACAAATTCCTGTGCTGCCAGACTGATGCAGCAGCAATATATGTTGAACAGACGTGGTAGGTCTTCGGTTCAGGAAAATAATGTCTCCAAGGGGACAACAGCTAGTGGCTAAAAATGAACTAAATAAGAAAATAACCAGCACAACCCCAGCTTTAGATGATGTGCCACAGATATACCATTCCCAGTTTATACGTGATTCATGTTCGCAAGAGTGTCTGCATTGTATTTGAATATTCCTTAGCCCCTCGATCACTCTGAAGCCTATATTTTTTGGCTTGAGAAACCTTAAATACAGAACAACTCTTTTTCTTTTTCATGGTGGAAGGCAGAATAACAGTAATATTTATGCCATGGAACATAATTCCTGACAATTTTCTTGAGCTTTTCTTTTTTTTCCCTTTCCTTCCAGATTTTAATTTCCATTTTAGTACATAAACAAAAGGGAAAAAATGTAAATGACAGTTTATGGGTATATTCAAACCCAAATCACTAGTTTCAAGTAAAATTGTTCTGCTCATCGACCAGCACCCCCAACTCCTTCTCCACAGGGCAGCTGTCAAGCTAACTGTCTCATAATGACTCAAGCATTTTCTGGCAACACGTTCACTTCTTGTTCTTTTTTGTCTCTGTTCCAGGAAGAAAAAAAAAATGCTTTAACTGAAATCAGTATGGTCATAAAGAAAATATAACAATAAGTAAACCAATATGAAGTTCATCTTATTGCATACAAGGATATTTCTACCAAATGACTCGCATCAGATTATCATAAGATTCTGTAATGGAGGAAGATGCATGCTCAATATTGCCTCAAAATATTGTCACCCCATTGCATTCCTTCAGGGTTGGCTGCATCACTTTGCGTATGTTTGGCATGCAGGGAAGATGCTCTGATTGATGCTCTTTCTTGTTTCAGAGGATGATTCAGTCCATTACTAAGTTTTGTTATTTTCATGCTTGTTTGTTTTTGGAATTTACACAAAGAAAATAATGACATTTGCCGGGGCAGGCTGTTCTTCCAATATGTTTTCACATCCCATTTTTTTTTATTGGAGCCTTCACGAATTATTTGCACTTTGGAATTCATTTGCTAAAATGTAGCAAGATTTAGCTGGTCCTAAGGCAGATGTACAAAACATGTTCAATGAAGTACATTATCAAGCTACTTATTCCTTCCAACTGAGTCTAGAAAGACTGACCACCTGTATGGTTCTGGTTACTGAAGGTATTTCTGCCATATCCATCTACTAGGAGATGACATAGATTCAACTCTTAAGTATCTTAGAATGAGTTAATTCTAAACTATCTTTTTTTTTTTTTTTTAAATCATGACCTTTTGTGGTTGTCCATAGCCTTTAAATGAAAAAATGTATTTTCTTTTCTTCTTTTCTTTTTTTTTAATTTATTTTGTGCTTTTTCTTTACTTTGAAGGAAATTCAATCTTACTAGTAACAGACTGACCTTGCTTTTGTGCTATTTCTCCTGTTATACTCTGCTGAAAGCACTAGACAGATAATAAGCATAATTTATCCACATAAGTTAGTACTTTCCAGTGACAACTCCAACAGCTTTGCAGAAATGAACCCTTAAATTTGCATAAATTCTGAAATCCTTGAACTAAAGTACACAATTCTGTGTTTGGGCTGATTATCCCAAAGGTCCCATGCAGGTGGGGTAGAAGAGATTGAGAAAGCAAAGATTTCCATCAAATTCAGTGAGAGTGTTAGGAATTGAGAAGGGAAATACAGGTCCCCTTTTCTTTCTATGTGTCATGAAAAATTGTGCCATGATTACCATGTAATCTACCTTTGCTCTCTTGGCCTAGTTTTAAGGTATGTGGTTTTTATAGGCATATCAATCACGAATCTGAATTTTGTGATGACGCTGTTAGGCCAAAACAAAAAAAGGAGAAAGAATAAAAGCAAAGTATAAAGTTATTTAAGTGGATAATTCTTAATGAAGGAAAGAAAAGGCTCACTTCCCAGGGGAAATGTTGGTTAATGTCACTGATATTGATTAATGTCACAGCAAACTGCTGTGGTTTTGCTATTTGTGATACTCCTGTCCAGTGCTCCTGCTGAGTATGTACTGTTTATATGCCTTGGGCTTATATAACAGATCAGACCCATTCAGGATTCAATTTTCCTAGACTTTTACTGAGGTACGATGTCGTAACTCATCTTAGAAACACAGAATGGTTTGAGTTGGAAGGGACGTTAAAAATCACCGACTCCCAACCCCTCTGCCATGGGCAGGGACAATTTCCACTGGATCAGGTTGCTCAAAGTTCCATCCAACCTGGTCTTGAACACCTTCAGGGATGGGGCAGCCACAAACTCTCTGGGCAACCTACTCCGATTCCTCACCACCCTCACAGGAAAAAAATTCTTCCTAATATATCATCTTCATCTTTCCCTCTTTCAGCTTAATACCGTTCCCCTTCATCCTGTTTCTGCACTCCCTAATAAAGAGCCCCACCTCAGCTTTCCTGTAGGCCCCTTTTAAATACTGGAAGGCTGCTCTAAGGTCTCCTCAGAGCCTTCACTTCTCCAAGCTGAACAACTGCAACTCTCAGTCTGTCCTCATGTTGGATGTGCTCCAGCCCTTTGATCATCTTCATGGCCTCCTCTGGAGCTTTCTGCAAGCAGAATATGTGACTTTAACAAAAAAACTATGCCATTTGTGGGAACATTCAGGCACACCTACACCCATCCCAGCACTATGTTCTAACATCTCTGAATTAGGTCCTGTCTCCTTAAGATTGTCCATATAATGGGGAATTAACTTAAATCATTGGTTTTGACAAGGGAAAGAAACAGATTCCTCAGAAGGACTTCGGAGTAGATGGCTTGGATTGCTCTTTTGTTGCACTTGCTTTCTTGTCCCAGTTTTGAAAAGAAATTGAGGTGAAATCAAGTGGAATCAACATAGTAAATAAATAATGCTTTGTCTTTATATAGCTTTTCCTATACAACAGAGTCCCTGTGATTGAGTTATTTTAGACATTTTTCATCTTATGTAACATAGCAGTCTCTGACTTTGAAATAGATTGCTTTTGACCTCCAAACAATCAACTAACAGTATACACAGCAGATCCTCAACTGTTTCTCCAAGAAAGATTTAGTGTTTACTTGTAGTCCAGTTTTAACTGGCCAAAGAAAAAAGTGGAGTCCTACTTCCTCCCAAGTCATTAAGAGAAACATCTTAATAGCAGAAGAATGTTGGTATCGTAGCTTTTTTTCACCCCATATACTGTTTTCTTCCTTCATCCTCAATTCTAGTTGTGTGAAATATCTGAAGAAGATATATTGATATTTTAGACTTTTTCTCCCCATATGCTATTTTCCTCCTTCATCATCAACTCTAGTTGTGTGAAATATTTTGTGCAACATGAAGGAAGAGAAATTAAATACATTACTTTATGCATATATGGGTTGTTACTTCTTCCTTATGGGTTGGATTCATAATGCAGGTGTCTGAAATTAGTTGTCCAACTTGTTTTGTCACCTCAACCAGTCTTTTTTTTTGTTCAAGGAAAGAATAAGGTACCTCCAGGAGATAATTTGTAGTATCCTAACAGGAGCATCCAAGAGAGGTTGAGTGGAAGACCTTCCAGGAATAACTATTTGCCGTCTTTAGGGTCATTAGCTCTGATTTAGTTCATAACATTCAGTGAGATAAATCTGACCTGAGATGCTTTACTAACTGTAGTTAATGCTTCAAGAATATATGCACTGTTACTGCAGCTGCCAACTTACAGTTTCTAAGGTTACCTTTGCCATGTTGTTTTCACCTATAAAGTAAAATTTCTTCAGCCTATTGTATGGAAAATAACTTTGCTTCTGAATAAAAAAGTTAAGTTTTAGAGCTAAAACTTTTCTCAGCCTCAGTCTGATACATAAGGTGACATTTTAATGCTTCGCATTTGTGAAATCTTAAAAAAAATGCTCATTTTAACTAAAACATTTTTCTTTGATAATCATCACTTTTAAAATAAAATAGCTTAATTTAGTTCTAAATATAAGGATGACCATTAGTAGTCCAGAAATCTTGAAAGTGCTTTCTTGAGGAGAGATTTACTTTTACTGCTTCATTTTTTTACATTATGGGTTTGTTTTTCCTTACGTGCCTCAGGAGAGAACAGTGTTCATCTGAAAACAGGATAGCCTGTGCCTTATTATATCAGGCTATTTAAATACTGGTTCTTATTATACTGCAAAATATTACATTCATGTATTCATTTTTTTTTATTATTATTCCAAGCTGAGATAATCTACTGTACTTACTGATTATGTCCTATAAATCATGCCATTCCGCAGCCTAATATGTCAAAAGAAAACATACTGAGTAATAACAAACTAGTATCCATTTAACTCAAGGACATTTTTACTGATGTTCCTCATGAATACTATATTGTTAAGATATAATTATAAAGGAAATTTAAACTGAAGAAGTAAAAAACTCTGTAAGACCACTTTACTAGTTATTTCAAGATTTTCTTTTGTACTTCCAAGCCCATGAGAGATGATTGTAATCATATAGTCTAAACATTGGCTGAGCTCATACTGAATTACTTCATATTGTAACTACTTGAATGGGCATATTTAGTCTTCTCTGTCATATGAAAATAAGTATGGCTGATAAATAGGCATAAAATAATTTGTGAGCTGGCATAGACTGATCAGGAAATCAGTTATAAGTATCATAATTTATGGAGGCAAAACAGAAACATCCGAATAACACATTAGAAAAGACTGGTCTGATCATATTTATCCATGGACAGAATGGGTGCACACCGAAGGAAATTTATTTATTCATTTATTGTACTAGCAAACCATTTAGGGTTCAGTTTTAAGGCTGGGATTGAGAACAGCTATATGATAGCCAATGCTATTAATCCCTTATCCCTCTTCCTGGGATGGCTTTGTCCTGTACAAACTGCCTGGTTCCCAGAGGTTACCTACTCATGATATAAGGAGCAGCACAGTCCCAGAGCCGTTCTCTGTTAACAAGATGGATTATGTGACCACGTTCATCTGGGGAGAAGAACTGAATTCAGCTTTCTATATGTAAGGCATGAGATGTTATTGATTCTCAAGGACAGAGAGAGTTCTCTGGTTTATTTTATTGTTTACCTCTGTAGTTACAGTCTATGCATCCTTCACCCACATCTAACAGTGATTGATTTGGTGCATCATTGCAAAGTCATCGTCCTGCCATTGTTAACTAAATCTCACAAAATTTTAGTTGTGCTATTTCTACCTCTTCCTTTAAATGTATTAACTTCAGTTCAGACTGGGGAATGTTTGGCCTTTACATCTTGGCAGGCATTGTGGATATTTCTTATATCTTCAGTCCATCAGAGAGGCATGTGTTCAAGAAGCCTGGTGCTGTTATGATGTGTGAACTAAAGATGTGGCTTTGTTTGACAGTGAATAGTGGAACAGATTAGTCACTGCAGGCATATGAGAGCTCAAACAGAAGCAAAGAAAAAAAAAAGTATAACCTCCCACAGTGTCCACAACTGTGGTCTGTTGCTTTTGCCATCATCATGAAAATCATCTCATATAATCTGTAAAATAAGTGTAGCAGAATGAAAATGTTGGCAATGAGAGTGTGAGTGGCTTTGCATTTGTGATTTTGTATTTCTCAGTTGTTGTAGTTTAGTCCCTAGCTGGCACCTAAACAATGCACATCCACTATCTGATGCCTCTCCACAACCTCAGTGGGATGGGAGGAGAAGTGGAAAAGAAAATGACATCTTGTGGGTTGAGATAAAGACAGTTTCAATAGGACAATAAATAGAGAGACAAGAAGAATTGTAATTATACTAATACCATATATATATATAAGCATCTATTAAAATACAGCTGCTCATCACTCAACAATTAGCCTGTCCCAAACAGTGATTTCAGCAAGTACGTTGAAAGCAATGAGTGCAGAGATCACATAAAGCACAGTAATAGCAGAATGCACACACTGCCGGTAGAACCTTGTTCAGCTCCCACAGCCCAGCCAAATTCCTAGTTTTATACTAAGTATGATGCTATGGTATGGAACTGGGGTTGTTTAGCCTTGAGGAGGCTGAGGGGAGACATTATTGCTCTCTACAACCACCTGAAAGGGAGCTGACCTCTTCTCACAAGTGACAAGGGACAGGACAAGAGGGAATGATCTCAAGCTCCACTAGGGGAGATTCAGGCTGGACATCAGAAAAAAAAATCACAGAAAGTATCATCGGGCACTGGAACAGGCTGCCTGGGGAGGTGGTTGAGTCACCTTCCCTGGAGGTGTTTAAAAGACGGGTCGATGAGGTGCTGAGGGACATGGTTTAGTGTTTGATAGGAAAGGTTGGACTCAATGATCCTGGGGGTCTTTTCCAACCTAGTGATTCTGTGTGATTCTCTGTGATAACTACATCACTGTCTGTAAAGCACCAGTTTGGAGAAGAAAAGTCACATTTCCCCACATACTTTGAAGCTATAAAATCTTAGCGCTATGGGAGCCATCCAAGAAATGTAACATTCAGCTTATCAGACCTGCTTACCATGAACCACATCAGTCTCTCTCTCTTTTTTTGTTATGCGATATGTATACGCAGTTAGGTTACAACACTGACATTTTTAATGAATGTTTTATCAGTTCCTTGTAACCAGGATCTAAACTACCCCTCTCTGCCTTCTTTCATTGCATCTAAAACAGCATTTTCTTTCCCTTTCTGAGTAGAGAATATAAAGTGATAAACTAGGGCAGTGATTGTTGGGCCTGTGAAAAGTCCTGCAGAGAGGCTGGCTAATAAACACTGAGAAATACATGGATTTGATTGCTTTTCTTGTCTTTTAGTCATAGTTTTAATGAAGAGAAAGTAAAAATAATGGTTTAATACTCCAACAGTGGATTTAAGAGTGCTAGAATTAGCCATTGTGCAGCACTCATACACCTGATCCGTAGCTGCCAGCTCAGAGCCTTTCCTCAGCATCTCTCTCTTCCTTTCCAGCTCCATTTCACCCCTTGCCTTGAAAGGCATATGGGCAGAGACAGGGAGAAAGAAGAGAAATTCTGAGAACGGAGTTGTAGAATGGCTGTAAGACAAGGCAGTGCTGGTGGTGTGCTTTGAATTCAAAATAAAAAATGAAAGAAAGAAGCTTGAATGAAATCAAATCCATCATACTGGTGCTTGATCACATCTATGGGTGGCTTGTCAAACCAGAGAGTGGTAAATGATACTGCAGTGTTTTAATAGAAATAAAGTTCTCTGAAAGTATTATGAAAGCTAATGAAATTAAACACCATTAGAATTTGAAACAACAGTAAAGGACAAAAAACACCTACATCTGGGCTTAGTGAAGCTGTAGAGATGAATGGAATTCAGGAAATTTTGAGGTAAGGAAAAGCAATGTGATTTGGCAAGTATCCCTGTGAAATGGCAGATTAATGGAGGAGGGGTCGATCTTGGCATAATCTGTGTGACAAAGTTGAGGACAAAACCAGGAGGGCTTAGACAAGACCATGTATAACTGACAAGTCATTCTAAACCACAAAGGAGTTCAGCTTGTCTCTGCTAGATGAGTTTTGAATCCTGATAAACCCATGTGCACACTTCAAGCAGCTTGAAAATGAGCGTAACTAAAACCATATTGGATTGCAAATTGATACAAGGTTATTCCAGTTAAACCACAGAATTCAGAGG
Organism: Clamator glandarius; assembly: GCA_033459285.1. Taxonomy (NCBI): domain Eukaryota; kingdom Metazoa; phylum Chordata; class Aves; order Cuculiformes; family Cuculidae; genus Clamator; species Clamator glandarius. Next base: position 169,083 of record JAUNZM010000832.1, read on the forward strand.
TGAAACACTGATGCATTAACAAAATGAGTCAGAAACAAGAGAAGACATATTTTGCATTTAAAAAGCCTCTCATAGATGGGCATATTGCAAATGCCAAGTCAGCCTCATAAAAATATTGCCAGAAGAGTAAAGACTGATGTCTCTGTTGTGCAGAGTGGAAAGCTGGAGCACTGGGAAGTCAAACAATTCTGTTAGAAAACACTGACAGAAATCAGCAAGCCTAGCTTTGTTCTTGCCATTGCACCAATTTCCTCCTTATACTCAAGAGTGAACTGAAATTATAAAACATTCCTAGGTTTATTATTACTTCGTACATTGTGTCTGTGCATAAAATATTTTTTTTTTGTTATTGTGGCTTGGTTGAAAGGGACAAGAAGACATCATTGGCATATTTAATTATGTTCTTGAGAACATTTAAGCACCTACTTTTTATCTCTGCAAAGTATTATTTATTCCCCCTTACAACAAGCTTAGTTATATGGTAACATATCAAATATTATTCTGATGCATTCTGTCTCTGTGGCTGTCTTGGGAAGGTCAAGATGTTAATAGGCAACGATGTATAACTAACAAGAATAGCAAATGGAGAACATTAGCTCTGTTTCTTCCCACTACAAAGTTGTGCACAGTTGCTTTCCTTAAATGGGAACAGAGTTTAAGAACTCTGCCAAAAGTCCAAGTTTAAATGTAAATATTAGTGTCAGAGTACAAGTAAGGATAATACTTTTTAGTTTTATAGCACTTTTCATCCAAGCCTTTCACAACATCTCACAGATATTAACCAAAGCTCTTTAAGCTTTTTTTAATCACTAAATCATGACAGTACACTTTTCCCATCATAATATAAACCATTAAAAGCAGCTAGAATAGAAAGAATGCTTTCTGCATTTTGCTTCTAATTGCTGAAGAAGAGGGATCAAAATGAAAGAGTTTGATTAAATATTTTTGAAATAATAAGTTCTTTCAAGTTTATGTGAGCGTTTATGGGGCTATTTGGTTAGAGAAAGAAAGTGTTCCTGGAATAAGAACGACCAGTTTTCATGTGATCTCTTTGAACTAGAATTATGGACACTTGGATTGGCTGAAGATTAAACCTTGCTGAAGTCAGATATGCTGAAGCTCATTCATGTTATTTCCCTTTCTTGATTCCAGCTCTTCATCATCCACTGTGGTCAAAAGTTTTTACTCTTCCTGCTCCTTGTACAAGTTGCTCCTTAACCTGTTTTGTTGGAATTGATGCCATTAGCTTTTCCAACCTGATTCCTTTTCACTGTGGAGGGCTGAACATGATTATATGAACAGTTACACTGATGGGTGTGTTGGTACAGTAATCTCAGGAGTAAACTACAAGTAGAATGTAGGTAAGTTCACAATTCAGTCAGTCAAAGCCAATCAGAAACTTACACTACCTAATGTCATTTGCATATCCTCCTAATTAACAACACGTATACATTTTGTTGTATGAGTTCAGTACCCAAAGGGATTTATCAAAGTTTTCAGAAACAGAAGCCAGGTTTAAGGAAAGCAGTATAAAAGCTCAGAGAGCTTTAAAGCAGAAAGATTTATTTCTACTGCAAAAATTAAAACAAATGAAAATGCAGGAATGGAGAAAGTAATCTTTAGTATTCAGGAATGAATAACTCTACAGGTAGTCTTATTACTCTGATTTTATTTCAGTAAATTTTGTGAGTTGAGGAATTTTCTTGCTGTGTTTCAATCGCATTGTTGGAGAACAAACTTATGGGGATCATATGCAAATGAGACTTAAAAAATTGTCCTTTTCTTCCCCCCCCCCCCCCCCAAAAAACCTGTTTATCGAAAGCTTTAAAAGTGACACAGGTGTTGTTTAAAAAAAACCTAAGATATAATTATCTGAGATTTGGAGAGTTACTAATGATTCTCAGAGAGAATAAGAAGCTATTTGGTTGTGCTATGTTAATGTGTGAAGTGATTTATAAGGGGAGCAGTGATGAATGTTGTCACCTGTAAACAAAACAAAGCATTTATAAAGAACATTGATCAGCTTGTTGTTTTTTTTGTCTCCTCCTCCGTCTCGACTTAGATGGATGAAGACTGCAATATCAGCAAGTTCAACACTGTGAATCACAAACTCTTTTCAAAGATATTTCTCCGACTCCTGCAGAAACTAGGAATTTTCCTTTTTGTTTCATGATCAATTTTAAATTTGATCCCATCTCTGCCCCAAAGGCAAGTGTACATCCAAACAAAGCAAAGGAAACTAGGAATTATTAATATTAATACCACCATGTTCAAGATGACAAGTAGATGTAAATTTTGGTTTATTCCTTCTTTTTATAAAGAACAGCAGGCCCTTGCTTAGAGACAAATTAAAAGAAGTTCTTTTTTTACAGACCCTGCAGTCCAAGCCAAAGTATTCTGCAATCATTTCACTGTTACTTGTAGGCTAAATGGTAGCTTCATGTGATGAAATCCTGACCAGGAACTTATGCAGTGCTTCTCTCAGTGTAACCCACTATTTATTTGTTGTTGTTTCCTTACCATCCAAAGAAGTAATGGAAGCAAGAGTAATTTTAGTAAATGCGGTGTTCTTGACAAAAAAAAAGAGGTAGAATAAATTCCAGGTATTTCAACAATAAGCAATGAAAAAATATACTTCTGACTTAGCAAAGAGGACACCGAAGACCATGGTGGCCACCCGACAGAAGATTAAAGCTGCTCCGCGTGCTGCAGCAAGCAGGATGGATGATGCCACCCATCCAGAGCCACAGTGGGTGCACGCAGCTACCCAGACCCTGGGCTGCAGGCAGTGTCCCCTTCCCACACCAGCTCGTGCCTCTGGGACTGGCTCCACTTGTGAAAGCTGCGCTCCAGTAGGGGAGCTCCTTCGTATGGTGCAGGAATTAAGGGAGGTGGTAAAGAGGCTGAGGACCATCAGGGAGTGTGAGAGGGAGATAGAGCAGTGGAGCAGGGCCCTCTCACTAACTCAGCCGGCTGCTGGAGCTGGTATGGCCAAACACCACTCACCTGCAAACTGCAAGGTTGGGGTTACAAGAGATGGGGAATGGCAACAAGTTCCTGACAGATGAAGGAAACCTGCTCCCCTCAACCAGACAGCAAAGCCCCAGATCCCCCTGGTGAACAAGTACCATGTTCTGCAGGTGAAATCCAATCCTGAGGATGAGGATGATGGATCCCACAGCCTAGAATCTTTCCCTAGGCCGCACCATCCTCAGAAAAAGATAAAAACATCCTCCATGAAGAAGAAGAGGAGGGTGATTGTTGTAGGGGACTCCCTCCTGAAAGGAACGGAGGGACCCATTTGCAGACCAGACCCGCTCCACAGAGAGGTCTGCTGCTTACCGGGGGCACCAGTGAAGGATGTAGCTAGAAAACTTTCTTCCCTGGTCCACGAGACAGACTACTGTCCTCTGATAGTCCAAACTGGTAATGATGATTTAGTAAATAGAAAGACCAAAGCCATCAAGAAAGACTTCAGGGCCATTGGGAAAATGATGGAGGACTCTGAGGCTCAGATACTATTCTGCTCCATCCCCAGGCTAAACAGAGAGGAGCAGGAAGTCAGGAAGAAGAATTCGATTAATGCCTGGCTGTGAGCCTGGTGTGAGGAGAGGGGCTTGGGCTTCTTTGATCATGGGGTGGCTCATGCACCCCCAGGCTTAGTTCCTAAGGATAGGACATGTGTGTCTTGTAGAGGGGCTAAAGCCCTTGCTAAAAACCCAGCTAAGCTCATAAACCGAGCTTTAAACTAGATATGAAGGAGGAGGGGGTTGAGACCAGGCTAGACAGGAGTGAGCCTGGATGTGTGGCACCGGTGATTTGGAGTGAGTGTGCTGGTGAGGACCACCAGTACATCACCACACAGAAAGTGGGGATGAACACACCTAGGGGTGGTAAGGGAGATACGGGCACTCTGGCGTTAACTACTCCAGTTACCAGGCAATTGGGAATGAACTCTGTTCCCTCTAAGAGGGCTGAAGGCTCGGCAGCTCAGCTGAAGTGCATTTACACCAATGCACACAGCATGAGGAATAAGAAGGAAGAGCTGGAAGCTGTTGTAGGGCAAGGAGCCTATGATGTCGTTGCCATCACGGAAACGTGGTGGGATGACTCTTAAAACTGGAGTGCAGCTACAGTGGGGTACAAACTCTTCAGGTGGGATAGGAAGGGTAGGAAAGGAGGTGGGGTAGCCCTTTTTGTAAGGGAGGACTTGGACACCATTGAGATGGATTGTGGCGATGAGGAGATTGAGTGCCTATGGGTTACAATCAGAGGAGCCCCTAAAAAGGTAGATTTTGTGATGGGAGTCTGTTACAGGCCACCCAGCCAAGGAGAAGCAGCTGATGAGCTCTTCTATAAACAGCTGGGGTTAATCTCTAGATCAATGCCTCTCGTTCCTGCGGGAGACTTCAATCTTCCTGATATCTGCTGGAAGTACAATAGAGCAGAGAGGAAGCAGTCTAGGAGGTTCCTGGAGTGTGTGGAAGACAACGTACTTTCACAGCTGGTGAATGAACCAACAAGGTAAGGTGCCCTCCTGGATCTGCTGTTTGTGAACAGAGAAGGCTTTGTGGGAGATGTGGCAGTAGGAGGACACCTAGGACTTAGCGATCATGAGATGAGAGGGTTTTCTGTTCTAGGTGAAGTGAAGAGGGTGGTTAGCAGGACAGTAACATTAATTTTCCAGAGGGCAGACTTTGAACTCTTCAGAAGGCTGATTGGCAAAGTCTCATGGGAGACAGTGCTTAAGGGCAAGGGAGCCCATGAGGGCTGGGAGCTCTTCAAAAAGGAGATCCTAGCAGCTCAGGAGAAAGCCATCCCCATGTTCCGGAAAAAAAGCCGGCAGGGGAAAAATACAGCTTGGTTGAACAGAGAGATCTTGAGTGATATCAAAAAGAAGAGGAATATTTATGGGCTCTGGAAGAGGGGACAGGCCTCTTGGATGGACTACAGGAGGGAGGTGAGATTGTGTAGAGAAAAAAATCAGAAAGGCAAAGGCTCAACTAGAAATCAGATTGGCCAAGTCTGTGAAAGATAACAAAAAATCTTTCTATAAATATATAAATAATAAAAGGAGGACTAGGGAGACCATACAGTCCCTATTGGATGCAGAAGGAACAATGGTGAGGAAAAGACTGAGGTACTTAATGCCTTCTTTGCCTCAGTCTTTAATTGTAAAGAAAGTTGTTCTCTTTCTGTACAAACCCAGGAGCTACAGGAACAAAATGAGGCTCCCGTGATCCATGAGGAGGTGGTCAGAGCCTTGCTAGTCTGACTAGAAACCCACAAGTCTATGGGGCCAGATGGGATTCACCCAAAGGTATTGAAGGAGCTGGTGGATGTGCTGGCCAAACCCCTTTCCAGCCTCTTCCAACAGTCCTGGAAGACTGGGCAAGTTCCACTGGACTGGAGGCTGATGTTGTGCCCATCTACAAGAAGGGTCGCAGGGAGGATCCAGGGAACTACAGGCCTGTCAGTCTGACCTCAGTGCCAGGGAAAGTCATGGAACAGGTGATCTTGAGTGCGATCATGAAGCACATGCAAGAGAACCGGGTGATCAGGCCCAGTCAATGTGAGTTCACAAAAGGCAGGTCTTGCCAAACTAACCTGATCACCTTCTATGACCAAGTGACTCGGCTACTGGACAAGGGAAAGGCTGTGGATGTATCTTCCTGGACCTCAGTAAAGCCTTTGACACAGTTTCTCACAGCATTCTGCTTTGGAAATTGTCAGCCTCTGGCCTGGACAGGCGCACACTCTCCTGGGTGGAAAACTGGTTGGATGGTCGGGCCCAGAGGGTGGTGGGAAATGGTGTTAAATCCAGCTGGAGGCCAGTGACAAGTGGGGTTCCCCAGGGCTCAGTGCTGGGTCCAGCCCTGTTCAATGACTTTATCAATGACCTGGATGAAGGCATAGGGTGCACCCTCAGCAAGTTTGCAGACAACACTAAGCTGGGTGGAAGCGTGGATCTGCTGGAGGGTCAGGAGGCTCCAAAGGGATCTGAACAGGCTGGACCGCTGGGCAGAGTCCAATGGCATGAGGTTTAACACAGCCAAATGCCGGGTCCTGCACTTGGGGCACAACAGCCCTGTGCAGCTACAGGCTAGGAGAAGTCTGTCTAGGAAGCTGCCTGGAGGAGAGGGATCTGGGATTGTTGGTTGACAGCCAACTGACCATGAGCCAGCAGTGGCCCAGGTGGCCAAGAAGGCCAATGGCATCTTGGCTTGGATCAGAAACAGAGTGACCAGCAGGTCCAGGGAGGTTATTCTCCCTCTGGACTCGGCACTGGTGAGACCACACCTCGAATCCTGTGTTCAGTTCTGGGCCCCTCACCACAAGAAGGATGTTGAGACTCTGTAGTGAGTCCAGAGAAGAGCAACGAAGCTGGTGAAGGGGCTGGAGAACAGGCCTTATGAGGAGCGATTGAGAGAGCTGGGGGTGTTTAGCCTGGAGAAGAGGAGGCTGAGGGGAGACCTCATCGCACTCTATAACTATCTGAAAGGAGGTTGTAGAGAGGAGGGAGCTGGCCTCTTCTCCCAGGTGACAGGGGACAGGACGAGAGGGAATGGCCTCGGGCTCCGCCAGGAGAGGTTTAGGCTGGACATTAGGAAAAAATTTTTCACAGAAAGGGTCATTGGGCACTGGAACAGGCTACCCAGGGAAGTGGTTGATTCACCTTCCCTAGAGGTGTTTAAAGCACAGGTGGGCGAGGTGCTGAAGGGCGTGGTTAGTGTTTGATAGGAATAGTTGGACTTGATGATCCTGAGGGTCTCTTCCAACCTGGTTATTCTATGATTCTATAAGCAAAAGTAATTTAGAAAATTAAACACATTAGTGTGCAAAATATATATGCTACTTTATATATTAAGGAAGGTCAAATAATTACATATGCTTACTAGTCTTTCATTTTTAAATCAAACACAGACAAAATAACCTATAACCTACTTCTTGTCTCAGAAAGAAAAGAATTTCTTTAATTATTAGAATTAAGGGGGAAACAAGCTTGAAAAGGATTCAGATGTCTGGGAAGTTGGTGAGGATATAAAGGCCACCAACTTGTCTGCAGGCTGCAGTTAAGTATAATCAAGTATGTGTGGACATCCTGGCATTTGACTGACTAAATACATACCCCCTGTCCACCTCCCTGTGAACAGGATGGTGATGCCCAACTATCATTTGGTTGGGACATTAGTGGATGCAGAAGAGAATTCCCTCCAAGGTGCATGGTAACAGATATACAGTGTACAGTTGGAACAGCTAGGAACTATTTCATTTCCTAAGAACTTCAGAATTCTATCCAAGTAAACAGTACAACAATATTTCTCTAGAGCTGAGCATTATCCAGTATAAAAGTGAACAAACTGCAGTAATTTCTCTAGCTGTCAAAAGGCGCTTGACAGGATTAGCCAGAATTAGAGTATACATATCTCCAGTTCTGAGTAACTGTGGCTTTAGTTTTCATTCTGCTTTCATAATTGGATCAAGAAATGGAAAATCATCTGAATCACTCTGTGACAGAAATAAATTAGTTCCCCTTCATAGCCTCCTAAGAAGAGGGTCTTACCAAAGCTTTCTGCATTACTCATTTCTTTCTATTTATTTACTGAGGCTCTGCAATTATAACAAGGCGAATAGTACTTGCTGAACAGCAAGAATAAGACAGTAAATAAAAGCTATGAAGAGCTGCCCTTAGGCACATACAAAAATGATGCTACACATGCTTATTTATATTTCATTCAGTTAAAACATTAACTACCAGGACATAAACAAATGTGGTTTGTATTAAAACTAGTGCCACTACCATGAAGTGACTGTTCCAGAACCTCAAATGCTAGAGAGCAGTGGAGGTCAGTGGAGATGACTGAAACCTTCTTGGGCCCCTCTCCAAGGCAACCAGAACAAGCTCCAGATTGGCACAAGTGCTCAGGAATTCTTTTCCAAAGAGGACTGGAAGAGGCCTCAGGCTTAATGGCGATTGATTGGTAACAATTACGTGAACAAAACATGGATTAGATGTTGCAATAAGTAGTTTAGTACATGATGGTTGGTCCAAATGGAGATGCAGAGAACTGACAGACAACTCTTCAGGAGCATACAAGGGATTGGTGGGGTTTAACCAACTCTGCTACCATATATTCATCTCCAACTTTAATCCAAATTTACTGTATCAGATAAGAATGGTCTCCATGGAGACACCCTTCTCTCAACAGGTCCATCTTACCTTACCCAGGTTTTCAACCCTTTTGCTTAAGGTTTCCTCTTCTCTTTTTCTTTCACTGATTTCTTTCACCTCAAAATCCTAAGTATAATATGTCCTTTTCTCGTAGTTCTAGCATTTTTACCCCTGCTCTCTGCTCAGCCCCGCTGTCCTCTCAGCTCACTAAGCTTACTTTGGCATATTTAAATGCAAATCCATTTTCCCTGCATCCCACTCCCCCATTTTTTCCACTTTTATGAGGTTCACATCAAATAAACACCAAAAAGCTATAAAAAGCTTCACATTCCCATCAATATTTCTAGACGCACTATACTCCACCCTGAACTGATAACAAGGCGTAAGTATTGAGCATCCAAATGCGTGAAATAAACTTTCTACTCAGGATATTTAATTAGAAGCTCACAATGCTTACCTTGTTTTTCTGGAAAGCACTTTAATTAATCTCTACAAGGTTTACCACCCATGGCGAAACAGGTGTATCATGCAGCAAGATTTCCATATGACTTCTTATACCCTTCAATATCTTTTTCTTTTCCAAAACAACCCAAATTTTTGTTTATTTGCTAGCTTGCTTGCTTAGTTTGCTCTTTCATCTTTAACAAAAGGAACAAATAAGACTCTTTGCACTGGGAAGGCACTATTTGTTCCAGGAAGCCATCCATATTCATATTTTTTAGTTATGAAAATAATTTTTCATGTATTTAGTAAGAAAAATGAAATCAGAGGTCAAGACTCAAACAACTATTCATGTTTTAACATTCTGTTTCTTTATTGCCTTTTTTCACAGAGAGAGAATAAAATTACTGTTTTTCAACATAATGTTTTTTCAAAATAATTTGATTATAAAGTTGGTAGATAGCTGACTCTTGACACTCAAAATCCTTGAACAAGCTCTCAAAAAATAAAAAAAAACCAGCTGAGTGGAAACCACATTCTGTTAAACAAAATTTTACTAATAACTTCACAAGTCTAGAATTTCAGCATTTATTATAAGTGCTCTTCAAACAGACTCGATGATGCATTTCAAACCTTGACTTCTGCAGAAACAAAGAGCCTATCTCTTGTCTCTCTTTCCTCCCTAGCTCCAGAGTTTCTTACATTGATGTGTTTGCATTATTACTTGTCTTCCCTCAAAATCTGCAGAGTCAAGACCCAGAAAGAGTGCAGCTGACACGGTGCCTCATCCAGTAATCCCCTGGTGATACATGGCTTTCCCTCCCTTGTTCACTTCTAACCTCACTATATTTTTATCTCAAGGAACTTTTAGAGCATTTGTGCTTAGACATCTGGTTTATGGGTCTGGGTTTCAGTTATCTGAAAATATCTGATTCACCTCTACTGGTATTTTCATAGGATGATAGAGTTGTTTGCATCAGAACGAACCTTTAAAGATCATCTAGTTCAACCCCTCCTGCAATGAGGAGGGACATCTTCAAGTCAGGTTGCTCAAAGCCCCGTCCAACCTGGACCTGAATGTTTCCAAGAATGGGGAATTTACCACCTCTCTGGGAAACTCGTTGCAATGTTTAACCATTGTAAAAAATGTCTTCCTTATATATAGTGTGAATCTACCCTCTTCTGGTTTAAAATCAAAACCCCTTGTTCTATCACAACTGGCCCTACAAAAAGATCTGTCCCCCATCTTTCTCACAAGCCCTATTTAAGTACTAGAAGGCTGCAATAGGGTCTACCTGGAGATTTCTCTTCTCCATGCTGAACAACCCCAACTCTCTCAGCCTTTCTTCATAGAAGAGGTGTTCCATTGTTCCTATTTTCATGGCCCTCCTCTATATCCACTCCAACAGGCCTATGTCTTTTCTGTGTTGAGGACTCCAGATCTGGATGCAGTACTCCAGCTAGGGTCTCACCAGAGTGGAGTAGAGGAGCAGAAAGACTTCCATCAGCTTACTGTCCACATTTCTTTTGATGCAGGCCAGGATATGGTTTTCCTTCTGGGCTGCAAGTGCACATGTCTGACTTGCATCCAGTTTTTCATCCACCAGTACCCCCTAGACCTTCTCGGCAGGTCTACTTTCAATCCCTTCATCCCCTAGACTGTATTGATACTGAGGTTTGCCCCACCCTAGATGCAGGGCCTTGCACTTGGCCATGTTGAACTTCATGAGGTTCACATAGTCCCACATCATGAAATTGTCCAGATCCTTCCCTCAGGCATGTCAACCACACCACTCCACTTGGTGTCTTCTACAAACTTGCTAAAGATGCCTCTTATTCCACTGTCTACGTCATTAATGAAGACATTAAACAGTACTAGGTCCAGTACGGGAATTGTTTTCATTGTGAAAGGGAAATAAAGGATAAGTTATTATCTTCAAGTCTTAGTTCCTTAACATCTCCTTTGGGAGAGACAAAAACAGAAGCTAAGTACCACAGTAATGGAGTTAAATTAAAATGGTCTCTTGCATTTTGTAGATCTTTCCCCAGTGTGTCACTGAAGAGGTCTCCACTGGCCTCATGGGTTCCTTTAACAGAATTCACCAAACTAAACCTTGGCTCCAGAAGTACATTACTAACATTAGATTATATTTGAATAGCTTCCTAGCATGACTTCCTTACCAGTTCCTGGGAAAGTAAGTCATTCATAGGAACATTCCTTTTCCACACAAAAACTGCCAGAAGTTTCCTTTCAAAAATCCAGCATCTCCAGCTGAGCCCCAAAGGAATTTCCTGATTCTGTCCAGTGTTCTGAATTTCCAGGAAAGTCTGTAAACAGGAAAGTTGTGTATAAGTTGCTAATAAATCTTGAGATCTCACTTCTGTGCCTAGTAAATAAAATCAAAGAGAAATAAGGATTGTCTTGTCATGACTTAATATAGAACGCTGTCACACTGCAGTAAATCATTTATATGTGCACTGAAATCCACTGTGGTTTAGAATCATTTCAGACATCTACAGTAAATAATAAGGCTTTTCAGTGGTTATTATGTCAACATACATTCTCCAGCCTTCCTATTCAATTCCCTTTTCAGGATTGATTTTAGGGGACCTACAGGAAATTATGTCAATCGGTTGATACTTTCCTTTTGCCTTACTTCTTTGTGGGTCTGAGTCACAGTCTCATGTACACTTTAAAAAGGCTTTTAGGCTCCATGCCTGAACAAGCCAGCAAATACCCTTCACGAAGACATCCAGAAGCTGTTGGCAAGATAAACCTGACTGCAGACAATTGGCACAAAGTAGTTATGGTTGTGAATCACATATAATTTTGCTCCCCTTCATCTGAAGCAGTCTCTCAACAAGGACTTGCAATCCCTGCAAGATTTGTATATTCAAATGCTTCTTCTCACATTCACCACCATGCCTTCCATGAACCAAGGAATGAAATATTCCCTCACTGACATGCTACAAAGCCAGAGCTCTGGTGAATTAGAATACTATGCTTTGAAATAAAGGAAACATCTGCAAAAAAAACCCTCAGTAATTCCACATCAGTGCCTCTCCAAACCATCTCCATCCCCACTTTCATTCCTCCCCTAAGCATCTGACAATCTCTTGACAGTCGCATGATTTTCTTTCCTTGAATCCCATAACAATCCCCATATCAGCCACCCCAATAGCCCCCTCTTTGTCTGTGGAGTGACTCAAGGACTCTTTTGGATGACTTTTTGGAATGGTTGGACTTGATGATCCGATGGGTCTTTTCCAACCTGGTGATTCTATGATTCTATGACTCCTGGTGACAGGAGTCACTCTGGACCATGAATCGACCTTTGTCCAACAACCCCGGTAACAGCCAGGGCAGGGCAAGGGGTCATTAGCTCTGGCCGGGTAATTGATGCTCCTCTGCCTGCTGTTTGCCCCTGTGCTCCTCTGCAATCCCAGAAATGAGCCTTTCAACACACAACCTAACAGCATGAGATGTGGCAGGAATATCAGACATGAAGGGACCACGTCAACAGCTTCTCAGTCACAACGAAGCAAGTGGAAAGCATTTACGCTAAGGATATTTCTTCTGCACACATAGGAGTTCAGAGTCAACAAATTCCTTACTCGACTACCACAAACATCAGGACTTTTGTGTAGAAAACCAAAAGTGACAAGAATAATTTGTCTGAGACTGAGTCACTTTATGGCAGCTATACTAATAAAGCAAACTTAACGTATTTACCATGGAAGATGTAATCATGAAAATAGGAAACCTCTGTCTATCTAAATGCAAGCAGTGTTTTTAGACTAATTTTTCTCTTTGTTGTTATCAAATGTTGCAAAAGCACACATAGAAGTTTTTTTCTTTTTTTTTGTGTTTTTTTTTTTTGTTTTTTTTAATTGCTGCTTTCTGGAATGGAAGCTGTTTAAAAATTCATATTAAATAAGCAAGAGTTTCAAGTGCCAAAGTGCTAGGTGGTGGGAAGGGAAAGCAAAAAGTAGGTGTTGAAATAATAACAGAATAAATATTTTAGATTTTTTTTTTAAATAAATCTATTTAAATTCTAAAAAGAAAGAAAAAAAAAAAAGGAGGGAGCTTTTTAGAGGGCAAATAAGCATAAATCGCTCTACTTGGAATGTTGAACTGTATAAGTGTTTATACCTTCATGCAACACCGTATGACTCGGCCTTGTTATCTGCGACAGCCCTAGTACAAGCTGTCCCCTGGCTGTGCTATTGTACAACGCAGCCTGTCACCTAGGGTCATGATGGACTACCTGATGCTCTCCTTGCTAAAACTGAAGGGAGACAGACTTTTTGCCCTCAACAAGGAATACAAAATAAGCAATTGAACAACAGCAGATAAAAACAGAGGTCAAAACCAGGCATAATTATTTTCAAATAAAATGTTCTATGAAAACAATAAAAATTCAGCTCTACAAAAAGTTCCTTCTTGTTTTGGAACTAAAAGAAGACAAGTACCTCAAAGAAACAGATAAGACTGTGAAGCAGTTATATGTTTTTTCAGGTTGAAAAGCCTTCAACCTGTTTTCTGTCACAGCTGCTTTTAGTGCTCATTAGGCATGTGGGAATGTCTCTATGGCTGCTAAAAATAGATTACTCCAGCAGTAATGGAATGAATTGCCATGTAATCCTTTTTTGACTGTGTTTTGAAGTGCTCTGTACTTAGCATTCTTAAGTCATTGTTAAATTTTTACATTAGAACTAGGTGGAAACAGAAATATCTCTCCTTTGGGATTTCTGTGAAATAACTTTTTGAGCAAGAAAAAGAAGACTACTCTAGATTTTAAATACAATAAAAAATCTGTAACATTTTAATCAGGAAAAAAAATCATGGAAAGCGTCATTGGGCACTGGGACAGGCTGCCCAGGGAGGTGGTTGATTCACCTTCCCTGGAGGTGCTTAAGGCACGGGTGAACGAGGTGCTAAAGGGGATGGTTTAGTGTTTGATCGGAATGGTTGGACTTGATGATCCGGTGGGTCTCTTCCAACCTGGTTATTCTGTGATTCTGTGATTCTGTGATTCTGTAATCCAAAACTATTTTATTTTTCAAAACATTATTTATACTAAGACATAAAATAATATACAATGTGTAGAAAATGTATTTAGTATATAAGTTTACATCTAAAAAAAGAACCCAAAGGTAACAGTTAAAATGAAACATAAATATTTTGACATTCTAGAAACAGTTGACCCAAACTGATTGCCTTTACCACTTTCTCCTTGCATTTCACTTTTTGTCAAAGCTGTGTAGTTCCATGAAATGTTTGGACTGGATTCAAATTTTCTCTTTTGATGAAAAGTGTTTTACTGGATGCTTTCCAAGGATGTCAGCATGCCCTTTTGATGGAAAAAGTAAGGATTGTCCATTAGCTGAGTATTTATTTATTCAAGCCTGTATCTGCAGAAAGTTCCACCTGGTCCCTGCTCAGGGCTCCCAGTGTCCTTTATGCCCCTCCCACCGTTTGCACCCTCTTCTCCTGCATTGTGTACCATCCTGTAGATGGTTGATACAGCAGATCACATTTTTTCAGTCATCAAATCATAGATTTGGAGCTTTTGTTATAATTCCACAAATCCTTATGAAGACCAGATTTCTGAGTCAATTATTAGAATTTTTTGATGTAACCCAAAATGTCTAAAATATTAACAGTGTTTTGTTCTTGAAAAAGTATGACTTTATCTTTGCAAGGAGTGTTGGGGTTTTTTCTCTTTCTGCACCTGTAGAGCAGGTGATTTAAAACACCTAAATCCATTTTAATGCCAATGAAAGCAGAAGTCAACGAGAAAGAAATTTCACCATCACAGTTCTGTGTCTAATGATTTCCTCTGCCGCAAGTATGCTAATTTCAGTATTGGTTGTGGGATTTTTTTAAGGGATGGGGAATATTTTTGGTTTGGGTTGAGTTGGGTTTTTTTTAAACATGAAATGCAATTTTTCTTCAGTTAGGAAGGCTCATCTTTTTCTGGAATGTAAGACTTCATAAGCCAATATATTGCATGAAAAAATGGTGTGGTGGTGTTGACAGACAGCCAAGAGCAATGCAGAGAAGATTATTTTATTTCTTAATTTTTCAGTCTTATGCTGGATTGTTGAAGTTATCAGTATGATTTATGTTAGTATTTCTTGTGTGTTTCCTCTGCTAGAAGAGTACACTGTAAGCAGTAGAAAGCTGAATGGCTTTTGTCCCATATCAAATTGTAAAATCCGGTTTCAGTGGATTGGGAACAATACTTTTTTGATTTGATCTGAAAAACACAAGTGACCAAGAAGACTGCTTGTGCTGGGATCTCTAAGAGTTCTTTAAAAATTTCCCATTCTGTTTCTTTATACATTTTTCCCTAGAATATCTCTTTCTGGCATTCTTCTTCCAATGGCCTGAGAAATAATACTGGTTATGTCAGCAGCCACGGCTCTGCCCCTGAAGAATGAGGACATAAGGTAATGTACTTATTCCCATTTGAGGTGCCTGCACAGGTGAAGCTGAGAACTGGAGAGTTGCACATTTTGATCCAGAACTGTGAATCTACTGCAATTGCTGCTTCAATGATTTGTAAGATTTTAAAATAAATTTACATTATTGGAACTTTGTGTCATTCTCCTCTGTTTACTTGAGTGGAAAGGAATCAAAACTACCCTAACAGTTTGAATTTTTAATAATCACACATAGTTCTGCAAAATTAGAACAGAAATCTAGTGAAGTCAACTCTGTCAAAAAGAATTTATCCTTATTGGATAAATAAGGATTACACTTTAAGATGGTCTCAGTCATTTTGTTTTACTCTTGGTTACTTTATCAGCAGAAAACATCAAAGTGAATAACAAAGAACATTTTCAACATTTTTCCTCAGGGATTTTTTTTTTTTTATATTTTAAAGAAAGCTCATATTATTGTTGGAATGTAGTCACAGGTGACAAAGAAATACATAAAATACTTAAAAAATTGATATATGATAAGCACTGCTTTCCAGACTGGACTTGTTAACTGCTATTAATTATGTTTGTTAGTGTTCCTCTGCTCTATTTTATCCTTTGTTTAGAAAGCAAGTGCTGTTGGAGGGGATTCTTCTCATTATCGTTGAGTGGGATTCATCTCACTCAACTATAGAGACTTAAAAGTCTCTATAGTCCATAGGATATTGGAAAGTCAGACTTTTCCAGAATGGTGATCCAAGTATAATTTCAAATAGAATCACACAGAATTGCTGAGTTTGGCAGGGATCTCTGGAGGTCATTTAGTTCTAGTCCTCTGGTCTTCCTTGACCGGAGGGTCAACTAGAGCAGAACTATGTTCAGTTCAGGCTTGAAAATCTCTAAGAGCAGACACTCCAGAAAATCCCTGGGCAGCCTATTTCACTGTTCAACAGCTCTCACTCAAACTGAATTTCCTGTATTTCAGTTTCTGCCTGTTAGCTCTTGTTGTATCACTAGGCACCACAGAGAAGATTCTTGCTCTGTTTTTATTCCCCTGTAAGGTATTTATACACATACGATATGGACAAGCTGGAGGAATTCATTTGCCATGCAATGCCTCAGTGGGGCTGGAAGTTATCATCCTTCCATTTAGAGGTAGAAAAGACCCAGGACTACAAGATGATTTCTGCATCTACTTCTTCTTGGCTTTAATGTACTTGAAAAGGAAGAAGGTGCTTCCCTTTCAGGGACTGGAGCAGAGTGGTCTGCTAGAAATCAGAAAATATGTGTAAAGGTAAAGAAATAACAATTAATCCTCCCCACAGGAATTGGATTATCCCTTTTCTGTTTCTCATACTTACCTGAGTCTTAGCATCCTGATTCAGTCCATTTTGCATAACACCAGACACCCTTTCGATTCTAACATTTACTTCAAACTTTTTGAAGAAAATTTTTCCAGTCTGCAAATTGAATGGATCATCACTGAATTGAAATTTAAAGTGTGACATGAAGCACTGATGCATTCACTCCCTTCCCACTGCCTTCATTATTTAATGAAACATTTTAAAAGTGAATTAAACCTATTAGAAATTAAAAGCCTCCTCAGTGCATTGAGCAGAAGGAACTATCCTTTTTTCAGGTAGCTTTTTGATCAGAACAGTTCATTCCATATGAGTGTATGTGTGCTTCAATCATTTTGCTTTCCAAAGCACAGAGACACACCTCTGTTTTATTCTTCATGTTTGAATGAGATTCACCTTCAGCATGAAATTTCATATATTCTCTCATTTGATTCAAAGAAAAGCAAAGCTATGTTCCGAAGAAGCACATAATCCACCAGTGTTGCATAAAGGTGGAAAGTTATTGCACAAGACTAGGATGGAGACTGTCAGGTAATATTTATCCTTGTTTTCAACTGTTTTCTTTTTAGAGTCTGAGCCAGCACCTAACAGCTTTGGCAAACTGAGTGACAACTTACACCTTGAATGACCCCCATAGAAACCAAAGGAGCTCTATTTAGATGAGATTCTGCTCCAAGAGAACTGAGGCAAAGTCGTAGTGACCTGTGAAACCGAGCTAGATCATCTCCTCATTTATGTATAAATGTGCATATCTTTCTATCCTGCAGACAGGTAAAAGAACTATTTTTCACATTGCACGCTAGATGGTACTTTAGCTAACATGTTAGTTTATTATTACTGTTTTCTCCTGGTTTTTTGCAAGTAGTCTTTATCCTGAGCACTTCAAGGAACTCCTCTGGGACCCGACCATATTTTTAAGTGTGGCTTTGGACCAAATGATCCTCAGAGGTCCTTTGTTTATGGCTGTAATCCAAGGCAGGAATATAAAAGATGTAAATCAATACAGTCATTTGTACCAGGCATTCCTAGCATGGTGCTCCGTGGGTGCTAAGGTGTTAATATGTCGAATCATAGAATCATTTGGTTGGAAAAGACCTTTGAGATCAAAGACCAAAGTGAGTAGTCAATCTATCCCCCAACATGCAGGACAGCAATTCACTTAACTGGGCAGAGATAATGGGAGGAGAAGAGGAAAAGAGAAAGCAGAAAAATCTAGGGATGCAAATCTTGCCTTACTTAGCAAAACGTCCTGAAACAGATAGATTCTCTTCCATGAGACTGAGGCCTAAAGCAAGCATTTACTAGCTGGAAATGTTGGTTATTTGTTGACCACACTTATGTTTCACCATGATTTTGGTCACCAAAAGACAAAACAGATATTTCAGACTCATTTGCCATTTTGCACTTAGAGCCTGTAACTCAAGTAATTCTTTTGATATCAAAATCAACCTGACTTCTCATCTGTAATTCCAAGTTAAAATAGATGTATATGACTATACCAGGTCTATCTGGCACAACTGAAAAAATAGTAGCTAATGCCAAAACGGACATATGTACAAAATACCCCTCCTCAATACATTGTTGAAAGTGTCAGAATACATTCTACATTCATGTCTACTGTCCTTAACAATCTGGAATGCCTCCCCTGCATCTGTGCATGTACTGATGTAGGTGCACAGAAGAGAAAGAGGAAAGTTTTCTTTCCACAGGAGATGAAACAAAGGAATGTAGAAGGGAAAACATCTTGTTCCTTTCACTCTCTATATATGTTGATTAGCTGCCTTACTTCAAGTATTAAGCATCTTTTCGTGATCCCTGTCAGAACAGGATATTGCTTCAGGCGGACTCTCACTTCTAACACACAGAACAGAACAGCTTGATTTACTTTGCCAGGTTTCTTCTCAGTTGCAGACCTCCTAAAACTCTGCATATCTCAAGTAACTCCAATTTCTGTGCAGTTACGCTGTGCTCAAAATGGCAAACTGTACACAAAACTGGCAAGTTTTATACTGTTTGGGTCTCTGGGTGGAGTCAAAATTGTGCTACCATGAATTCAAACTCCTCTGTGCGCCGATTCCTAAAAGACTACCAGGAAAGACAGGTGATACAGTGATTGAAGTGTGAAATAAAGAGGGAAAACATCATAGAACTCTATTTGCTCTTCTGTGATCATGATTCTTGCATCCCATCATTTTCTGCTGGTCTTCTATCTTATCTGTTATGGGAAGGGCAAGGATGGTGAGCATCAGGACCCAAACTGGAAGAAAGTGGACAGCTGAGGAATATTTGCAAACCCAAGAGATAGGAACCATTTTTTGAGTTCCTCAGCTTTAGCCACTGCCTTTGCAAAGAAAGAAAGAAAAAATGTGTAATCTAGCTCTGCCTCACTTTACCCACATGCAAATTGGAGAGTGGAATATTAGCCATAAAAATGCGTGAGCAAGAGACACGGGTGATGAACAAAACCATGCCTCGGAATGTCCTTGGTCTGACAGTGCAACAGAAGATAATGCCTTTTAGGTTTAAAATGAGGTATTTAAGATTAAAGAGCCAAATATAAGAAAAATCAAAATAGAATGTGTGTGTGCCTGTGTTTGCTCACATAACAGGGTGCAGCAGCCTCCAAGTAAAATGACACTTTGCTTTCTGGAGTTCATAGTATCTTCAGATGTTTAATAAACAGAAAACAAATGCTTGACAACTTCAGACTTCATAGATCAGAACAACAATAAATATTGTGTTACAGTCTTATTTTTAGTAAAAATTAAAATAGCTGAAAGTCAGTGCTGGCAGCAGAACATTTTCTTGCAGAATTGATTAATACAGAAGGGATTGTTACTGTCTTTATTTAAAATAGGCACTTCCATGCAACTCCCTCATCTCACTTGAAAAGTACTCTTGAAATTACAACGTATTTATTCTTTATAAATAGCCAGAGGTGTTTATTGATCATTTATGATCAGATCATTGGTAGATTTGAACTTAACTTTGAAGGAAGCAGGATTTAGTGTCAATAAATTTTATAATTTTTTATTTCAGTTCTTTCTATGCAGAAGTTTGTGCAGTTTTGCCTTTCAGTTTTTCTTGTTATTCACGCAGTGAATAACTTGTTGTTTTTTTTAATTTGCTTTCCATAGCTGTCCAATTTTTTCAGCATCTTCTTTCATTTAATATATACTCTTTATCAATGCTTGCTCCGCAGCGGAAAATTTTACATTTATCTGAATTAGGTTCCATTTCTACCTATAGCATTGATCTTCTATTTAAATTGCTCCTGTTTTTCTTCATCTGGCTACTCCTAATTTCTGAAGCTTTCATCTATTAGCTTGAAATATTGCATTCATAGTTATTTATAAAAATATCAAATGCTTGCAGAAAGAGAACAGATCTTTCCACAAATCAGTGACCCAGATTTGCACTGAGCTGTTTTCAGATGGAGTACATTTACTGTAACAACCATTAATTTGTACTGAGAAAGATGAAAATATAATGTAAAGTAATATTGGAAGAATTTACAATATTTAAGCCTCTTTTCCCTTGTGTTAAGAAGAACCATCCACCCAGAACCAAAAAGGAGTCTAATTTTTAGGACTATAAAAAAGAGAATCTTCTATTGAAAAAAATGCACTAGAAATAAAACATGGGATTGTTTAAGCCTTGAGGAGAGGAGGCTGATGGGAGACCTTATTGCTCTCTACAACTACCTGAAAGAAGGTTATTGAGAAGAGGGTACTGGCCTCTTCTCCCAAGTGACAGGGGACAGGACAAGAGGAAATAGCCTCCAGATGCACCAGGGGAGATTCAGATTAGATATCAGAAAGACATTTTTCACAGAAAGGGTCATTGGGCACTGGAAAAAGCTGCCCAGGGATGTGGTTGAGTCTCCATCCTTGGAAGTGTTTAAAAGATGGGTAGATAAGGTGCTCAGGGACATGGTTTAGAGGCAGATTGGAATGGTTGGACTTGATGATCCAAGAGGTCTTTTCCAACCTGGTGATTCTATCATTCTATGATTCTATCATTCCGTGTTTCTACGATTCTACACTCTGTTACTCTCAAAGAGCTTCCCATTCCCCTGACTAACACGGAATCTCTACTATCAGTTGTTCCAGCTTGGTCTGTGATGTCAGACTCAGTTGAAAAGTCCAGAAGAACATGTAAATAATCCTGATTACAGGAGATTCATGGCAATGATTATATTTCGCTCTTATTTTAGTTCCAAATTGTGAGTTTACTTTCCATTGGGGGAATACTAGACAAAGAATGCTGAGCTAGATTTAGGATTGGGTCTGGATTGGCAGCTGATGTGTGACAATGATTAACAATTACTGAAAAAAAGACATTTACCATTGTTTTGTTATTTTCATGGAATTATTTGATGAATCTATGCCAGGTCTATTCTTAATATGACAGGGATTTAATGAAGAAAAAGAGTAAATGCTGCTAAAGCAGAGATTTTTCACCAGAATTTGTTCAAAAATCAGATCCAGGAACATAGAAAGATTTAGGTTGGAAGGGACCATAAAGATCATCCAGTTCCAATGAAACTGGAACATGAAACTAAACTCTAAGCCAGCATTCTCCAACACAGAGGAATTCAAGGATGCTGCAACTCAAATCTACCCTCTGAACATCTGTGTAATATCCATAGTAATTCTAAGAGACTTGTTTACTTATTTTAAATATGATACTGGCATTTGCTAAAAGATTCTTCTTATTTAGACATTTGATATTTTACACAAAAGAATCATTCTTTTAGGATGATATTGGAGAATTATTTTGTTGTTGGCTTCTAGAACTGCGCAGAGAACCTAGAAACAAACTCTGCTCCTTAAAACAGAACAAAACAAAATGAAAAATCAAAGAAAAGCAAAGCAAAGCAAACCGAACCAAAAAAAACAGCAAACCCCAAAATTTAATATACTGAAAGAATGTTTTCTTCTCTCAACAGCCCTAGCCTGCTTAAGCTACATGGTTAAAAATCATGGATTAAAAGAGGCAGAGGAAAAGAGGGGGAAAGAGATAGTCAGTCAAAAAACCCCTCCATTTATCTCCTATGCACTGAAACAATTACCAGGGTGTGGGGAGAAAGGTATTATTATTTAAAGCCAAGATGTTATTGTTCAACTGATGGGCAATAAACTGTTTTCTACCCATGCTGAAGATGTAGAAAGTATAGGATTTGTAAATCACAGGCAAGTGATCATAGAATGTATTAAGTTTGGAAAGACTCTTAAGATCTTCAAGTCCAACTGTAAACCTAATACTGTCAAATCCATCAGTGTATATAAATAAAAAAGTGTAATATACTGGGTTTTTTTAAAAAAAAATCTCCTTCTATCTCTATCTCTGTCTGGAGAGTGTTAGGACAGAGCAGGCAATGAATTGCTGAAAAGTAATTGTTATGATGTTTAGTTTTACATCTGACAGTTGTGGTCCCAGAAATTACTATCTAGCAAGCCAATCTAGGCACAGTTAGAATGTAGGTGGGAGATACATATTGAATAATTACATTTCTAAACTAATTGTGACATTTTTCTCATCCGGTGCTAGAGGATCCCAGTCTGCACCTGGTTGTTTAGGTGTCTCGTTGTAATTAATGGACAAACTAATCTTTTTCAGGATGGTTTCAGGACAGATTTAGACATTGATTTAGGACAGGATTAATTGGTCCATATGCTTCACTATTGGCCGATAGCAATAGAAACCAAGACTGAGCAGTTTAATTTACACAACCCACATTTTTTATTCTTCTTGAACTGAAATCTCAAAATAAAGCAAAGTTATTTTTTCACACTCTTTTAACTGCCTCAATAGATATCTGCCAATTATTAAACAGGATTTCTTCTTCTGTAACATCCAGGATGCTGAAATAGTCTCCTATCTGGGTATTGCTTGAGCCTAGATTAAGCAGCTTGGGAAAGGAGAGTAAGAAAAAGTATGTATATCACAGTTCAAATAATATATTTGTGCAGATTTCTAAGTGATGTATTCAAGGATATTTTCCCATGTTACTGAATGCTGCATACTGATTGAATTTATGATACCATGAAACACTGAGTGGTCCAACTTGAATTTTCAAGGTCTGCAAGATAGAAACAATATTCATGCAAAGATTAAAAAAAAAAAAATCTTTTCCAACTCAACACACCTCAGGGAGATTACTGGTCTTTGGATAATACTTGTTTTTCCCTTTTCTTCCCCCTCCACCCCGAACAATCCTAGCAAATCTCAGTTATATCATGTTAAGTAATAACATTTTACTTAGCAGCTTTATGGTCCCATTTTGTTAATGCATTCAGTAAAAGTTTATCTTTTTCTAGTCAACAGTTTGCCAATGTAAACATTAGCTGAATTACCAGTACATTTGATAGCTCATCCGTAATGAAAGTGAACAGATTTATTGATAAAAATAAAAAGCGTATTAAAGAAAGAAAAATGAGCAAAATTAGATGTTAATGTTAGTGGCATTTTGCAAAGAGAATGCTAATCTTTCAAAACTGTGTAATGTCTGAATCAAAATGTTTTTGAGACTTGAACTTGAGCTGTAATTGCTCTTTTCTTTTTAAGTCTGAATGCATACATACTTGTTTTGTGATAAAAATAAACTCGCTCTAAACAGAGTCCTGAATAAATAAAATTAATAATAAAGAGCCTAAGAAATTTTTTTTGAGGAATAACAAGTAATACTAAAAGCTTCTTGATTTGGTGAAATACGCAGTATAACAGTTTGATGCTAGAGTATATAGTAGCAAAGATGAAAGCACACCTTGACATATGCATAAAGGTATAATACTTGCTAAAGAGATAATATATGCAACAGGATGGTTGTGAAGTCCAAGAATGAAATGAAAACTAAGAAAAGCTAGTGGATGAGCAGAGGAAAAGAAAACTGGGGGAGGAGGGGAAAAGTAATTTGATTATATTAGAATTAAATTATGATAAGCAGGAAGAAGCTCCTTATAAGTCTTCATGTAATTATTCTACAAACACTGGGAATGAAGTTGTTGGTTTTTCTTTTATGCTCAGAATCTAGAAACAATTGAAGAGGAGAAAATGTCATGATCTTTATCTTCTTTCCCCTTTTCTTTTTCCTTTTTGAGCCAGAGGAGGTTTAGCTTGGACATTAGAAAAAAAAACATCTTTACAGGCTGCCCAGGGCGGAGTCACCATACCTGGAGGTGTGCAAAAAAGTATACATATAGCACTTTTTGATATGATTTAGTAGGTATGGTAGTGTTGGGCTGATAGTTGGACTTGAAGATCTTAGAGGTCTTTTCCAGCCTTAATGATTCTATGATTGTATGACATGATTTAAACTCATTTGATTAATTTGAGCCCTCTTTCAAAAAATTCTGACAGGCAGTCAAAGAAAATATCTTCCAAATCTCAGCTTGCTCAAATAATGAAGTAAACTGGCTAAATGTATCCTTTACTCATCAGTAACTCTGTCTGTGGTTGTCTTTGTCATGGAAACAGCCAGAAAGAAATTTCCTTGGGAGAGAAATCATAGCCCTCTTAGTCAAATATTGCATTAAGATATTTTACAAGAGCCAAAAAAGCATTCAAAGTAACACGTCCAGCATAAAAAACCCCCAAAACCTGCCTATTGCATCTTCACTGATTCTACCTGCTTACAAAGTGAAGATGCAAAAAGAGTGTCCCTGACCAAGATAAATCAAAGGACTTGCAGTCTTATTATAATGATGTTGTATATGATGCTGAGAGACAGCAGGTACTAGCTCAGCTGCAGTCCAGTTGACAAGGCTCCATGGCTTTAGGAATAAAGCTGGATCAGATCAGGCTCCTCAAGTAAAAATAACTTCTCTTCATTGTTTCATTTTGCCCAGGTACGACTAAAATAATGTATAACAACACAGTTTTAAAATTTCTTCTTCTTGGATGAAGTGTGAAGTGGTATTAGTGAAAGCAAATGCATACTCCTTTTTTTTTTTTTTAAGAGTGATATTGTATCACTGGGAAAAAACAATTTTCCACAGTATGATTTCAATGAAGGATTATCAGCTAGCTCCAATCATTTGATATCTCTGTTGCATGATTGGGTAAGTATAATCTCCATAATGAACAGATAGGCATGAACGGAAGTAGTTTCATCTAAAATTTAGAGAATGTTATTCTCCTACAATATAACTTGTCTCTATTACATCAACTTTGTTTCTGCACTGGAATAGAAATTGTGAATGAGACACCAAGTACGTCAATTTTGTCACCCCATAGAATAGCAAATAAAAACATACTGACACAATGCACATCATTTTGCAGGTGAAGACTGAGTCATGTTGTGGAGGAGCTAAGTCTTACGTCACTCACTTTATGGCTGTAGCTCATCTCTGCTTAGAACATAAGTTTGCCCAAGTATGTATAATGTAGTACAGAAGCAATGCCTTGGGAAATGGAAATTTCCCTCTTCCATCTCAGTTGGCATAGTGGCAACACATCAGAGCTAAAAAACTTGCTATAAAAGCAGAAAAAAACATCCTGTGGTAATGCTTACCAAGGCACCAGTATTAGAGATCTTGACACTTCTGCTATGTTTTATTCACAAGCATTACTCATGATTCTGTAGAAAACATTATCCAGTGAAAGGCAATACTCTCAAGTCTTTCTTGTTTTACTTTCCTTTTTCAAATTAAATGATTAGGCAAAACAAACCCTGCAGCTGCTCTCAGTAAATGTTGTAGGAATGCATGAAATACCTTCCCTACATTCCTTTCAGATCTAGCTTCTCCTAGAAGGTTCAGAAAAAATTCTGGGAATTCATAGATACATGATACCTTTTCTGTATTTCTTACTTCTACTTTGAATCTTGTTTCAAGGCTTTAGTATATAGATGGAACAAACTAAAGAAGAAGAAATGTGTAAAAAACACCAAAAAACCCCTATCCCAAAACACAGAGGTCACGTAATTCGTATCTGAATTACAGTTTTGTCAAACTTTGAATTAAAATTTGTTTAAATTTTTGTTTGTGATATACTCCAGGTGGCAAGCTGTCTGTTTTCAGTCTCCTGGACCTGATATTATTTTTGAATCCTTAGAGAGTTTCAAGTTATCCTCCTTTCTCAGTAGCCTTTGGGCAGCTATGTTATATAGGCTAAGTTATATATTAAAGTATATATCCATGCCTAATAAAGGCCTTATAAAATCAATTCTAGTTGAAGAAAGAAACGTACAGTGTGAAGTATTTTAGTATTTGAACTAGAAATGAGGTAAACATTGGTAGTTTCAGCTGGAGTTTGCTTTGAATTCTGGTGTCATACTTAAAACCAGGATATGTAAATCTAGTGAATATGAAATGCTTGCACCTAAAGTAGCTCAAATACTCCTCTAGTCCCTCCTGGCTGAAACCAATAAATGTTGACTCTATTGGTTTTAAGAAGGTGTCAGCACTGTGGATTAGCCAATTGGGGATCTGAATTGGCAAATCATGACATAATACATCTTAATATTTTCTCCTTTGACATGAATTAAAAGGATAAATGGAACTCCAGAGAGAATGAGATCCTCTTAGTATTTCATTGCTATCATCAAAGAACAAGATTGGACTTTCTTTGGTTAGTGCTTTTGTGTGTCCTTTGTCAAGCTTTTGATGCTCTTTAGTCTTCTATACTTCTATTTTCCTGATGGAGCCTTAGGGCAAAACACTAAAGGAAAATCATTAAAAAAGAAACAAAGACAATACAGTTGACCTTCCCTTGGATGTCATGTAATACATGAGTGACAAAGGAAAGAAAAACTGGAGTGTAAGGAACTGCTGTCCCTCCACTATATTATAGAAAGTTATTTATCATTGATCTCTCTGGGGAGTGGAAAGCTGACTGGACAGAACTAGAGGCGGTGAACATCCATCATGTTAAATCTATTTTCTAATAACTGAGAACATACATCTCAGAACACTATGAAGACTTTTGATAAAATGTTACTTGCGCAATAGAGAATTTAAGGGTATAACTTTCAGTTTATCAGTCTAGGACTAATAATGTTGTTCTAACTATTGGATCATAAACCTTCAGTCATTCTCTTATTTGTTTCTTGCTACCTGCTTCATCTCTAGGTATTTCAAATGCCTCTGTAACTCTACTTCTTGTAGTGAACCAATAGAACTTTGAGAGACTTTGTTTTCCTTTTTCTTCCTTTTCTTTTCCCAAGACTTCCCCAGTGTGGTAATCCCTGAGGTATTCTGTTTTGTCAAATGGAGATTGTAAGAAAACTTAATATTTTCTTTTCCTGACAGAGAACTAAATGAGTAAATTAAGACAAAGTTAAGCATGCATTTAAACCAGGACACTGGATCACTTTGAGACTCTTTAGAAATTCAGATTTCAACTGATATTTTCAATTCAATCTGTGACACAAGTAATGAGGTTAAAGAACAAGTTCTTAGGTTTTACAGACAGAAAATGGGAAATAACTGTTCAGGATGGGCTGAATCTATGCTGGTATGCTGCAAGTGCTTTACAAAAGTCTTTGAGCATCAACATCACCTGCACAACAATGCTTGCATATATTAATTCATTGATTCCCTTCACTTCCAAAACAGAATAATTCCTTCCTAACTGCTTTTTGGCAATGATCACTGGAACTCAACAGCTGGCTCAAGGATTTGCTTGAGAAGTGAATCTCTTGGTCAGCCCTATTGCTTATACTTTGTTTTGTGGAGCTTTCTTGAAAAGTGTGAACTGTGATCCTTACAGATCAAGATAAACTGAAAGAATTCCAGAACACAGCTCATGCCTTCCCCTCTCTAAAGGGTGATCCCACCCATGGCACCATGGTAGACTGAATCTGATGCACCATGCTTGTCCTCCCCACCTGTTTTGTGTAGAGTTTATCTCCAGTTTATGTATCCACTTCTACTGGGCTGAGCAACTTGCAAGTACAGGGATAGTCATTGATTCTTGAGTCTTATGCCTTGGAAATGTTTGAGAGAGCTTGTCAGTCCAGGAGGAAGGCATGTTAAAAATCATTATAGCAGTTTAGCAACAACAAGAATCAAGTCTTACCACCTCAACACACTTTTCACTTGGAGCAATATAATTCTCATATTCAGACTTCTACACGGGCAATCATATATTAAAAATGAATAAGGTCTTCACAGAATAAGAATGATAATTCAGTCAACTTTTAAGCTTGCACTGATCTGATCAGAAAGCTGTTTCAGGAATTTTCTTCTGTGTTTATTCAAAACCTTCACACTTCCATCTTATTTTCCAGTTGACTTTAGCATATGGTTCAGAGTTGTCATAAGACAACAATGAGTCATGCCTGAAAGTCACAGTGTCTGGAAATCAAGGCTAAGTGGAGACAATCAGAAGCAGTAATTCTGGACTCCCTGCAATAAGTGGTGAGAATAAAGAACTTTCTGGTTACAATTAATCTTTCCAGTTTTTGGTCACACCGCAAGAGCTACAGGACTTCAATTTTAAATGAATTGTATGCATGGAAATATAATTTGTTCTTCAGCTACAATTGCAGCATAGCTGGGTATCAGGATTGTACTTGTTCTGGCACAATGCATTTAAGCCATTAATTCCCTGGGTGTTTCAGGGACTGCCGAACTACTTGTCTGCACAGATGAGATAATGGACTGTTCTGAGGCACTGGACAGAACTGAAATTACAGGACTGACTGAACAATCAACCCTTTAACTGAGTGTTACAGGAGCTCCCCAGGTGGGAATTTCATGTAGCTCTGGAGATTCCTGCAGGCACATCCTGCTCAGCCCAGTCCAATTTGTATCCTTAAATGTGTTGATTATCGTCCTGGGTAAAGTGACTCATTGATTTCCAGGCTGCTCCTTGCTGCAGAAATTATTAAAGTGAACACAGATATTTGTAAACAATACAAACTCTCCAGAAGAAGCAGAAATAATCATGTAGGACAGTTTGTAATAGGTGACAGAGTTTTAGAAGGCATATTGTAATAATAATTTTGTTAATATTATTGATACAGATGGATTGTAGATGAGATGGAGTCTTCGTACAGGATCACAGATAGATTATAAGAACTGAACAGAAGAACAGCTTGAGAAGTCTCACCAAATTCTCTTAGATGAGAGGAACTGACAGTCCAGTTAAAGTGATTTGATTTCACACATGAATATAGTCCTATGAGAAGAGCCTAACATATGATTTTTTTTTCCCATTTTAACAACTAGTCAGCCTTTGAGCATCTGTGCAAAATATCTACTTCAGGATGAAAGGTCCTTCATTGAAGACACTATTTATTAGAGTGGTTAGGTCTCTGTTGGCCACAAAGAAGTCAGTGGTAAGCACTACTACTAGTACACACCAAGACACAGTACTAGCCACATATGGCAGGTGAATTCCCTCCATATGAAAATTTTTCAAAATTACCACTTCAAGAAGCTGTGACAGGGCCGATGGAGGAGTCCACATTGGTTCCGGGGCCATCCAGGGTACATAGTGCTAAAAGTTCATCCTTATCTTTTGAGCATGCTGTATTCCACTTCTTCTATTTACTTATCGAGCCTATTTCTGCTTCCTTACAACATAGCGTATAAAACATAATTTAGCATGCCCTGCAGGAGTTCTATTAATGTCAATATGCAAGCTGAAAAGTCACACTGCATTCAGTACTATTTTAAAACTATAATGTCTTCATACAGCTACTGCAAATGTATTTGGTGGTATTGATCATGTCGATTAACTGATCTTACTAAGTGAAAAAGTAGATTTATACTGTAATTTTTCAAACACCAAACATTCTATTTTAATACTTTAAGGTCACTGCATCCTTTATTCGGTTATGAATTTCAATGAAGTAGGATTAAATTGAATTGTAAAACCAATATACAGTTCTGTCTTCAGTTCTGAAGTTTCTTGTCCTCTGTATCTAAAATATGGTATAATTAGTATATACAAAGCTGCTTCTTGTGATGCAAATCTTCCTGTCAATGCTTTTCTGTGCTTTTTCCAAGGATATATAGCAACAGTAAATGAACATAAATACATTTCACAGCATCTTAAGTCTGAAAATGTATTTTGCTTCTCCAGGCTATATAAATACTTGATAAAGAAGATACTAAATGCTTGGAAATTCAGCTCTGAGCTGTCTGAAGGCCTAATGTGAAATCAGCTGTATTTCTAAAGTGTAAGAAGATTCCCTGTCTGCAGTCTTCCCCTCCACCTACTCACTGATGACATAAAGATCAGTCCCCAAGTCAGCTAGATCTTGGGAATAATGTGCTTTAAAATTTATCCAAATTTAAGGCAGTGGAAGTTCCCTCAAATAAAAACCTAGGGCTTTTTTTTTTAAGGTTTCAGAGCTTTATGTAGTAAAAAAGCCCTGTTAAGTTGCCTGTTAAGTAAAATACTCATGTTAAGTTGCAGAGTTTGTCATTTACTTCTCTGTTCTTTCAGTGGGATATCGTATGGTACTGGGAAAGTATTATGCAGAGGGCTAAGAGCTTCCTTGCAGTCAGGTGAACAGATACTTCCACAGCATCATATTTCAACATGGTGATTAATGATAGAATCAGAATAATAGAATCACAGAAATACCTGAGTTGGAAGATATCCACAAGGATCATTGAGTCTAGCTCCAGTCCCTGTATAGGACAATCCCAAAATTCACACTATGTGTCTGAGGGGATTGTTTAAATGCTTCTTAAATATTGTCAGGCTTGACAACATTACTGCTTCCCTGGAGAGCCTGTTTCAGTGCTCCACCACCTTCTGGGTGAAAACTTTTTCCTAATTCCCAATCTAAACCTCCCCAGCACATCTTACTGCCATAGTTGAAGCTGAACTGGGAAAGAAGCTGTATGACTGTACTTGGTGTGTGGTTCCTCACTGGAAGACGAATCAAAGAGAGAAAGGTCTGTCTTGCTGTGTGAACACCAGCCGTATCATAAAGGGTTCACTGAAGCTAAGGGTGAGGGGAAGTCCACATGACAACCGAGAATCATTTACTTGCTACAAACCCACGCTGTGAACCACTGGACGAGGTGCTGTATCACTGACATCTACCTCTCCTTTCGTTAGTTTTGCTCTTTTTCTGGATGTTGTGAAGCAAAGGCTGTAACCCTGGAACTGGGAAACTGAAGGCAGAACAAGAGATCAAGTAGAGCAGAGCATGACAAGCTTGTGCTTTTATGATGAAATCAAAAGGTTTCCTCAAGGCTTGAGAGCTATTGTGTTCTTGAAGCATCAGTTTCTGAAATCATGAAATAATGTGAAACAGTAACTTTTCCACAGGGAAAAAGAAAAATAGAATCCAAAAGTTTCAGCTTTTACTATTGTAGAGAAAAGCCTAATAAGTATTACAGTGTAATGAAAATATCAAGTGTTAACAAGGGAGTATTAAACAAAAAAATCCCATGATTTATTTATGAAAGATCCTCAAAATTCATTGTTCATTAAACTTGATGCATTTTTTAGTGGTTGTGACTGACAAAATGGAAGCTGATAATGAAGTAATGTTTCTGAAGCTGGTACAGTGCTTCCTATAATTCAGTGATTTATGAATGCTTTATGCACAGATAAACTTCAAATTGATTCTTGTTCTCCTTGGACAGATGGGCTTGAAAGTAGTATTTGGCTGCTATGATTCAGCTCGTTGAAGCATAGCTAAAAATGAAATTCTTTGCATCCTGCTGGAGTGATAGTACTCAGAGTAAGAAAATATGAAAAGAAATAAAAGACAATCTTGAGAAGCTGTCAATCAAAAAGCCTGAATTATTCAGCTTAATAGATTAAAATATATAAAAGAGTATAACAGAGTCCACAGTGGAATGTAGGAAAATACAACATTTATGACCCTCTGCTTTTATCTTTGATTACAGACTACTTATTTTAGGGTAGCTTCTTTCAGTATCTGTTATTCTCATGATTTGCAACAGAAAGAAGCTAAAAAAAATCACATCCAAAAAAATTCTTCTCCAAAACTCCAAAGAGCCTGAGGTCACAATCTGCAAGTTTCTTATATGTCACTTTCTTGGGTTTTTATCTTTCAGATTCAAATCCAGACGACTACAATAGATGAGTCAGGAAAGTTGCTACCACAGGATTCATGCATTATTAAAGAATTTCACTATATTCCTCAGTTTTCTAAAGATACTTCAAGTAGCTGTGTTAACCTAGTCATCAATTCTCTTAAAATAAATGAGCTGGTGTCTCACACCAGCTGCAAGTGCCTTAGGACACAATGTAAAGTATCAATATCCAAAGAAGATCCCGTGTTTGCACTTAAAATGACTGAAATTGGTGTAAATGGGCTTGACTTACTTTTGACATGTGAGTAGTGGAGTGGTTCTTTGCTTGTCATAAGTGGGTCTTTCTGCTGTTGTGGTTTTTCTCTTCCACAGACAACCAAATGATTGCTCTTATATATGAAGTGTGGAAGGCATGTGAAGTGGATAGGAAGAGAAAAACACACCACGTTCTACCCAGTGTCCAAAAAGCCAGTGGTAAAATAGCAGATGGAAGCTACGTGGCCCTTGTCTCATTGTACACCAACAGGGACTAAGCTTCCCAGTGGCAGCAAAAGGATGCATGGTTTCTGTGCACAGTGTTTTTTTTAAAAAATCTCTTCCTAGATGCATCAGCTTCTGAAGTAGAGCATGTCAATCAGGATGTGACACCCACATACATCTCGCAAACAAAGATATTACAGAGAGATTATAGAGATGGTCCAGCTTTCTTCCACCCAGAGTGCCTGTTATATTGTTTTACATAAGTAAAAGACAAAAATTGACACTACAGGGTACTTAAGGTATTGATTTGCTCAAGGACATGAACACAATGGTGTTCTGGACCTCTGCAGAGGTATGAGTTCAAATGCTTTGAAGACTATAAGTTCACAGGGGAGGCTGGCGCTCTAATTCCATCTAAAGCCCTGTATGGAAGTTTCTTATCTCCTGGTGCCTGCGAGTCCTTTGTCTCATTAGAATGTTTATATATTTGGCGGCAGATATAAGATCTTCAGATACTGTAGCACTGTGGATCTCTGATTATGAGAGAAATCCACTATTTATTAATGACTACCCATGAATTAACCCATTCTTAATCCATTAATAGATTAAGTAGTCAATTATCCTTTAATTCCCATGAAAGAATCATGAAGTTCTTTACATGAAGATTTAGGCTTTCATTATACATCTTCTGAGGGAACTAAAGGGTTTACTCTGGCAGATTTGTCTTGGCTCAGACCTCAGATTTTCTCCCTGTTACTACAGATTATTTTTAAGGAGAATTGATTCTTTTGGAAATCTTCAAGTCTGGACAGTAATGGAACAAGAAGTATATTTGACCTATCATTGCTAAATCAATGCTACCAGAGCAGACCATTACAAAGGAATCAATTTCAGCAATATCCCCAAAATATACTGACTCAGTAACATTATTTTTTGTCAGCCGTCAGACAAAGTTTAAAAGGATTGGGCTGCACAACATGAAGTACAGATGAATTTTGCTTGGAAAACAGGATTTAGCTGAGAGTTTTAGGAGATTACCCTGCCTTACAGCAAGATAAAGGTTAGCAATTCTGAATGAGCCACAGTGTGTAGATAAAAACTGGATCCCTTCCTACATCCTCTCCTGTACCCTCTGTAGACTTTCATGCCTGGATGAGCTATGATAAAATAGGAGATCCAGGACTGTATATTCCAGATGATGGTTCAGACCATCCTGCTAGATTACATGAGCTAAACCTGTGAAATTGGTATAATGAGCCTAATGGTATCTGGTTTTCTGCTGACTAATGATTTCAGTCATTCGGTGGAAGAACTGTAATCATAAATCTCTTAGGAGTGAGGAAAGTAGTCTAACCTCTTCACCTCTCTCTGTCTGCATAGTGGATGTACAGTGGACAATATTAAAACTGGAAGATCACACAATTACACTTTTCCAGAATATTTCTCTAACCTCCAGAAATTTGTGACTCAGACGTACAGAGCCCTGACATAAACTCTGTATTTAAAAGCCTTTGCAGGACATACCATCCATGAAATCATGCAGTCGCTTTTTGAGCCCACATAAAATTTTATTTGTCATTACACCTCATGGAAAGCATTTTGACACTTAACTATATTTGAAACAGTGTTGAATGTTCATGGACACACAGACCTGATAACTCTAACTACCTTTGTGAACCTTATCTTTGGTTCCTAAAACCCTGGTGATCAAAGGCAAAGTAATGCCTAACTTGGATAAGGAAGCTGAAGCATGGACCTTCCTATCAACATCTCTCACTTCCCTGTCCTTATTTAATTGCAAACTCATTAGCTTGAGTATTATAGGTATATTGTATTCAAGGATTTTTGGCACTTAACAGCTGGTAATCTCTACTGGCCCAATGCTTAACCTGTAAATCATTACAGATGCAGTGGGGAGGGTGGCTATTTTCTCCTGTGCCTAAATAACTCAAATTATACTCAGAAAATGGCAAGAAAGTAAACATGTTAGAGGGCACTGCCAGCCCTCATTTGTAAATACTTGCCTCAAGCTGCAGCATAGTAA
The DNA here is from genome assembly GCA_033459285.1 of Clamator glandarius. Lineage (NCBI taxonomy): Eukaryota > Metazoa > Chordata > Aves > Cuculiformes > Cuculidae > Clamator > Clamator glandarius. The sequence goes on from JAUNZM010000832.1 coordinate 202,986, forward strand.
CTACATACACGCTACTGCCCTGCATTGAAAACAGCAACAGTCTTGTTGACTCTGCCACCAAAACTGGCATCAATAAAGTCAGTTTGCTTAGCATTATACAGCTTGAGAGCTCATCCACAGCCAGTTACTGAACATCAGTTGAAAGATGCTGACATTCTTCTGCAAGGAGAGCTGGTCCGATGGGCTGCACTGACAAACCTGAGTACAAATTTCTTTTCGTTGAGGAGAAGGAGGGGGAAAAATGGCAAAAAATGCAATGGGCCAGTCAGCAAATGCAACAGAAAGCAAAGAATGGCTTCTCTGTGATTGTATTATCTCTTTCATGCTGATGATTAGAGAACACTGCTGCAAAGCAAGCTAAGCCTTCAAAGGATTGGTTTTGGTATGGTGAGACTCATCACACTGCCCCCTAAAAGTCACCTTTCTTTTTTTTATTTCTGCTTTGGTTTCAACACAAGATGCTTTTCAGCTGGGATATTTGCAAGTTATACGTTGCCACTGCACATGCAAGCATAAGGGAATGGGAGTTCTAGTTGAAGTTAGTAGTAGTAGCACCAAATTTATGAATACCCTGCATAAGAACAGGCTCCAAGAAGCCTCTGTATCTGTCATTTTAACAGTCCTGCTTTCATTCTTGCTAACTTTAGGATCAAATTTATCATTTTAATGTTTCTGAAGTAAATGCTTAACCATGACCCTGAACGGTTTTCCTTCCCTTAGCCTTTTTCATACTGAAGTTTAATGCAAACCCTTGCACCAACACCAAGCACTGAACACCATCTCAAGGTCTTTGGCTTTGTGAGCCAATTTCAAAGGAGCTTTCTCTGGTTGGTATCTGAATTCCAAAATCATTTAGTTTTCATTTTCTACTGAGGTATTTTTAACTGCTACCACTCACCTCTGGTGAAGTGCTGCTATGATCTAAGCTAACTGAGCACTACACACTACACTGTGATATAATTTTCCGGCCTTTTTTGGTGACTGATTGACTTGTGGGACAAAAAGGGGAAAAGAGGAATATGTTAGTGTTTCAGGTCCAGGCTTGGGTCTCCACCCTCCTCCAGTAGCACTCCCCTAATCTTGCCTTCCCACACCCTCACATGTCCTCAGCACAACAGTGTTTACTTTCTAGCTCCACAGCAGTATTATGAATTTAATTAGCTGCAAGATTTGCCAAGTGCTTTAAAATGAATAGGGCAATATAAATTCCATGTGTTATTAATATTTCAATTCTTTCTCTGCTGTGTTGTAGGATTCAAATGCAATCTTGCTGCCCTTGTGTGTTTCTAGAAAAAAAAATCCTGTAGAAATATACACACCACTAACTGGTTTTTATATGGTTTGTTAGAAACTGATGTGGCTTGGAGAGAAATTAGTTCTCTTCCAATCAAGCAGCTGACTTGAAAACAGTTTTGTAAAGAGCTCTTTGAAAAGAGAGAGATTCATTGACACAGACATGTTAATGCTATATACAGTAATATAGTCATCAAAATTTAATATTCTAACCTGTAGATGATACGGAATCAATTACAGCAAACAAGGAATTGTAACATGCATGAAATTGTAGAATACTAAAAGTGCATCTTCACAGTAATTAAACATTGTTATTAAACATTCACCATTTTAACAACCTTCACTTTTTCATCCCCAGAGCTGAAAACATGTTTCTAAAACTGAAGACTCCCATGACTAGAAAACTATCTGCCTATAAGAATAACTCAATAGAATTAAACTGCCAGCTAGGAAGAGCATATTTAAAGTTTACCTTCCTTTCTTTTAGGGAATAGACAGCATCCTCATCTACAGCTTAGAACAAATACATCAGTGAAAGATTTCCTCAGCCAAAAAACTAAATGTATGGATACTTTTTCAGGCAATGGCAATAATGTTATTACATTTCTCAACATTAAATAACACAGGAGATGCTTCCAACATGCACTAAAGCATAGAAAGTGCAGTGGACCATTTCTATATCCAGATAAAGGAACTGGAAATTTCAGACTCTCCAAGTCCCACTGAAATACCAAGGAAGTTGTACCCTTTATTTAAAGTCCTTTAAAACTCCCAGATTAGGAAACAAAGATAAAAAAGAATAATCCCCATCTCTCTACACACAGGTAGAAATTCTTGGTTTGGCATTTTGAAGAGTAAGGTAGAGACTTCACAGGAGTGAAATATAAAATATATTGGTCCCTATTTTTCAAAAACATCCAATATTTCTGTAAGGAATATCTGTGCAAATATATGGAAACTCTAACTATTTCAGTCACATTTATTACACGGACAAAACATCACAGCCCTGAATAGGGGAGTAATCAATACAGAAAGTTGTAGATTTTGATTTTGGGGTGATAAGTCATAGGAAAAGGAAGTTCTGAGAAGTCAGTTAGTTTATTTATTCATTTGGTTATTTATTTATTTATTGGTTTTTTGTTTATTTTTAAATGAAAAGAGAGACTCTGCTCAAGGAGTTTTCCACCATAGAGAGAGCTCCACATGAATCCCTCTGTCTCTTTTGTAGGGAACCTGAAAAAGAATCAGCAAGCAGGCATGGCAGAAGGTGATCAGAAGTTAAGTGAGCTAAGACATCTTGTCTGTTTTGGTCACCAGCTGCAGTGATGCTGTCTCAGCCAACAACAGAAAAGGGACCACAAAGAACAGAAGAGCTCAGAAAACAAAGGGAATCATCCACCTACTTTAGGAGGCAACAGAATAATTGGCTTCACAGTAGACTGATGATCATTGCTACAGCCCTTGAAACCTGAAGAAGATATTCCAATGAAGACTACTCTCTACCAATTTGAGTAAGGTGGGACTTTGTTGATACTTTCCACAAGTGTTACTACAACCCAGTATTTATATCTGAATATCCTACTGAATAGACTATGTTTTCAAATTGGTAATGAAGAAATAGAACGTAGAAGGTCTAAAGCCATTAAAAGGGACTTCAAGGCACTTGGGAGAATGATCGAGGTGCTCTGGGGCACAGGTAATATTCAACTCCATCCCAATACTAAGGAATCAGGAGAATGAAATGAGGAATAAGAAACGGGTTAATGAATGGCTTAGGGACTGATGTGAGAAGAGGGGCTTTGGGTTCTTTAATCATGGGGAGGCCCATGCACCCCCAGGCTTTCTTACCAGGGATGGGACACGCCTGTCTCCTAGGGGGACAAAAGCCCTCACCAAAAACCTAGTTAAGCTCATAAATCGAGCTTTAAACTAGATGTGACGGGGAAGGGGATGGAGACCAGGCAGGATGGGAGTGAGCCTGGAGGTGACACTTCAGTGGCAAAGGGGTGGTGTGCTGGCAACACCTGCCAGTATTTCACCACTAAGCAAGAGGGGGTGAGTGCAGCTGAGGATGGTAGGCAGCAAACTGGCACTGTGGCCTTAGTTAAGTCAAGGACCGCTCAGTTGGGGAAGAGCCCTATTACGAAGGCTGAAGCTACGCCTGCCCAGCTGAAGTGCATTTACACTAATGCACGCAGCATGGGAAATAAGAAGGAGGAGCTGGAAGCTGTGGTAGGGCAAGGAGACTACGATGTCGTTGCCATTGTGGAGACGTGGTGGGATGACTCGTACGACTGGAGCGTACCCATGGTGGGGTATAAACTCTTCAGGAAGGACAGGAAGGGCAGAAGAGGAGGCGGGGTAGCCCTCTATGTTAGAGAGGGCATTGATACCCTCGAACTGGACTACGGTCAGGATGGGACTGAGTGCCTGTGGGTGAAAATCAGAGGAGCCCATGGGCAGGAAGGTATTGTGATGGGAGTCTGCTATAGACCACCCAGCCAAGAAGAAGCAGCTGATGAGCTCTTCTACAAACAACTGAGTGTAGTCTCAAGATCGCTACCTCTAGTCCTTGTGGGAGACTTCAATTTCCCAGATATAGGCTGGGAGTATAATACAGCAGAAAGGAAGCAGTCCCGGAGGTTCCTGGAGTGTGTGGAAGACAACTTCCTCACACAGCTGGTGAGCGAACCGACAAGGGACGGTGCCCTCCTGGACCTGCTGTTTGTGAACAGAGAAGGACTGGTGGGGGATGTGAAGGTTGGAGGACACTTGGGGCAAAGCGATCATGAGATGAGTTCTCAGTGCAGGGTAAAATGAAGAAGGAGGTTAGCAGAACAGTAGCCCTCAACTTTCAGAGAGCAGACTTTGGGCTGTTCAGAAGGCTGGTTGGAAAAGTCCCATGGGAGACGCTCCTTGAAGGCAAAGGTGCCCATGAGGGCTGGGTGCTCTTCAAGAAGGAACTCCTAGCAGCTCAGGAGAAAGCCATCCCCAAGTTCCGGAAAAGTAGCTGGTGGGGTAAGAAACCAGCATGGTTGAGTAGGGAGGTCCTAAGAGACATCAATAGGAAGAGGAGGGTCTACGACCCCTGGAGGAAGGGGCAGGCATCCTGGGTGGACTACAGGGAGGAAGCGAGAATGTGCAGGGAAAAAGTCAGGAGGGCTAAAGCCCAACTAGAAATGCGACTGGCCAAGACTGTGAAAGACAACAAAAAGTTGACCTTATTACACTCTACAACTACCTGAAATGAGGTTGTGGAGAGGAGGGAGCCGACCTCTTCTCCCAAGTGACAGGGGACAGGATGAGAGGGAATGGCCTCAAGCTCCACCAGGGAAGATTTAGGCTTGAGATTACGAAAAAATTCTTCACAGAGAGGGTTGTTAGGCATTGGAATGGTCTGCCCAGGGAGGTGGCTGAGTCGCTATCCCTGGAGGTGTTTAAGGTGAGGGTGGATGAGGTACTTAGGAGCATGATTTAGGGATTGGTGGGAATGGTTGGACTCGACGATCCAGTGGGTCTCTTCCAACCTGGTTATTCTGTGATTCTGTGTGTTGGGGAATTTGTTTTAAAACTTTTGCTGAATTCAGTATTAGAAATACTCTTTCGGAAAGTGTGGATGAGGTTCCTGTGTCTCAATTCACTAGTTTATTATTGCATTATTCACCTTATAGCAATAAAAGCACTTTCAAGGACTGCATATGTGAAAGAAAATTACTTCTGAAACACAGGGAATAAAGCACATTTACTGTGCATAAGACTGTAAATGTTTCCTCTATCTCAATTTGTAAATGCCTGTGATCTTTTACTCCTAAAAAAAAGTAATAATAATAGGGCTTTCATCATGGTTCCTGTTCCTTGTTCCCATATGGTTTATAGATTTACTGGCTCTCGCATTCTGTGGCATCTGAATTTTGCTATATTGTGCAAGAATACCCTCATCTAGGAGCCTGCCACTTGTGTGGCTTTTCTTCCTCCTCTCTCAAGAAAGCACAAATTAACGCAGACTGTCATTACATTTTATAAAGGGGTGGACTTGAGAAGATGAGTGAGAAGTGTTTTCCTGGATCACCAGCTGTTTACCTTTGTTAGTACAACACATTTACAATTGTATTGCAGATCTAAATGGGACACATTGTCCCAAAACTGCTGATCACATCCGTATTCAAACCATACAGATTTTTCTCCAACATTCATTTTCATTCTGGTTTTATATGAGTTTATTTAGCTTTTGGCAGAACTAATTTAGAAAAAGTAATCCATTTTTGAGGTAATCACACCAGGGCTGTTTAGATGAGGACAGTTTAATGAAAATGATCATAATAATTATGAAATGACCTTTTTCTATTTTTTGGAACATGGATTTTATGAGTGTTTCCTCAAGAAAAAAAAGTCCCAAGTGGTACAGAAGCAGTGTAAAAGAATACATTAAGGATCCATTTACATTTCTACTTCTTTCAGTATTCATATTCTTCAGACTTAATATTCTGGTCTAACTTAGAACTTCCTTCTTCCTGCTGTGCCCTGCTATTATATGTAACAGATGCCTGTGGACCACTCCAGAAATAAAATTGACTGCAAATGTATTGCCTACCAGGGGGCTGCTAAATCTGGTAGCTCATAGAGGTGAAGCTGCTGCAGCCCCAAGCACATAGGTCTGGCCAGCAGCAAGGCTGGATGTGTATTTACCATAAGCCACACGCCTGTATAGACCATATAGAACCCATACAGAACAACATGGAGAGAAAGCACAGCACTCATGTAAGCACAAACAGCAACTTGTACCCCTCTCTGGATGATCAAGTGGAAGGTTGATTAGTGGGAATATGCACTTATATAGATTATGAAACTGTCCTTAGACATTCAGTGTATTCAAAACCAAGCACTGTTTCCTCTCACAGTTCTCTCAGGATCCGCAGATGCATCTCATCACTTCCCATGAACGTGTGCAGTCATAATCATAGAATCATAGAATAATCAGGTTGGAAGAGACCCACTGGATCATCGAGTCCAACCATTCCTATCAAACACTAAACCATGTCCCTCAGTACCTCGTCCACCCGTCCTTTAAACACCTCCAGGAAAGGTGAATCAACCACTTCCCTGGGCAGCCTGTTCCAGTGCCCAAAGACCCTTTCCATGAAAAATATTTTTCCTAATGTCCAGCCTAAACCTCCCCTGGCAGAGCTTGAGGCCATTCCCTCTTGTCCTGTCCCCTGTCACTTGGCAGAAGAGGCCAGCACCCTCCTCTCTACAACCTCCTTTCATGTAGTTGTAGAGAGCAATGAGGTCTCCCCTCAGCCTCCTCTTCTCCAGGCTAAACACCCCCAGCTCTCTCAGCCACTCCTCATAAGGTCTGTTCTCCAGCCCCTTCACCAGCTTTGTTGCTCTTCTCTGGACTCGCTCCAGAGCCACAACATCCTTCTTGTGGTGAGGGGACCAGAACTGAACACAGGATTCGACGTGTGGTCTCACCAGTGCCGAGTCCAGAGGGAGAAGAACCTCCCTGGACCTGCTGGTCACGCCATTTCTGATACAAGCCAAGATGCCATTGGCCTTCTTGGCCACCTGGGCCACTGCTGGCTCATGGTCAGTTGGCTGTCAACCAACAATCCCAGGTCCCTCTCCTCCAGGCAGCTTTCTGGACAGGCTTCTCCTAGCCTGTAGCTGCACAGGGCTGTTGTGCCCCAAGTGCAGGACCCGGCATTTGGCCTTGTTAAACCTCATGCCGTTGGTCTCAGCCCAGCATTCCAGCCTGTTCAGACCCCTTTGGAGCCTCCCGACCCTCCAGCAGATCCACACTTCCACCCAGCTTAGTGTCGTCTGCAGACTTGCTGAGGGTGCACCCTATGCCTTCATCCAGGTCATTGATAAAGACATTGAACAGGGCTGGACCCAGGACTGAGCCCTGGGGAACCCCACTTGTCACTGGCCTCCAGCTGGATTTAACACCATTTCCCACCACTCTCTGGGCCCGGTCATTCAACCAGTTTTTCACCCAGGAGAGTGTGCGCCTGTCCAGGCCAGAGGCTGATGGTTTCCATAGCAGAATGCTGTGAGAAACTGTGTCAAAGGCTTTACTGAAGCCCAGGAAGATACATCCACAGCCTTTCCCTCATCCAGCGACCGAGTCACTTTATCATAGAAGGTGATCAGGTTAATTTGGCAAGACCTGCCTTCTGTCACAGGGAGGATCCAGGGAACTACAGGCCTGTCAGTCTGACCTCAGTGCCAGGGAAAGTCATGGAACAGGTGATCTTGAGTGCTATCATGAAGCACATGCAGGAGAACCGGGTGATCAGGCCCAGTCAACACAGGTTCACAAAAAGCAGGTCTTGCCAAACTAACCTGATCGCCTTCTATGACAAAGTGACTTGGCTGCTGGACGAGGGAAAGGCTGTGGATGTGGTCTATGGGAACTTCCATCCTACAAGGTGCTGAAGCCTTGCAGGTGCTTTGTAGTAATTTATTCCAAAAGAGCCAAATTTGGGATACATACTCATCTTTTTGTGTCTAGTTAAAGGAGACACGGTCTGCTAGCTTTCCTTATAAACTTCTGTTACTTGGAAGGACATTGTCTGACAGAAGATTAGAAGGCTATCAAGGCTGATGAGCGAGGTCCAAACACAATTGCTTGTCTTGATCTATTTGATTCCAAATCTTTAAAATATCTTCAAATTTTTCAGTCAATAAAGTATCTCTGTTGTCTTAGCATAAATGCCAAAAAATAGAAGAGTGAGGCTGAAAGGTTTGTGCCAAGGAAGATGAAATTTGTAGCTTGAATTATTTATGTTGGTGATATTTTTTTAAACAAATTATTGTAGATGGCAGAAAATCCAAAAATATGAATAAAAGCAATTGTAGCATATAAGGAACATGCAGAAATTTTGCAAAGTCCTTCAGTGCCTTGGGAACACAGTAAACATCTTGCAATAATTATTATATTGAGGAAATACAGAATTAAAACATGCTGATCTATTTCTCTAAGTAAAATAATTTGCATGAAAGTAGGTTACATTGATTACTCCATGTTAAAAGAATTAATTAAAAATTTTATGGGTTTTCAGTTTGATTTTAATGTCACAACACTATAAATCAGACACAACTCCATTAACATTGATAGACTGGCATAGTTTAAATCAGCATAATGAGAAGGGGACAGAAAGGAGGAAAAGCAGTAATGTCTTTAGCTTACACAAATCTGGATACTTGTATATTGGAGCAACCAACAAAAAACTGTGATTCCAGTTTGGAAACACAATCAAATACAGAATAAATGATATTCCAGGAAAAGGGCGACATTCTCCCTATAGGAAGATGCAAAAAAACATCTGCAGTTATTTGATTTGCACGAAAAAAGATTTCTGGTTAGCTGTGTCCAGGGGTCATCAGAATAGGAGTCTTCATCTGATCCAGTCACCGTAGCCTTTGCTCTGCGAAATATTTAATTACACTCTAGATTATCTACAGTGTTTCTACAGAATCAAACTGAAGTTGTGGGATCAAGTGCTAAACAATTATTTTATTTACCTTTAATCAGACTGCTAAATTCAACATCTATTATAGTAATAGTCTATCAATAATAACTCTTGCTCCACAATAAAGTCCCAAGAAGCTATTTTAAAATAGCATTGCATTGGGGCCATTGCTCACATAAGCCCTTCTCCAACTTCACAGACCAATACTAATAAATCTTATTTCCCTTCTTCCAGCACACAGCCCTTTTGCTGGCTCCTAATGAGTTTCCAACCATGCTTCTTCCTCCACCTCCTACTCCCCAAGCTTTTCACCAGTTTTGGGACCAAGTGTTAGAGCCAATGCAGCTTTACTGTGGCCTTCATGTGATGTGCTGGAGGCTAACTCAACAATACATCTTATATGTAGATATTATTTGGAGAAGACAGGCATCTGGAAGTCTAAATGCAAAGCAAACTCTAGGAGCAGCTGGTGGTGGGCTTAAAAACAGTTGCCTTCTGTTATCTGGTGCTGTGGATGAGAAACAAGTAGGGAAAAAACAATGTCTGGACCTAAAATATTCGTCTACTTGTGCAGTGTTGCTTGTTTTGAAAAGTATTTCTCTCAAAAATGAGCTACTAGTTACATCATTACATGAGATGTCAAGTTACTCATACCTTGTAAGTTATATAGATATAAAGGTTAATTCGAAGGTTATAAGATATGGAAAGAAAACAGATGAATTTGCATAAGCAGCATTTTCAAGATAACTAGAAGGACAGGAAAAAGTGGATGATGAGTTTCCTCTGACCTGAGAGATGGTTTAATTCTTTTTCTATTACCTGAAACATTGATGGTTAGCAAACTTTCTGAATTTAGAGTAGTTATAACAACCACAGAGAGAGATCCATCTAAGAGGTGTAGAGCAGAAAGAGGAAATGACATGAAATACAGGTAATTGGGAGCAAGGAGTAATATGAGACAACCAACAGAAACAGTCACGGGAGCAGGAAAAGCTTATGTATTAAATAACGGCAATAGATCTGTACAATTTCCCCTTTTACCATTCAGCAAGTTATAATATGCTAAATTGTGAGTTTAGGTTGCTGCCAGAGGAAGTAGCAAATAGTTTTCTGAAGTCAGGGTGTGGGGATTGGACCTGCATTGAGAAATGGAATCCAATTCCTGCTGCTACTTTCCCAACAGAAGAGTCATATTTCGAATCACTGAATAAGAACATTGTCTTTAGGTACAGTCTGCCTTTAGAACTGCAGAAGGAAGCAGAAAAACCCTACCTGATTGCTTTGTGCTAAGTCAGTGGGAGTTCTTCAGTGGGAAGCCTGGCAGCAGCCTGAGAGTTAATATAATTCCCTCCAGGTCCTTGTTGGAGTGACAAGTCTATAATGGAGACTCTAGCCAGCAGTGAAAGGAAAACAGTGTGTAGGCTGATAAAGTAAGAACTCTGCAAGGATTAAATTGGCTACTCAGCTTCATTTCCACATCCCATAAGTGACGGTGTTCCACTGTCTAGAAAATGCTGCTGTCTTTTCTCGGACAGCACTGACTTTAGCAATCCTGCTTTAATATGAAGCAATTTCCAAGTTTGTTTCTATTATAGGGCAGCTGGGAGATATCAGCAGGTAGTTTATCCCTACTGTACATTTTTCTCTCAAGGTTGATTGTACAGTAGAATCTAAGTGGTTCATTTGACACACTAGGAGCACGTGGCCAAGGAGTCAAGTGTCCTAACATCCTCACTAATGTATTTTTTAAGCCAATTTCCCTCTCATGGGCAGGCGAGTTGAATAGCTATACAGCAAACCTTCAGTTCCAAAGAAAAATGACCACTGGCTGGGATACCCAGGTATTATTGCTTCAGACTGTGAGGACTTCTGGTACACAGAGTTAATCACAGCTTACAGCCATTTGGCCACATTGGCTTCAGCAGAGTTGTGAACCCCTTGGGCTGTCTCATGATGTCCTAATTCCTTTTTGCTCTCAGCACATGGTGGCAATGGTAAAACTCAGCTACTTATAAGGATGAGCATAAGGAGGTAAATGCATAAGTCTGGCCTTTTTCATGCAGTGCAAGAGAAGTGACAGTCCCTGTGCATATTCATTATGAAACATCTAATAATCTGGTAAACGTGCTGTCAATATAGATCATGACTCATTATGTATTAGAGAATATCTGACCCTGTTCCGCACAACATCCATGGCTTTGATAGATGGACCACTTGGTGAATGAGTGATTGGCTGGATAGCTGCACTCAAAGTGTTGCGATCGACATCCAAGTAGAGGCCAGTGGCAAGTGACGTTCCTCAGGCGTCAGTAGTGGAACTAGCATAGTCTGACATCCTTGTCGGTGACCTGGACAGTGGGAACAGGGACACCTTCAGCCAAGTTTGGAGATGACACCAAGGTGAGTAATGCAGTTGACACACTGGAGGGAAGGGCTGCCAGCCAGAGGGACTTCAACAGGCTTCAGAGGTAGGCCCATGTGAGCCTCACGGAGTTAAATGAGTTTCCAGAAACCTCTCTTCTGTTCTTGATATCAGCAATGAGTCAAAACCCAACAGACAGAGCCATGAATCTTTTCTTTAAGATTACAGTCATTGTAAGTTCTGTGAAAACTTTCTAGTCCCAGGTACTCAGAAACAAACATTTTTAAGTTTCTAATATCTACTGCTCACTTAAGAGCAGAAACTGGAAGTGGATGGATTGTCATATTTTACTCTGGTCAGGAAAAATAGGAATAACAAATGACTTATATCCCTGCTTCCTTGACTTTCTGTTCTAAACCACTGAATTGTTAGTAATCAAGCTTCTTTGGATCATCCAGAAAGTCTACTTCTACTGATTAAATCAATTCTAGGGATTAATGTGGGGTTTCACTTAGTCAATTGAGCAGTCATTTCCTGAGATACAGGAAAGCAACATTTTCAAAGGTACATAAGGAAAAAAAATGTATTTATGTATCACTTTATCATATTTATAGGAATTAATATGATTTTTTTAAGGAAAAACAAAGACAAGACTTTTTCTAAGGCAGATTAACTGATTGAAATATGTGGTGGAGCAGAGACCATATGGGGCTGCTTTTCTTTATATATGTAAAATATTACTATGAAAAAACTTCTGTTAAGCAAACATTCCAAGTATAAATGAAGCCTGTTTGCCTCAGTCATCCTAAAACATTGATCTAAGCATTAACAGATGCAGGAAGGGATCAATTAACACTAGACTAGATTCAGTCATCATGTCATTTTGCAAAGAGAAATAAGAATTAAATGAAAATACGCCAATTTGTACTTACTAAAGGTCTGTGTCTATGTTTTCTACAGAGCAAATATCAGCTGAGCAAATATCAGCTAAACAAATATCAACAGTTGTAACTAGGAGTTTTTATCAGTCTTTTGGACTTCACTGGAATTATCCACAGGTGAAAGAGAAGATACTGCAAAGCAGTCTGAGAGAAAGATGCAAGCATGTTAGTAGAAATTGATAGGCTCAGATGAGTGTATTTACTCTTCACAAATATTCATTATTTTGGTGCTATAAAACAATTAATATGAATCTCTCTAATACTCGATAGTGCGAGTCACTTCCAAGACTGAAGTAAAATAATCTTGAATGGATCAGCTATAGAGCTGTGGTTTTTTGCCTATTGCTCCCAAATACATACCACTGCTAATGTATAGATAGGATATCTATATTGGGAACTTTCCAGTATTCTGAGCAAGACAATTAGGTTCACAGAATGACCAGGTTGGAAGAGACCCACTGGATCATCGAGTCCAACCATTCCCATCTCCTTCACGGATTTCCTTTTTAGTAAAGATAGACATATATTGAACTATTTCTATAAAAAAATGTATCTGTAAAGACGTTTTTGAGATATAGGTTGGATTTTCCTCTTCAGAAGCTTACCGGCAAGAACAGCCTACAGCCTAGTAATCCTAGAATTCAACTGTGAGGCAAAACTAAAGTAAAATTCTGAGTGAAAAATTATACACATAGAACGGTTTGGGTTGGAAGGGACCTTAAAGATCATCTAATTCCAGCCTCCCTGCGATGGGCAGGGACACCTCCCACCAGATCCGGCTGCCTGAGGCCCCATCCAACCTGGCCTTGAACACTTGCAGGGATGGTGCAGCCACAACTTCCCTGGGCAACCTGTTCCAGTGCCTCACCACCCTCATTGTGAGAAAAGTCCTCCTCACGTCTAGTCTAAATCTGCCCCTCTCCAATTTATAGCGATTTCCCAAACTTAGAGGTGATTTAACCAACATGTGCATGAACACTGAAACACGAGCATCTTTCTTTCCCACATGTAGTTCTGCATTTAATAGACTGAAAGATTAAAAGGTGAAAGAATTTAGCTAAACACAAATGCCTATGCAGACATGATGCTAATTTTTGACCCTTGACTCTCCTAAGGGAAGATCAAATCAACACCATCAATAAAGTCTATGGTACAATTAGCTTTACCATACACATCTAAAAAGGCATGATAAATCACTCTGGGAATGCTCATTTCTTTCTGCTGACTGTGAGTTCCCAGGGGGAACAGCTTAGCTATCAACTACGGATGTCTAATGTTAAATGAGATGAATCTTACCCACAACATTTAAAACTCATAATTTACTTTATCAAAGAGCTTTCATCACTAGACCTGTACATGATGGGCATTTATAAATTACATAAGTCTCCAACTAACACATCCTAAAGTACCTAGAATGAACTAGGCTGGCAACAGGAATTAAGCTGTTCATGAACATTTGTTGGCATTTACTGAGGATGACATGTCTCAATGAGAAGTGAAAAATCTTAATTTTGACTGCACTTTGGGCAAGCTTGAGAAAAGCAAATGATAACTCCTAGTGATGTGTCAAAAAAGCAGAAAAAAAGACAGGATGTATCCAGGCTCAGCATGTTCTGTAATGACAAAATCGACATAACCCCAAAGGAAAAGTATTTGTCAGACATTGTCAGCTCCAACAGCTGCACAGTCTCAATTTGATCAAAATTATAAGCTTGGGTTTAAGTACTTTTTGTAACAGTGTGAAAATAGTAATGTGTAGAAAACAATATTTCTTATCAGGAATAAAAGATCCAGCCAAACTTCCACTATTAACCCTTTAATAATGAATATTTGCAAGAAGAATCTAAATTTGATTTGAATTCCACTGTCAAAGTACTGCAAATTCACATTAAGAAGTATTTTACAGTAGAAATTTGCAGCCTAAAGACACTAGTTAAGGCAAGATTGTTAATTAAAACGTGTACTGATCAGTCAGGTCAACAGTAAAGAGATTTGAAAAGGTACTAACTACTGTTTCAGTGAGGCAGTCAGAAATAGCTGGTAAACCCTGATCTTTTTTTGTTAACAGACTGAGCAGCCATAGTTGCATGTAGGTGTGACAGCACAGAGGGGATAGTTTGATATCCATGTCGCAAAACAGAAATAGTAATGAAGAACTTCTGAGCCGTATTTCTCACTCTTCTTGCTGCTTTCCATAAAATTACATAGCTTAGGAGAACAAGTCATGTTTTAAATAGCTTACATATTCAAGAGAGGACATTCATAGAATCATAGAATTACCAGGTTGGAAAACACCCACAGGATCATCGAGTCCAACCATTCCTATCAAACACTAACCATGCCCCTCAGCACCTCATCCACCCTCACCTTAAACCCCTCCAGGGAAGGTGAGACAACCACGTCCATAGGCAGCCTGTTCCAGTGCCCAATGACCCTTTCCATGAAAAATATTTTTCCTAATGTCCAGCCTACACCTCCCCTGGCGGAACTTGAGGCCATTCCCTCTCGTCCTGTCCCCTGTTACTTGGGAGAAGAGGCCAGCACCCTCCTCTCTACAACCTCCTTTCAGGTAGTTGTAGAGAGCAATGAGGTCTCCCCTCAGCCTCCTCTTCTCCAGGCTAAACACCCCCAGCTCTCTCAGTCGCTCCTCATAAGAGTTGCTCTCCAGCCCCTTCACCAGCTTTGTTGCTCTTCTCTGGACTCGCTCCAGAGCCTCAACATCCTTCTTGTTGTGAGGGGCCCAGAACTGAACACAAGATTCAAGGAGCGGTATCACCAGTGCCGAGTAAATCACTATATTTCAGGATTTATAATAATTTTAGCATAATTTTTATGCACAGCAAAACCTGAAGGTTCAGCAGAAGTTGTCAGGTAAAAACATTCACACCACTACCAATGTGGACTTAAATTACAATGTCTGTGTACAGTATTTGTCTCACTTTTTTAATTAGGGCAGGATTTAGGAAGCCACTTAAAAGATATAGGTTAAACCAGTCTAGAATAAAGGTAGGGACATATTTATGCACCTTTTTTGAACGTTCTTACCTAGGATCAATTGCCTTCTGGTGTTCTCCATCAAAACTGGAGGGAGCCCCAGTAACCAGCTTTGAATATAAAAGTAAATACTAAATGAGCAAGTGTGACATAAGCTCTTGGAGCAAAGGCTACCTTTTTCCTTGATCCTGATACAACATTAAGTTCAATAGAAGTTTAATTTTATTACTGTGTTTTCAAGGAATACTCTTGTATTTCTGTCTCCATGGGCCCACCAGCTGCACAGGAGAGTAATGTTCTTTAAAAGCCTGTGGTACCAGCTTGCCAACAAGACTCCTGTAGAAGAGGCTGTCTTATCTTCTGCACAGAAAAGGTTAGAACATCTACAATTTAAAGAACAAAAATGATTTGGAATAACCCACATTCCCAAACTGCATTACTTCTTTGCATGAGAACCCAGACCAGGAGGCACAAGGGCAGTAGTGAGAGTTTCTCCAGCCCATACCACATTCTAAAGAAGAAAGTAAGAGTTAGTGACCAGCAAAACTCCTCCCAATTATATAAGCTGTGAAATAGCAGAGCTTGATATGTTTCTATATGTTCCTTGGTTTTGAAGTCAGCCAGAGGCACTATGGTGGGGCAGTGTCTAAAATTCATCGCCTGGGACAATAATAATGGGTGCATGTAAGCAGAAGCTAGGACAGTGGTTAGTCTGAGAGTCTGGATTCTACTACTTCTAATGAAATTACAAATGTTACTCTGTGCAAGCCACCTGGGAGCAGGTTCTTAAGAAAATGTGCCGTGCTTCCTCATGCAGTATTATAAGCCTTGACTAATCAAAACACTTAAATCCCATTTCCCAAATATATATTGTAAAAATAAAGTTTAAAGCCTTATTTTCAACAAATCCAATCTAAATATCTCATTATTGTGTCTTTTCCAAATCAGCTTCTTAATTGAAACACAGTTCCTGAATGAATGAATAGCTGAGTCAGAGACACACAGTAGATTGAGCATTACCTAAAGTCCAGAATTATTAATTTTTTTATCTTATGGATTTCAGCCAACTGTGAAAATAAGACTATATTGCATCCCTATCTCTTAAGAGATTTGCTAAGATAGAAAAAGGACTGAAAGACTCAGATCTCTCAATAATAGGGTCACGTCAGTCTCAGAATTAGATAAGAATTGACAGTGTTGCTAAACTACATAAAGACTGTATGGATATTCCAGCTTGTCCCTAAAGATCCATTTAAGCTATACAAATATTTTCCTAGTGTTACTCTCAGTAAACAGAAAAATCAATCTAGCAAGATCATGCTGAGTTTAGATTACTTGGGTAAATATCAACATCAGCAGTAATATTGAAATTAAAGACAGAAGAGAACAGAGAAAGTACATGTAACTTCTTCTTTGTTATATTAAAAAGTTTATAAAAGTAACAAACAACTAAATTTTGTTAATAAAGCCAGGCCTGAAGGGCTGACAACTTACATTTCCATGCTTTTTTGCAGAGCAAATTTGATTCGGAATGGAAGTGGCATCTCTTAGGCTTGAGATATGTTGTGATGCGTGCAATTTAACCATGCTGCTTCAAAAAGAAAAAATGGTTTGACACCTGTGGGTATGTATGAATATAGGAAACACTTGAGGCTGTTAGCTCTGCTGGAGGGAGCAGGGAATGTCATAGTGATAGCAATAAAGAGAGTCCTGCAAGAACAAGAACTCCACTCAGTTTCTGAATCTTTTGTGTTGTCAAGTTCATTCAGTTCATCTTCACTAACAGCAGACTCACCTGGAATACTCAGTATTTTCACATACATGTCAAAAAGACCAAACAATACGTAAATATTTCTTTTAAGTTCCAGAAAAAATAATAACTGTGCTGTAGTAATGCTGGTAGTTGTACCAGCTGCATCTGAGAGCCTAGATTTATAGGCTAGACTGAAGCCCCAGAATTCCTTTCTGAAGTGGTAGTGGAAATCAGTAACCTTTTTCCCAAAAACTCTTTTAAATCATATCAGCTTCTACATACATCAACCAACAAACAAAGGGCAAAGTATATATTAAGTTATATAGGAAATATAAAAGTCAGAATGCATCTTTTAGCTCAACAAATATTACAATCCCCAATCAGCAACATGTAATAATAATAATATACCACCACCTCTCAAGCACCACTATAACTGCTTAGCTAATGCTCATAAACCTTACCTTACTGTTGTCTTAGAGATAAGAATAAAATCTAAGTAAAGAGCAAAGACTCAAAGTCATCCCTGCAGCATAAGAAAAATATAAAGAACCTCCCTCTGAGATCAGCTGTTATCTATTTCACTTGATCTAATCAATCAGTTTGAAAGTACTAACAATCCAGCACATATGTAACTTGGAATTAACCATCGTACAGGTTGTGCTTTCCTAGTAAGTAGAGGCTAGCAGGTATGGATGGAGGATTATGGGGTGGAGAAGTAAGTATTATTACAGCTGTAGATAGAGTTGAGGCAGAATCATGAGAATTAACTCCGTTGTTTAGGGAAAAAGATATTTTAGACAAACAGGAACAGTGCTCTGAAAGAGAAACAAAGTCAAAAAGGTTATTAAAAAAAGAAATCCTTATTCAGGATTTAACATCATGGCGAAACTAGGGGTGTTCCTTAAAGTAAAAAGCAGAAGAACCCCAAGTTACAGGGCTGTAGCCCAAGGTATTTCAGGGCTGAAACAAAAGCGTCTTTATCACTAGAGAAAAACGTGAAAGGGGGATTCATGGCAAAATAGCACAAGCTTCTTCATCTCATATTCTCATGGCTGCAAGCATTTTCGACTGAAGTTGGAGAGCAAGGTAAAATACTAACTACTCTGTGTTCATATGACATTTTTCATATTAAGGGGAGAAAAAGGGGCATTTGTGTAGTTAAAGCCTCATTTTTGAAGAGAGAGAAACTGAGACACCATTTTACATGGCAGATAATCTAGGAAGTACCTGATGTGTATTTCCAGCAAGTGCTTATCAACTGAATCCTGTCAGGAGGAAAGGGGAGTTATAAGACAGGCACTATTGTCCTTAGCACTTTCAAGAGTGAGATACTCAGAGACAGCCCATAAGTGAAGGTGTCTGAGGCATTTTGGCATTGAAAAGTAAATTAAGGTTAAGTGGCAGATGTGCATATGTTTTCAGGATGACAGTTTTAAACCTAGGCACTCAGATGCTGTGCAGGTCCCTTTTCAGAGCTCTCCTTTAGGTCTTAACTAAGCCAAAGGGCAAAAGCACTTTAACAGTTTTCATGGCTCACACCTCTAAAGTTAATCACAGGTATCACCCACATGACCACAAACAATTTAAAACCCACTTGGTTTCTGTCAAGAGTGAACCCTCCACGGATCTGTCCTTTCTTACCTTTCATAGAAGGAAGTGCACAGCAATGCTTTTATGGAGTTGACAATTATTTAGCTGTCTCTGTCTCATCATTCTCTTTCTCCCTTGGGTGACATCCCTCTGCCCCTCAGGTATCAACCACTCACTCCTAAAATGTCTCATTGACTGACCTACTTGATTTAAACCGAGAGGAATTGCTCTTGGTTTGAAGTTTGCTGCTCCTCGAATGCAGAGAAAGGTAGAAGTGTCAAACACCTCATCTGTACTCTCCAGCTGTCTCAGACAGATGTCTGATAAAAAGCCAATATATCTCCATCCAAACCTTTCCTTGCATAAGATAGTGTAATGTTCCCTCTGTGAATGTGGCCAGAACAGCACTACTGGATTTATTCAGGCAGGCAGCACAAATTTCTGAAAGGTCTTTGGGTCTTTACAGTTATGTCTTAGAGCACAATCAATCCCGTTGTCTTTAATTTATATTAGTCAGGGGCTGAAATGGCTCCCTTGCAGAGATTGATCTTCTTTTTTTGTTTTTTTTTGCAGGAAATCTTATAGATGCACAAGGCTACTGGTGTTTTCCGGGAAGCACTAATTAGGGATGGTTGACTAGATATAAATCACCAGAGGGAAGGACTATAATTGTCTCACAGATTCTGAGTGCTGCTTAGAGGCAAACAAATCAAAAGGCACACTTATTGCTCAAACCACAGATTCTTTCACACAAGTAAGGTTTCTTTTTTCTCTTACTTACCTTTCTAGCTGTTTTCTGACAGCCTTACTGTGCTTGGTTTAAATCCCAATTTTGTGCCTTCACCAATACAAGAAGACATTTAATAAATATTTCTAACCATAACAAAATCAAGCAGACTTGTGTACTTGGATCAAATTTAGAGCTAATCTTCTTGCTGCATAATCCTTTTACTCCTTCCTACTTGGATTCATTGGGAGAGGATAGGCATCACATGGAATTCCTGGGCACATGGACATTCAAGTAAATCTGTGACAGAAGTCACCAGTGTGGGAAAAACATGAACCCTTGTGTCTCAGTTTCTAAGCTGAGGTAATAAATGTTTTCACACCTGAAATTATGCAGAAGATGCCCTCTTCCACTGCTTCTTTCATGGCATGACACAATTTTACATAAGATGAATAGGATAGGATAGGATAGGATAGGATAGGATAGGATAGGATAGGATAGGATAGGATAGGATAGGATAGGATAGGATAGGATAGGATAGGATAGGATAGGATAGGATAGGATAGGATAGGATAGGATAGGATAGGATAGGATATTTCATTATCAAGGCAAAGAGGGAGAAACAATGAGTTCTAATGCAAGATTGCAAGGGGCTGGAGAACAGGCCTTATGAGGAGCGGCTGAGAGAGCTGGGGGTGTTTAGCCTGGAGAAGAGGAGGCTGAGGGGAGACCTCACTGCTCTCTACAACTGCCTGAAAGGAGGTTGTAGAGAGGGCGGTAATGGCCTCTTCTCCCAAGTGACAGGAGATAGGATGAGAGGGAATGACCACAAGCTCCTCCAGGATAGATTTAGGCTGGACATCAGAAAAAAAATTTTCATGGAAAGGGTCATTGGGCACTGGAACAGGCTGCCCAGGGAGGTGGTTGATTCACCTTCCCTGGAGGTGTTTAAGGAACAGGTGGATGAGGTGCTAAGGGGCATGGTTTAGTGTTTGATAGGAATGGTTGGACTCGATGATCTAGTAGGTCTCTTCCAACATGGTTATTCTGTGATTCTAAGATACAAGAAAAGTTTGTTGATAAAGCTAATATTTTTTACTAGAGTAAATCATACTGAAGTCCTAAAGTGTTTCTTCATTTTCCTTATTATATTACCTAGTCTAATGACATTTTACTGCTTCTCAAAATGAACCCTCAGCCAACAAACCTTTTACTGCTTCTCTCTGTAGAGCATCATATCTACAAGATGTCATCATTATGATTTTTACAATTTTTCTATCATTTCTGCTCATTAATGATGTAATTTTGAAGCTGGTCACCAAATAACAGATTTTCAAAAGCACTGATGTGCCTAATGATTCTCAGAGACATGTAGTGAGGTCATTATTAGGTAGATCTTAGACGTACATACATAATTAATATTTGGCTCCCATTGATTTCCAGAACAGGTAGACATCTAAATCCTTTATGTTTTGTAAAAGTATCTCATATTTTTAAATGCGTCAAAGTTGAAATGTGGTTCTGCACAGCTCAGTAGATAAAGACTGGCATTGACACTACCCATTTTGGTGCTCTTGTATGGGTCACTCAAGACAGATCAATGATGCAAAAAAAACCCCAAAATCTAATGCCTGATTATTGAATTGGTAAGATCTTATAAGCTTCAGTGTTAATGAAACATAGGGAATAATTGTTTTGACTGCATCAAGTAGAAACCACTGGAGAAGAGCAAGGGAAGATTAAGTGGCATAATTGTGTTTTAAGTACATTATACATTACTCCCATGAACTCTCTCCATCTTCACTTTCCTTTCTTCCATGCAATATGCAACAGATGAAGAACTCTGCTCTTCATGTTTTTCAGAATTTGCTTGCATCTTGTCTATGTTTGGACAAGGGTGAAAACATTCTGCTGGAGCATTATCACAGAACAGTAGGCACCAAATTTTATTGCCATATTCCTTGAAAATTAGTGGATTTTCTGTCAACATATGCTTTCTAGTGTAATTAAACAGTCATCAAGCTACATGCCACAATTGTTTTCAACCTGTGGTCCACACATCAGTGAAAGTCTTAAACTGTTTCTAAAGTCTGCACAAGAAGCCAAGCATATTGTAAATTAGCTCTAATTCCCTAATTAAACAGAATGCTAAAAGACAGCAAACTAGAAGCAAATGAAAAATACACTGAATAGAGACTTGTGGATATTTCTCAAGCAGGTCACCATCTCAAGACAGGAAATAAAAGTGTAAATAAAATTCAGATAAATAAAGTACACCCCCCAAAAAAAAAAAAAAAAAAAGAAATAAAAAAAAAGAAAATTCAGAGAAGCTATTTTAGAGGAAAGCCACTAAGAATAGCAGACCAAGTGAGGCCAGAACCTAGGGGCCAAACTAGAGTGCAAGAAAAGTCATTCAATATGCCAATGGGCAGGAAATGTGCCTAAAATTCCAGAGAATTTAATGCTAACTCTATATCTGTATATATTGGTATCAGCTTCAGAAAAGCTTGCTTCAGGCTTGTTTTTCTCTTCAGAAGCTGACAGGACGACACCATTTACTGAAAAGAGTACATTGCTCAGTCTTTTTTCTGTGTGCCCTATGACACTGGCTAGAATACTTCATATCAAGTAGCTTTCATTATTAAATCCTTCAGTTGCTATAATTTTTATTCCAGAAAATAGGTACTCTCCTTCAAGAGGACAAAAGAACTTGGATAACATAACTCAGCATAGTTCTGTGAATTTACAGCTACCTGGACCAAGAAAAGTCCTTTGAAATGGGCACCAAAGTGAAGACAAAGCCCCTGACTGATTTCTCTCACTCTTCCCTGGACAAGGTCAGAGTTCTATGTATCCTTCCTATCTTTCTGAAACTGATATGAGTTTGACCCTCATATTCAGTTTAGGTACCCCAGGAGAGGGAAAGGGAAAAAAAATCCAACCAAAAGTAGCAAATACCAAAACCCTTGACTGCAAATATTTGCCTGTAAACAATCACTTAATATCTTTACACTATTCTTCGAAAGGTAAAAGGGGAAATAAAATAATTAATTAGTTATAGTATATACAATGTGCTAAGCATCTATAGACCACAGGCAAATATGGAAGGGAACTGTAGTCTCTGGCTACAGTTTTGAGATAAGAAAGGAGAGCTGCAAGTCAAAGATTCCTGGGTCAGTGATGCAAATCCAACATCTAACTGAGGAAAAAAAATGAAAAAACCCCACCATGAAGAACAGGAAATAGAGCAAGCTAATGAGAAAAAAAATAAGTAGGAGCCAATATTAAAAGTTATTATGGTCCCCTAGTTGGCAAAAAACCACTTCCTTGGCTAAACAAGCTAGTTAAGGAAATCATGATTGTGACAATAACTGTCTGATGGGTCCTTCTCTCTGCTCCTCACCACAAAAGCCTCAGGCAAGATTTTGTCTGTCCATGGCTGTAATTAGAGCTGTCTCTTAAATTAGCATGTGCCTTCTCTTCCTTAAATAGTGTCTCAAACCAGTGTGACCAAAAGTCTGGAGACAATTCAGTAAATAAAGCAGATCCTGTAGCTGAGACAGCTTTACTAAGAGCAGCCTAATGACCTGATAAGTCATCCCTCTCCCCCCTCATAGCCAAACTTCCCATTAACATCTACAAGTGGAAAATTAGTATGTGGCAAGGTGACTGGAGAGGTTAGAGAAAATATTAATGGGACCACACAGCAGGAGCAGGCTGGGATCTAAATGCCAAAGACAGATGTAGGGGTTTCAACTTTATTGTGCAATGGAGTAGTGGATGTCTGCTTAGGTCTACTTGTTTCGGAGCTGTCTACTGAATTAAAGAGTGTTGACGTTGAAATGGTAGGGTATAATTCATTACTAGCTCTCCCCCAGTCTCAGTAGGAGACAAGTGCAAAATATCAAGTCTAATGGTTCCTAAATATAACTATTTATATTCCAAAACACTGAGGACACCAGTGCACTGACATACTACAAGGGATCTCAATCAGTCCTGGTAAGCCTTTATTTTTGTCTTTGGTCGCTTCTTCATAGGATTCCTTGTTGATTTTGTCTCAGAGGCCATTAGGCTATAAAAGAAGTCATAAGATGACCAAGATAATTCTTTCTTTTGTGTCATTAACAGCTCCCCAACAACCTGTGCTGGAGGTCTTGCTGTGATAACACATCCCTGGACCCAGGGATTGAGAATCCTATGGGCATCCTTTTATAGTGCTAGTGGGGTAACAGGTTATTTACAGACCAATAACAGGCTTTTTTAATGCTGTAACTTTTGATCTTCAGGGAGGCATTTATCTTTTAGAATAGATTCAGCCAGTGAGAGACCTGTTTTTTACATCAGAGTTGAATATAAGTGAAGTGGCACCCAGCTGTGAAGTCTTTTTTGCATCAGTTGCATCCCTGATGTTTATTCTTCATCTTATATTGCTGTTGGTTAAATAGAAAGGATTATTCTGAAGAAAAATTTGACTAGTCCTAGAAAGGTACTGCAGCCCTCACCAAAATCCCACTCTTCACATTTGCAAGAAGAGAGAATGCCCTTAACATAACCAGATATTTTAGGGAAGTGAGGTAGAAGCAAGATAAGCCTGGGAGAAAGCCAGGTAATCTGGGTCACCAGATGGAAAGTTGAAAAGGAAAAAGCATAGTACTAGGAGCTATCTGAATGACAGCAAAACAAAAGGACATGGCCATTGTCAGCAGCTCTAATGTTTTTTGACTAGTGGGGATAGCGATGGGAAAAATCTGTAGTAGATTTCTGTGTGCTTATAAAGCAACAGACGTTTAAGAGAACAACATTGTACAAAACAGAAACAGTGTAGGCTATTTATTATGAAGGCAATAAAAGCTAGACAGGAATATCTAGCTATTAGGATTTGTAAGCCAGAAAAAAACCTGCTTCTGTTTTTTAAAGGATGTTGCAATTTTCTACTGCATGTGCCTTTTGGCATTCAGGCCAAGCTACCACTCATCCATCTATCTCTACAGCTTTGGGAATATTAAGTGAAATCCTCACTGTGCATTTGTGTTCAGTCACACATCATGAGGACTCTAATGAATGCTGAACATCTTTTTTTCAGCCCAAAAAAGTTCTTATTTGATTTTGTCTTCAAAATGAGGCTTCAGACTAAAAGTCAGTTTAACACAATGATCTTTTTCCAATACATAGGGAAAGGGGCACAAAGGCAAGATTCCTTCTGTCATTCAGTATCTGCTGATGATACAGCTGGGGGAAAAAAAAAAAAGACAAGATTTCACCTATCTCCATAGCACTTGATGTAATAAATACTATTACTTTGCCCTGGAGACCTTATATACAGATATTATCCTTGTTACAAAAGAGTTACTATTGTGTAAAACAAAGATATCCTTTAATACTCCTCCTTCATTCAATTCATGTGAGAAAACGACATTCATCTCCGGTGATTTTTGGATGGAAAATGTCCTCCAAATCTACTTTTATAAAATAACAGGTAAACTGATCATTTTTTTTCCAAAAATAATTAAAGGACATCAACAAGGCCTGATTTGCTCCACCCCTGCCCAGTTTTACTGAGTGGGAGATATCTGTCCTATTTTAATAACAAGCTTTCTGTCTTTCTTTGAGGGTTCCTGTGCTGGACTGAAAGGATTCATATCTTGTTTTGGAACAGCAGCTAACAGCTGCTTCTTGGTCACTTCACATGATGGACTTGATATGAATGAACTTTCAAGGTCTGCTCACATCTGAATTGTGTCAGACTAGAAATATAATAAGTGTCAACGACAGAGACAGCACATCCGTGAGTTGCACCATAGCACTGAAAAAGACAAATATATTGCCTAAAGCTAAGGAGAACATGGACCTCCATGCCTGTCAATAAGGGTTATCATATACATTAATTCCACTTCTACATTCTGCTACTCAAAATTAAAGAAAAAATACATTGGCTTGTTTTGGAAAAAAAACCAAACACAATAAACCCATCCTCAGTCATGAGTTGGCTGGATACATTTAGGTTTCTTTGGCTTCAGTTCATTGAGACATAAAGATGTGGAAGACAATGTGGAAATGTGGAAGACAATAAGAGACTTGGGATACTTCTTTCAATGTCAATGGGAACTTAGGGTAACACCTTAACGGGGACTTGATTAAGGAAGGAAACCTGTTGTCATGATCCATACTTTTAATATAACGCTGTAGTTATGATGATGTTCACATATGACAGAAAAGCTTTTTATCCTTCCATGTCAATATACAGAGTAAAAAATAGTATATTTCCATAAAAATATCAACTCTCTGAAAACACAGAGCAAATGTGAAGGGATTAAAAAAATCAAAACAGTAAGACTGCAAAATTACTTGCACTTACAAAGTATCATAAAAATAATACTACCTGAATAGAAAAGAATCATAGTGAGTTCTACAAAATTAAAAAAGAAAATAAAATCAGTCCTCAAAGGCCTTGTTTTAATCGACTGTGCAAGTTTATGGATTTAGCTCATCAGCTTGATCTCTTTCTCAGTCCCTTCTTCTGCCAACTGCCCTTAATCACCAGCAGGCTAACTGAAAAAATAAATGATCTCTGAGAGACTTGCTTGCAAGCAAAATCAGTGTCTGCCACAGCATGGGATTCTTGTAATTAGGGCTTTAATTCCACTCCTTCTGCCATCAGTGGTCATCCTAGATTAAAGCATAAATGACTTTTTAATGCAGGGAAAAACTCTTAAACCAAAGCATTTTCCTCCTTCACCAGCAAGCAGGTATATAAAAGATATTCAAAGCAGTGAGATGGAAGGTTTAAAAGAGACAGTCAGTTCACATGTGCTCAGAGCAGTAATGTACCCATAAAAGCTAAAATAAACCAAGACATGTTCCCTGATACACAGCCTTTTTGATGGATGCTTCTCCCCAAAGTCTCTAGCATCCTTGTGTTTTCAGCATATTCTGGGTAAGCTTATTAAAACATTCCTCTAATTAACTTGATAGTACGAACTTGCAGTTGGACTTAATGGTTGTAGTTGGATTTTGTTGTTGTTTATGTTCAAGCAGTTACAGGAAAAAAAACTGCTCATGAGGGAAAAATGTTCCCTGATGTTTAAGGAAGATCAAACAGAGTCCAAATAAATACTAGCTGAGATATTATGTAAAAGGCATAGGTGAAGTGTCCTGAAGAGAAACAACATCCCCCTGCCCCCCCCCGCAATAAAACCAAGTGTCTGCTATTGTGCGTAGCCCCAAAAGAACAGCAGCTGAAGGCACAGGACTAGCCCTACTACAGGGAGACATCATACTTCAGTATCCCTTGCTACATCACCTCAGAAGCACCTTTCTTATCTTCCAGGAGCAATAGGAATACAAAACCCAGTATTTCTGAATCTCCCTCATCCTATTTCTTGGGTCTGTTATGCCACACGCCCTATAAAAAGAATTATCAAGCTTCAGTACTTCAGCAACAGGAAAAAGCACCTAATTTTGGCTGCACTGTGCTTTCAGCAACACATGTGGCTTTTAAATCATGCACTGGAGCGATACACAGTTTAAAGACAGTAAACCAGCCTGGTAGCCTATTAGAGTCCCTGCTAAAAGGCATCTGCCTCTTTTCATTTTTTTTTTCCTCCTTCCTTTCCCTTTTTTATCTGCAGTAACTTTTTTTCTACAAGTCATAATTTCATTGTTCAAAGGACTTTACATAACAGAAGGGTAAATAAAACTTTGGTTGGTACAAACCAGCCCTGCTGGCCTGGCCTGGAGACCAAAGTTGGGATGATTTAAAAAGATTAATGATGTCATCTTCTTCAAATGGAAATAAAAAATGAATACACTTGAGGAAAAAACTTTCCAGGCATCTAATTTATCAGCACATGAATGAAGACATGCCTGCGGTTTTACACAGACAATTGTGTTTTTCTCCCTTTTTCCAGGGTCTGCTTCTGCTTGTGTTAAGGCTGATCAGCTTAACAAAGTTAAACATAAAACCATTGTCCCCAAGCTCTGTTTAGGCTCAACATCATTGCTACTGCTGTTTCAGAGTTGAAGAAAAGAGAGGGTGCTCAAAATCTTTGCTTTATCATGTTGTGATTGCCATTCTAATGAAATATATCACCTCTGTTTCCAGGCTTTGCTTCATTTGCAGCTGAAAGCAATCTTAATGTTGAATAAAGTGAGATTTTTAATGTTGCTAACGTACACAAAGCAGATTATGGACATGTGAGTCAAAGTTGCTCACAGATGTTCCCTTTTCAAAGTGAGGCCTACTGGATCTCATTAAGGCAGAGACTTGTTGCATATGAAGTTGGTGGAAAAAAATGTCCTGAACTCTACAAAAGAAGGAATCCTACACATAATTCCAAGACCAAAATTGGAATCCCACAACAAAGAGCAAAAGAAAAAACAACTGTCTTTCCCAATAGCTGTCATTTTTGCCTAGCTTTGTTGTTATGATAGACAGAGCAGTAAAGAATCAATTAATTCTCTTCCAGAAGTACCTCCTCTGATTAGTGACTGCTGTTTCTAGACTGAATGGCAGTAATCATGGCAAAGTTTATCTTCAGTAGAAGGTAAATTTGTACGAACGTGTATAGATACCTCACAGAAACATGTATATTTTATGTTGCTTAAATACTGGATAACTATTTACACAAAGTGTATGGCTTGCGGGGGTCATCTGGCTTTAAATCTTGTCATGGTCCTTTTGTCATCTGATAAAGAAAAAGCACATCTATCTAATTTCCATTGGGGATGAGGAATAAACTTGAATCATTGCAAAAGAACAACCACTTTGTATATTATTATCATCATGGAGGATGTTATTAGGGCAGTACCTGGCAAACTTGACCGCCTTGTGGTCCCCTTGTTGAAGCTGCTCTGTCTTTTATCAAACTCCTTTAACTACATGTTAGGAAAACTAGAAATGGAGCTGAATGATAAGTAGCCATTGTCAGGTGAACACCTGAGTTTGGAAACTAAGCAGCTCTGGGATGACTCTCTATTTGCTTAGGAGACCACCAAGGACTTCTGGAGACCTTGTGCATAGATGAAGGAACCGAGCGAATATTAGATGACAGAGTTCCATGAGTTGGCTCTGTGGGAAGTGACAAAGAAATAATAGAGGTTTGGAACATCAGAAGCATCAGGATGACAATTTAGGGGCAATCTTCCAAGATGTGCTGGTGGTGGGGAGCAAGCAGGAGGGATATGTCTGTCTCCTGTGTTTCTGCAAAGATTCAGCTTCTCAAAAGCCCTGCTTTTAGCAATCTGGTCTTTGCTTTCCCCATCCTGTCTTTGTACTCCCATATACGAGGACAGGCTGAGAAAGCTGGGCTTATTTAAACTACGGAAGAGAAGGCTCTGGGAAGGTCTTATAGCAGCCTACAGGAAAGATGAGGAGGGGCTCATTATCAGGGAGTGTAGTGATAGGACAAGGGACAATGGTTTTCAGCTGAAAGAGGGGAGATTTAGCTTTGATACTAGAAAGAAATTTTTTATTTTGAGAGTGGTGAGGCACTGGTACAGGTCACCCAGAGAGGTTGTGAATGACCCATCCCTGGAGGTGTTCAAGGTCAGGTTGGATAAGGATTTGAACTAGAGGACAGTGTCTGTGCCCACAGGAGGGGTGTTGGAACTGGATGATCTTTAAGGTCCCTTCTAACCCAAACCATTCTACGATTTTTCATTCTTAAGCTTGGGAAAGCATCCCAAAACCATGCTTACCACAAATACATTACATTCACAAACTCTTTGCTGTGCACCTTGTTGACTATTCCCAATTCTGTCTACATTCAAAAATCCAGATTGCTCGAGAACTTAAAAAATTCCTCCCGGGGCCATCATTATTCAGAGGGACTGGATCAAACCGTATGGTCTTTCTCAAGTCACTTTTTCTTGATCCTCCCGGCAGGACCACATGACTGGACCTGCGAAGAGCTTGGATGCCCTCTGCAGGCAGAAGGAGAGATGGATCCTGGCTCCTTCAGCAGATCCGCAGCTCCATCTAGTGTCCCACAGACAAACAGCGAGAGAGAGAGCAAATACCCAGATTCCAAACGAAATACCGCAAGGAAATCTTTTGATGTGTGAAGAAGTCTTAGCAAGAATAGAGAGGGGGGGGGTTGCTCTTTGGCAAGGGTTGACTTGGTAACGTATTGCAGCTACAGATCTTTTCTTATCACAGCTTTACAAGGGATAATTGATGCCTCCAGGACCCAGAGATACCGAGTGGCTCGTGGGAGAGTTGTACTGTAGGGGTAGAGCTTTCCAGATGAGGGTAGAGCTCTGGTCCTTTGGTGGGAAGCACAACATGTGAAGTTGGGAGCAAGGCTGAGTGCTTCCACAGAGTTATAGTTCAAAGAAAAAACTATGAAAATGTAAGTACTAAAGTCCAAATCACAGTTCTAAAAATCTCTACACAGAATGGGCCAGAACTCCATAAACGTAATATTGTAGTTTTTTCTCTGCTTTCAGTTATTCTTTTGATCCATAGAAGAATTTAGCCTTCATGTGTTGAGGGAGTTTTAGTGTTCCCAATACCAATGTTTAAACCAGGCCCTAAACATAACACCTCTTTGATATTACAATTCCTTTTATATCTTTCTCAGAGGCGTTTAATGGGCTTGCAGATGTTCTCTGAGGTCACCTAATGACACAGAATCAGAAGGCTTGCAGAGATGCAGTTGTCCCTTCAATGAAATAAATAGATATTTAGAGCATTCACACATCTCAGGAATCATAGAATCGTAGAATCACTAGGTTGGAAAGGACCCACAGGATCATCGAGTCCAACCATTTCCATCAATCACTAAATCATGTCCCTCAGCGCCTCATCCATCTGTCTTTTAAACACCTCCAAGGAAGGTGACTCAACCACCTCTCCAGGCAGCCTGTTCCAGCGTCCAATGACCCTTTCTGTGAAAAATATTTTCCTGATGTGAAGCCTGAACCTCCCCTGGCAGAGCTCGAGGCCACTCCCTCTTGTCCTGTCAATATATAATAACCCACTGTAGGTATCACCTCAGCCTGTCTGAGCTCAAATGGACCTTTCCCAGTGAAGCAGGTTTACTCCTGACTGCATGCTGCCCGACGTCGGTGGCACTTTGCCTCCATTCTCCTCGGAAGCAAAAAACAACCTACTGAGCTGAGTGCGAGCTGAACCATTCCCAAATCGGTGGTTACTTCCAATGATCATGAAGATGTACAAGCATTTCTGTGTGAGATCCATACAGGCAGGCAGAGGTCAGGTGTACTGGACCTAGGGCTTGAGAAGAAAAATTGATTTTGTGCTCAGTGGTATTTGTGCAGCATGTGCAAATACAGCCACGTAACTAACTGACTTTGTGTTTAGTTTTCCTTCCTGAGAAATTAGTAAAAGTGTTGATATCAAAGTCAAATGTGGATGCACCTAATACTTTTTTGTTGGACATTTGAAAGGATATATGGCATTTCATTTCGATCTGAACCTCTTCTTGTCTCTTCAATTCTAGAGGTTTGAAAGTCCTCAAAGATTACAAAAAAACAACAGAAAACCTCCCAAAACCCCTAAGTAACCACTTACTCTAAATTTCAATTTTTTTTTATTTTAGAACGATAGTCTTGATTTTCAGTATTTCATTTATTCAGCTGAAGAAAAATTATGAAATTAGCATTATTCACCAAATGGTCCTGTCAATGAAATCTTAATTTTTCAAAGACTAACCATTGCTCTCAAAGAATGCCATACACGACAATAAAGACTGAAGTACCATTTTATCTCTAATTAATGGCTTAAAAATGATTTATTTGGTTTAATCCTCTATTGTCCTCCTAATTGCCTCCCCCATCAAGCTGAGTATAATAAAAAAATAGTGTCTCAGTGCAAACACAAAGAAGATAATTTCAACCATTGAATAATAAAATAGTTAATGAATAACAACGATGTTTTTTACAGAAAAAGCTTTATTTGCTGACACATACAATAATACTATATGGTCCTATTCTCTGCCAACAGTGCCTCCTGAACAAAAAAGGTCACACTTAACTCAGTGCTTAGACCCTTCAGATCTTAAACAGTGAAGGTAGTTCTGTGACTAGTGGAAACAGAAAAGGATTTGTTTGTTTGTTTTTAAATGAAAATGAACCCGAAAATTTAAATTTGTATATTTTCTGTTTTTTCAAGGTTTGGTCTCATGCTCTGCTCTTTCTATCAATAACAAGTGCTAAAGACATTATCCTCCACTATATTATCCTTTATTTTTATTAAACCGGACAAAAAGTGATGCTATTTAGCCACTGTTGCTTCATCAAGAGTCGCTGGAATGGAATATCAGATTTCAAAATTTTGGGGGAAAAAAGGTAAGAGCACACAAGCAGACAGGGATCATGCATTTAATCTTCCATGAAAACACTGAAAAAAACCCAAAGCAATTTCATTTTAAGATGCTTTGTACAGCTAATTTCAGCACTGCATTTTACTGTCAGGTTATTAATTTTTTTCCAGAGCCTGGAGGTTATTACAGACTCTGTTTTCTACTTCCTTAAAGGTAGATTTTTTCCCTTGATTATTGCTAATCAAAGGCATTGTCCTTGACATTTCTTTTAACAGTATGGGAGCAGTTCAGGCATAAAAAAGTGGATGTCTAGCTGCACTGCCAACATCCTGGGATATCTCAGAGGTCTTCTACAAGGCAGATGGATATAGCTTTTCAGTTAAGAGATATTACTGGAAAAGAAGGAGCAATTGGGAGTGTTCAGAGTGATGATGCTTGTCTTCCCAAATCACAAATAAGTGTGATGGAGCCCTGCTTTCTGGATGATGGGTGAATAACTGCCTGCCAATGCAAGTAGTGAATTAATTCATTATTCTTGTTTGCTTTTGCATATGGCCTTTGCTTTACCTATTAAAATGTCTTTTTCTTATTCCATGAATTTTCACACTTTTACTCTTCCCGTTCTCTTCCCTGTCCCACCAGAGGGCAAATGTGTGAGCAGATGTGCAGTCTTGAGCTCCCTACTGGGGTTATATCTCAAAAGAGATTTTGTGTCCTTCTGGAGAAGCAGCTGGAGGCCAGGCAGAATGTCCTTAATTATATCAAATGTGGCCAGATGTCCATCCTTAGGCACTTGTATTGCTCTCTGAGTAGTTTCCCAGAAAAAAAAAAAAAAAAAAGGAAAATTTATTATCTACTTTTAAACCACAGATCTTGGGTTAGGGTTGTTTTGCAGGAGAGGTGAGGATGAAAAGACACTTAGTTTAGATTATAGACTGTCTTTGGCAATATTCTGCTGGATTCAGTAAAAAAGAAATAAGTCATTTCCACTGCCTTCAGTGCTAGCTTTGAATATTGCATTAAAATAAATTTCATACTTTGAGGTACGATTACAAGCAAGACGTAGTCCATAGGGGACCTCTCCATATATCACCTTATTGGTCTGGTTGCACATGTAGGATTCAAAGTGTTAGTGAACACTTTCCATGGATGGGATACCTACAACCTTCCTTAAAATCCAGACAACAATAAAATCTGATGATATATATTTTTTTGTCAGGCTGATTGATTTTTCTCCAAAAATGTTGCCTAGGATTCTTAATTTTGCCTTTTCTTTTTTTCTTTTTCATGGGATCATCATTAATATTCATGTACCAGCAGATCTTTAAAGAGCTGACCTTGTACAAACATTTAACAAGTTTATAAGCGTGCATTACACAGATGATGTACCTAAATTTTTGTAATGGGCTCCATAATGAAGAAGATTGCTTATCAGTTTTAAAATTAGTCTATGTAATTTTCTGTTAGCCAGAGCTTTCTAATAACATGTCTAACGAGTTTCTGGCACCTTTCTGAGCTCAACACACCATTCTTAGTACTTGACTTATCTCAGTTTTGCATGTACATGTGGCATTTACATTCAAATACTTTGCAGTATTTGACACCTATTTTCTAGTTCTCTCTGCGCAGAAGATATCAGAAGATAAACTAAAGTGATTAATATATCAAAGAGAATTTTGAGTCGCTTTTCATTTACAGTATGTTGATATTTATCATGCAACCTTTGGCATGTTGTGGATTTCCATGAAGTTTGCTTAAAAAATAAGGAATTAATAAACAAATTATTCCTACTTATTCTGACCTGCAATTTTTTTTTTGTTTGTTCACTGCTATTTTTCAGCAAGCTGAAAAAATCTGTCCCACTCCTCCACTTAAAAAAAATCTTAATTCAGTAGTTCCCTGACTTGCACTGTGGATTTCTTTTAGTTCCTAACCAACAGCATTTACTCACTTCTAGTATGAAATTCAGGTGTCTGCACACTGTCAGAGGTAAGAGCTTTGTCTCTGCAAAGGCAGAGGAATGTGAAACAGCTCAAAGAGTTTAGTGAGAGGTAATGCCAACTCACCTGCCATCAGGTATCCCTGCAGAAAACAATATACAGGGGAGAAAGTACCTTGAGTAGCACGGGGGGAATCTGGATGGGTTGCCTGCATTATTGCCTTCTTTAAAGGCTGCCAGCTATTTCTGCCTTCTTTTTCTCCCTATATCCTTGAATCCTCTGCTGTGTAAAACTCTTTCCACTTAATTCACCATTGCAGCTTGGACACCACCACAATCGACACGTGGGCACATACCACCAGCCCCTCAGACTCTTCAGGCCACAAAGTAGTTTCACATTTGATCAATTCAAAAGAGAACAATTTCCTGTTGCCTCCTCGTGTTTCTTGCAATGTCTTTTTAATTATGATGATTCTGCCTCAGTAGCTTTTCTACTATAAAAAGCCCTCCACTGTCAGGAGGAGAAATAATAATAACAACAAACCCTGCATTAGAAGGACACATTTAAGCCCTTGATACAAAGCTCACTGCCATCTATTAATTAACAGAGGCCACAGGAGCTGTTTTTGTCGTTCTCAGAAGATAATTGTATTCACAACCGCTGGTTATAACCTTTGTAATAGGAGGGTGCAGAAATAACCTATTAATCACCTGATCATTTCAACCTGAATTAAGGTGGTGATGTTTCCAAGAAAAGATCTGCGAATGGGTACCGAGGCCAGACATGTACTCAAGGATGTAATCATGTGTCTTTTCATGATTCATATGCCTGCCTGAAAAGCAGTTCTAAGGTTGGGCTAACAATGCAGAAAAGCTTTGTTCCTTCATGCAACATATATTCTTGTATTAAATTTGATTTGTTAGCTAATATTTTCAACAAGAGTTTCAGATTTAGTAGCAACGGTAAATGGGAATGATATTGTTTTATTGTTTCCGTAATAATATATCAGAGAAAAAATCAGGGTCTCTTAATAGCAAACATTAAAACAAAACATTATTGCTTGAAGAGGTTTTATTCAAATAGCAGAATCAACCTTCCTGTTTTGAAATATTTAAAATGAGAAAAAAACATTGTCTTGTTGGGGAGGTGTTTGTTTGTAAGGCTCACGAGCATGAAAACAGCAGTACAGTTTAGTGCAAAGGCATTAACAGCTGAATCTTTTCTCTGACAGCGGCTCTAGCAGAAAGCTCAGTAAAGGTATAAAAGCACAACAAATATGTAGTGACTCTCCCAAGAATATCTGGCTGGCTTCCAGCAATCTGCAGCTCAGCAGCTTCTGAAAAATGCTCTGGACCAAACTGATCAACTGCTTGGTTATTTGTTACGCAAGTCATTCACTTTAAACACAATGTTTTAGGCTCAGCTGGTCACATTTGAATGCCTGTTGGCCCATTT
This sequence comes from Clamator glandarius, assembly GCA_033459285.1. Taxonomy (NCBI): domain Eukaryota; kingdom Metazoa; phylum Chordata; class Aves; order Cuculiformes; family Cuculidae; genus Clamator; species Clamator glandarius. The sequence continues at coordinate 237,800 of JAUNZM010000832.1, forward strand.
GGCTCTATAAATTAGTGACTGACTGCTATTACGAGTAGGTATTTGTTAAGGATGACGTGTGTTCTCAGGTTTTCTTTCACCAGTTTGCATCATCATCATCTCTTTTGGTATTTTAGCTGGACTGTGTGTAAAGCTTGACTCTCCTTACAGATTAGAATAACATCAAGGAATTTTTTTCACCAACATTATTGTAAGGGTTTTGTGATGGATTTGGGTTTTATTTTCATTTTTCATAATTATTTTCCCTGGGAGAGAAAGAAAAATTAGGGAGGCAATCACTTTCAGGAGTTCTTCAGTCAGTGTCCCATACTACAGACTCAAACAAGCCCAAATATTGAACTAATCACTGTAATTTCTGCATCAAGAAATTGCACTAGGAGCTAAGTCAGTGTAATTAGAAAGTGTAACATCTTCCTGAAGCTTCAAGTCAAAGATACTTCTTTATTATGCAAGAATCGTTCACCATTTTTTCAAATTGATCTGGGAGAATTAAAACCTGTTTACAAAAAAATGAAGTAACAAGAAAAAGCACCCAGTAAATATATATAAATATATATAAATGATGAATTAGTCACCATGTTCGTTACCAAAATCTTGCTATTTATATTTAAAAATATAAATTATGTTATCCCTTTTCAAGAGGAAGTTTATAGTTTTGTGTTCTCTGACCTTACCACCATAAGTCCAGAGGTGTTTTTACTAGTTTTGAAATATTGCTGGAAAAAGTAGAGGGAGGACATCACAATTGTCTTTCAAAGAAAGGAAATTTTGGACAAATAAGCAAATTCATACAAACGGATCTTTGAAAAGGTAAAAACTCACAGTCCTAGACTGTATGTTTGTCCCCTTTTTGTGCTCTGTGGCAAAAGTACATGGCTCCTTATTCCTGTTCTAGATGTAAATCAATTGCAACACTCAGTTAGTTTTTATGTAGGTTATATTCATGAGTTCCCGGGCATAGATCAATCCTAATACTTACTTGTTTTTCATGCAGCTATTTTGCACTGCTGTTTACAATCAGAATTTTCTTACATTATTCAACTAATGCTGTAAGAAACAGTTTAATTCTCTGAATATAATTGTGTAACACATTCACCATTGCACAGTTCTCTCAAAAAAAAAACCTAAACCACCTTATGGTTGAGTTATATGTTTATTTTTAATGGAAAGAAAATAGCTTTGATGCCTTTCCTTACACAGTTTTATTTTTGTTATTTGTAATGCCCCTTAGAAAAATAACAGTGACAATGGGCAGAAAAAACATAAATAGAAAGCTGCATCTTCCTCACATAACTTGTGATAAAATCAATATAGTTCGCTTTTGATCATCTAGAATGATGAAGTCAAGCAATGATTGAATTGTTAGACATGATTCAAATGTCACCTGAGTTGCAGAATTAGCTCATGTGGCATTCTGCGTCCACCACTGTCGTCTTCTTGAAATATAGGTTTTCAAGTAGCACTCAAAATTACATCCACTTAACTTTAATATGTCATGATGATCAGAGGACTGGAGCAGCTCCCATTGGCTGAGAGAGCTGGGCTTGTTCATCCTGGAGAAAAGAAGGCTCCAAGGAGACCTTATAGCAAGTTTCCAGTACCTGAAGGGACCCTACAAAAAAACCTGGGAAGGACTTTTCACAAAGGCTTGTAGTGATAAGGATAGGGGCAATGGGTATAAACTGGAGAGGGGCAGATTTAGACTGGACACAAGGAGGAATTTCTTCACCATGAGGGCGGTGAGGCACGGGAACAGCTTTCTCAGAGAAGTTGTGGCTGCCCCAACCCTGGAGGTGTTGAAGACCAGATTGGATGGGACCTTGGGCAGCCTGATCTAGTGGGAGGTGTCCCTGCCCATGGCAGGGGATTGGAACTGCATGATGTTTAAGACCCCTTCAAATCCAAACTATTCTATGATTCTTTGATTCTATGATGCTATAATTCTATTATTTTATGATATTGTTGGGTTACTACAAAAAATACTTAGTACCTAAAACCTGTAGCAGATACAGCAATAAAATATACATTCTAATCTTCTGAAATGTTAAGTTTGCTCAAAGTACAATCTCATTTAAACGAGTACAGCCTTAATTTTGACCCCAGATGGTATTTTGACTTACTGATTTGCCAAAAATTTAGACAATATTCCTATTTTGAGTCAAACAAAGATTTCTTTTTAATTTCCTTGTTAATGCCATGATATTTACAACTGTAATTTTTCAGTTTTCCAGCAGAATACTTAAAGTTATGCAAATCAGTCAAACTGTTATAAGTTCACAAATTCTGCAGTATAAAACTCCTTTGTTTCATTGGTCTGCTCTGGGTGGAGATTCATGGGCTTTTCCTCCTGCACTTATGGATGGGAGGGGAAGGTGAGGTGCTGAGGGACATGGTTTAGTGTTTGATAGGAATGGTTGGACTCGATGATCTGGTGGGTCTCTTCCAGCCTGGTTGTTCTATGATTCTATGATCTGATACAACCGTATTTGTGTTACCACGAAATACAAGCCTAGCTCTAAAAACACAGTAGGATTTCATATTGTTTTTGTGACAGATGTTTCATGAAAAATATGATCTGCAACTAACAAATAGTCCTGTTCATTGCTTATTAGCTTATATTGTGATTTTAGCTAGATATATTATTTGGAGTACGGTTTTCATCAAATCTAAAAGCAGCTATTTGAAAACCCATTGACAGCCATAAGATTTGGTTTTATACATTTAATATTTTGGGGACAAGAGTGGGGGGGGATATTTTATACTAGAAAGGAAAGAGAAAGAAGGGTAGGGAGGGAAGTTGGAATAAAGAACAGAAGAAATGAGGAAATGCTCTACTGTAGCAGTTTTCATAGCCCAGACTGACAGTGGTTTTTTGTTTTTTTTTTTTTTTTTAATCTAGTCTATATTTGAACCTTTCCCACTAGCAGCCTGTCAGATATTATTGTGAAACAGGAAATACTTCAGCTCCTAAGAGTCTGAAGGGATTGCTGTTTCTGAGATGTGTGGTAGCTCATATTGTGCAGTTACTTACATGCGCTCCTCGGGGTAGCATTTAGAGAACACACTTGGCAGCATCCTCTTTGTCAGACTTTAGGTACGTTACATAAGGGGGGGATTCTCCCTAGGTAGCTCATAGTCAGCAGAAAAGGAAAGAAAGTTGCCTTTCTACAAAGCAGCGCAGAGCAGAATCCTAAATTTGGCACTTTTAGGGACTGAGTCTCTTTAGAGGAAACTAATATAAGTATTTAATTAAAGATTAATGTAAATGGAGGTATTCCATAGTTCTCCTTCCACAGTGCAAATATATATATTGAAGGGAGTAGGCTGATGTAGTATATTTTACATAGGTAGCAAAAGAATTTGCTGTTTAATCCTAAAGACTGATGGCCCTTCTCTTTTCCTGATGTAGTTACTTTTTAAAGCAAATACTAGTGGTCTGATGACTTAAACTTTAGCTGTTACAAGTAACTTTCACACCTACAAGACTTTATTCTGTCCCATTTGAGGGCTGTGACTCAGAATACTTTAGCTACTGTATATTGCACTCCCAGAAATCGAGTCAATTAATTTCCCCCTAGGCATAGCTTGTAGTGCTTGGCCTTCAGCAGACAAAGTTTTTCTTTACAGGAAAGCTTTTGGTTCCTGTTATGATTTCATTCTTTTTTAGCTCCCTTTTTCCCAAATGCCAGCACTCAGGATAATGAGTCTCCAGGGGATAGATCACATAAAGGATTTATTTGTTGAGTTCATTTAATCAGTATAGCCAATAGCATACAGGATGCAGTTGGTCTAATATTAAAATAAAAATATAGGAAGAAATCAGGAAAAAAGACACTTAAACATGTCTGCTCCTCTTCTTTCATTACAAATAAAGCTTTGGTGTGAACAGCTCAGCTTTACATACTTAAAACGTAAAAACCCAAAGAAGATGAGAGGAACTTCATACTTTCTAGAACTGGGGATGAATTCATCTCATAGGAAAGGTGGCTTACTATATATCAAAGCTGTGTCTTTGTATTTATTGCTATTTAGATATTTTCACAATTTTTCTAATAAACAATCATTATAAATTCAATATGTTTACATACTGCAATCTTGTTCTGTGTGCAATTCTTAGCTAATCAAAAGGTAATAAATTCTTAGCTAATCATCCTCATAGATGGCTCGTATTTATGCTGTGCTATGACTACTAAGAAATTGGCCAACTCATCCAAGTCAGGCATAAGGTGTTTATGTCTCACCCATGTGTCACCTTCTTTACACTCTTCCTTTTTCAGGCTTCAAAAACTTCTGCAAAAATATTTGCACCCTTATCATCTCCTGTTTGAAAAATTAGTGGTGAAAGCACGGTTTTCATTTTTAAGAGGAAGGCTTGTCTCTAGGTGTATATTCGTAACAGAACTGACCATATTTCCTTTTGTCTAATGAGAAGAGTAACATGGGAAGGCACAGTAAAAACCAGGCTACCATAATTTTTGACAGCAGAAGACTCTGGCTTGACGTATCTGCATTTTATTAGTACCGAGATAGTTAGAGTTGTGCAGGAATTGAAAGAACAGAAATTAATGACATCAACAATATTCATGCAACTGCTAAGGTTTGTATCAACATCTACATATCTTTAAAATCACCTCAGAAACTACATTCTGCTATGAGTGATTATTTTATGACACCTAGGAAGCTGAAGAAGATAATTAACTTAGGAACCTTTTACATATTCTCAACTCTTTAGTGTATCTGGAGGGATGAGCGTTGTACTCGTAAAGTAATGGATGTCATTCCTTCCTTAGTTGGAGTCTAGATATGAATTGTACAACATTTAGTTATGTAGTTCTTTGTAATATGCAGAAAGACAACAACCAAGAAACAAAAGTGTAATTAGAATATTCCCTCAGCAAAAGACTATATATTTATTATATTTTTAGGTGCAATTGAAGAGTCTGCTTTAAATGAAGGCAGTGAAATTATACTATAACCAGGTCATAAAACCATACAAGAAGCTTAGAATCCTGAGGAGAAACAGTTTCCCACTGCATGAAAAAACAGATTTAGGTAAAGGAGTACATCCAGGTGTTGTGATTAAAATAACCTTGGAGAAATACATATAATTGGATTTGTCTTACTGAAGATGTATGTTAAAAACCAACCTAAATCACAGGGCTACTCTTATTTTATTTGAATACAGGGCTTGATTGATTTGCTCACACACAGGAATTTGGGTCCATTTTCCCAGGTAGCCTCGACCTGCCATAACTTCAGTGTCCATGTTTCATAACTGCCAACCTCCAATAAATGTTAAATATGCTAATGCATCTCAGTTGGCACTAGTCATCTATAACTGGGAAACTTAATTGAGCCTTGAGATGTATAAAGTTATATGGGGTCTTAGCCACTACAGTCCTTAGAGTCTAAAGAACCATTCAAGACACTAAATGAAGGTGTTAATTTAGTTGATTATTGATTCTAATGGAAGCTTAAACAACCGATGTGCATTTAGACACCTACATAGTGCAGTCTAAGTTTCTCAATGTCTTTAACGAACTCCACCTCTCATCTGTCCTTGAAGTTACTTTAAAGAGAGAAAACGGTTTATGACTTGTTACCTCCCATCTCAATATAGGACAAATGAGTTTTTAACAGGAACTTTCTATGATGTTCCCACAAATGTAAAGGAAACCTGGTTAATTAGTTTAGACCGGCTATTAAGCTCAGAAGGAGCTCATTTTTCCAGCTTACACATCCAAATAGATGCCTACGTTAGGTGTTCGTACCAGTGTGTAGAATTTCATCCCCAAAGGAAACATCTACGTCTGAGCAATCATCCTATCATCCTTTCTGAGATGGTGGAGAGGAGTACGCCCTGAGGAACTGATTATCTTGTCCTCTGTAGACATCTAAATTATGTCAAGCAAATTGTATTCAATTCTGTCTATGACTGTGAAAATAACCTGGAATAATCAGTTCACACACTTTTAATGCCTGAAATAAGATGAGACAAGTACTGCTAGGGGTGTAAGATGAGTTAGCTGTCTGAGCCCCCCTCTACAGTCAGTGGAGAAATTGGCATAGTCTTAGAGAAAAAGCTGGACAAAAGATGATCTTCTCTCTCTTTATTAAGCATTAAAGAAGCAGAGACAGATATAAACTAGTTACTGAACTTCTGTGTTGTTAAAAAGAGATTACTCATGTTTATCTATCTTGTGTTGTGTAGATTCAACTTATAGAAGAAACATGGATCTTTTCTTGGTCCTCATGAAGGGAGCAAACTTTGTCTTAAAACAACATTGTATTTAATAAAAATCAGTGTTGTGCTATTCATCTTGAAAAACATAGGCACGAGTTTGAGTTGAAACAGCCAGGGAAAGCAAGAAAACAAATGAATAATATAATTAATAAAACTCTTTCTGAGGACAGGAACAGCTGGTTTGTCAACTCTTTAGAGACTATTAATAGGAATGAAGATTGTATTGTGTGTTACTGGGAAAAGTAACTTCCCTTAGTTTTGAAAAAAATTTCTTTCTTATTCAACAAATAAGATATAATAGAAATACATAAAGAATTGCTAACAGATTTAGTTTTTAAAGTAAAAATACTAAAAAAGATTAAAGGAGTTTATTTTTAAAAGTATCTACATAGCATGTTGTGGCAGAGAAGTACAGATAGGACATGTTATTCAAATTCAGAAAGCATCTGAGATGTTTGGGTAGAATTAAATTTACAGCTTAAAACCTGTGGGACAGAATCCATGTGACAAAAGGTGCCCATGATTCTATGACAAAAGTAGACTGCATCTCTGCCTCTATTTCTATGGTACCTCTGGAGTCAAGCCAGGTAGCAGTAACAGAATATGGCAACATATGGAGTCAGAGCCTCAGGACACAGCAGGAGTCAATTTTACCTGAATAAAATAGTAAGTAGATAACACAACTAGTGTATACAAAGACAATTAATTGGATAACTTATCCACAAGCAGTGGCATTTAGGCACTTGTTTTCTCATATTTAGTGCCTTATGTCTTTAGTATCTCAAACTCAAACTGTTTCTTCAGTTGTTTTATCTTCCTGTTTTCACCCCACTCTCTCTCACATCACACAGAGGTCATCCTCAGGAACAAAGCTTCTATCTTTTTTATATACTCTCCATTTTTTAAGTACAGTGGAGTTTTGGTTTTGATTATAGTTGCAATATGTTTCTCAGTAATGTCGTATTCTGTATAACCTCTAGTTTACGTGCTTTCAGTAATTGCAGCCTTCTTCCCATACTTCCAGAGGTTTTTGTTTTGCATCTTTAGTCAGATTTATGAAAAGATGGTTTAGAAATGTCAGTAGATTCACCTTTATTCTCTGGCTGATGGCTCTTATTACCATGTAGTGCTGGTGCACTATACTTTTACTGTCTAAGGAGGTGTTTATATATGCACGTAGAGGAAACAATTGTCTATCAGAAAGATTTTTGTTATGGAACAGCTTCATTCAAGTAGCATATGGTATCAAAAAAACATTCTCCAGCTTCTACAAAGGTTCTAAGTAGCTCAGTAAATGTCAAGTCATTTTCATTAAATGACATCAATTGATTCAGAATATCCATGATGGGGATTAGGAAGAATCTCAGGTCTATTGTTTCATTGAGTAAGTTTCATATTATCACAACAGACAGAATGCTTGTTGATGGTAACAAGAGGATTTTTTTATGCACATCAGTATTATATTCTGAGCCCAAGGTAATGTTGTAGTGCAGTAGGAAAACAGAACTGTTCCTTATCTTATATTGGTTATCCTGTAATTGTTGAAGAAAAACAAATTGCTTAGTTATAGCCAGCTTATCAGGCAAAGAACAGTTTTGTGATAAAAAGTAGCAAAACAAAATTATGAGAAGTATGGTTACTTTCCTGTATTATTTCATTATTGGGTCTTCTTTGGGTTCATTCAGAGAAATATCAAAGAGTAGAAGGAATAAAGTAAATAAATATAATAAATAGAAATTAGGCTGTAGCCTAAATAAGGTTTTAGCCTACAAAATGATCCATTTAATGTAAAGAGAGGCTATAACTGCGTGAAGGAACTCAGGCATTTTAATGTAATGAGGTTTATAACATTAACTACAGTGAGATGTTAAAAAAGCAACAAGAGCAGGTTTGGTTTTCTGTATTAGAATGGGCAAAAACTCTTAGAAGAGGAGTTTCACCTTCCCTGGGGGTGTTTAAGGCACGGGTGGACGAGGTGTTATAGGGGCATGGTTTAGTGTTTGATAGGAGTGGTTGGACTCGGTGATCCGGTGGGTCTCTTCCAACCTGGTTTTTCTATGATTCTATGATTCCAGCTAATTAATTTAAAGCTCAAGGATTGGAATGTGGCCTGGTTTTTAGATGACCTGGAGATCAGATCACAAGAGCAAGTGGAAGAGAGACAATTTAGATAGAAGGAAGCACTGAGAGGCCACATCTGCTTGAAGAAGTAATACTTAAGAACTGCTTATGAACAGCTTTGTTCAGAAACTAAACAAAAAACTACCAAGAAAATTTATTCTTACTTGCTTTTCCTCCAAACTAGGAGACTGGATGTGATGACCTGAAAGACTTTATCAAAGTGACCTGAGAGGTCTTAAATAATGCTATCCAGTTGAAATATTGTGGACATAGAATCACAGAATCATTAAGGTTGGAAAAGACCTCTGAGATCATCAAGTCCAACCATCAACACCAAGCCACTCTGCCTGGTAAAACGTGTCCCAAAGCACCACATCTAAATATTTTTTGAACACGTCCAGAGATGTGACTCCATGAGTTCCCCGGACAGCCTGTTCCAATTTTTCACCATGCTATCAGTAAAGAAATTTTTCCTAATATCCAATCTAAACCTCCCCTGGTGCAACCTGAGGCCATTTTCTCTCATCCGACCACTTGTTACTTGGCAGAAAAGAACAACATCCACCTTGCATGCTGATACTAATTTAACTGCATTTTTTTATTTACAATATGCCTCTTGAGAGATTTTTTTTTTGAAACACAATCACCAAGTCCCTGAGCAACATGATCTGACTTTGAAAACTGACCTATTATGAGGGGAGGAGATGGTTGGAATAAAATCTCCATGGGTTTCTTCTGACCTAAGTTATTTTGTTATTCTATGATCTCGTATAATCTGTTCAGCAGGAATTATAATCTTTTCCTATCCTGAGGGTTTTTGATAGGCCTCTGCTTTGCATTTTCCTTCGCACTAGAATTAGAATCTGCCTGATAGCATGTGGTGCCTGCCTTGTAACGAGAACCTAAAAATTATTCCGATATGATAAGAACAATCTTATTAACTAGTGAGAGCTGGCTACAGCTTTAAGTCATCCATAGTCAGTGGGGAAAACGAGTCAAATTCAGATATGATAGGATTTCTTCTTGGGTTTTAATATCTTTATTTTATAGTAGACTTGATTTGTGGAGTGACATTTGAAGTTTATCTGTGTAAGTCACCAGATGCCATTATGTACTAATGAAAAACATATAGAAAAGAGGAGGGAAATGCGAACTAGGTTATAAATGCTATCCCACAGATCTGTGCCTTCCTCTTCCTCTTTGTTCTACACAGATTGTAGAACTGACTGTCTCTTTAGCATGAACTTGGGGACCATGTTTAATTTTAGATTCAAATTCCTTTGATTTGCTGTACCAGGGTGGAGTACATCCTCATAGACACCACCTATATTTCAGAACTTTAATACATTTGTCCACATGTGTACAGTTTGTCTAAGTTCTCATTACAAATGAGTGATTTAGTCAGGACTAGCAGGGTGCAAAGAGAGAAATTAATAAATTCCACTGACATGACTCAGTTTCTTAAACATAGGTAAGGAATACTACTCAAAGTGTCCTTGTATATATGAAAAATCTAAGTGGAGTTAGCAAATATGATATATAGAACTTATAGGAGAGTTTTAAACATCCAAAGAAATCTGCAGAAATATTTATTTCCACTAACAGTGTTAGATGCCTATTTTGGGTTAAGTTAGGAGAGTTCTGAATCTCCTCTGACTATACTGAACTTTTGTGTTTAATACCATCGGGAAATAATGAATGATAGCAGGATATGAAACAGCACTTAAATCTTATCAAGAAAAAGGGTTTTTTTCCGTGTTCACAGATCCTGCTCTCCCAGTCCCTGAATAGAGTTTTGTGCAATATTTACTGTGGTAAAACCCAGAAATGGTGCCTAGCTCCTATGAACTCTAACAAGTAAAAAAAAAATGCTGTATTTTCTGCCTTTCCCCCTCCAAAATAATCCAAGCTGAAGGCAAGATGGATTTTAGCTTTTGTCTATCGTGTCGAGCAATAAAGCTACGTTCAAGGCACTTTTGTTAACACAAGGAACAGAAAGACCTTATAGCTTGTGGAAGAAACCCTCTATTACTGCTCAAAATTTTCCATCCAGGACAACGGGGATGCCAAAACTCAGAAACTCTGTCACTGAGAGTCCCCGGAGAATATCACTCTGTCAGACTCCCTGAAAACCGAAATCCTCTGAAAACATCCTGCCTCCAGCCACAAGGATGGTTCCATCAGCAGAAGAAGAGCCAAACCCAGCATCTCTTCTCTCAGACAGAACATCTACTTCTAAATAAACCCTAAAAGACCAATCGGGGCTCCTGCTCGCTGCAGTTTTGCAGGGGGGGGAGGGTCACTAGAGGACTTGGATCCAAAATCCCAGGAGGATGCAGGATGCTGGATCCTTTCCTCAGCCGCAAGCCTGGTCCTGCGGGGTGGGAAGGTGCCGGGCTCCCCCAGGAGGGACTTGGGGGTTCGGGAAAGGAGGTGCGAGGCTCTCCGGGGCGGGTCTTGGGTAGGTGGGGGCGGGCTGAGCTCCGGCTTTTGGCAGCTTCACAGCAGGCAGAGGGAGCCGGGAGGACCCGGCGGCTGCTGCAGAGGATGCTAAGTTTGTGCTGGCTGCTGCTCCCGCTGGTGAGTGCCCGGGGATGATGCCTTTGGGTTCTGGAGGGGTTTGGGGTGAGGAGGTCGGGAGTGGGATGGGACATGGCACATCTGGTCGCTGAGCTTGTTAGCCGCAGCTGGATGCTGCTGCCCCGCAGGGTGCAGAGTAGGGCTCTTCACAGAGTAACTTTTCTCAGAACAGGGAGCAGGTAGAAAGAAAGAAAAATAAGGAAATGATTTTTTTTTTAAAAAAGGAATGGGGATGTGGGAGAATGATGAAAAATATATTCCCAAATTAAAGGTTTGACCCAGCTCTTTTCTTTGATATTTTCTGGTCCTAAGATGCTATTAATACATGTCTTTTCTTTTTTCATTCACTAGAAATGTGGTTTCCAAAGGACAGAAAATAATCTCTATATCAGAGTAGCTGTAGAATGGCGTTAGAGGGTCAGAAGAGGAGGGCTTACTGTCTCAGTTGTCCTGAGAAAGGTAACTTTGCTGGGAAGAAGGATAACTAAAAAGGAATAGTTCATTCTCAAGAATTTGGTGCATTTACTCTTTTGAAAGGGCACTGATGTTTGTACTTATCACAAAGCAGGAGCATGAACTACTTATGTCTGCTATGCACTGGAGGCAGCAGGTGAGATTATAACATTTAACATCAGGGAAGATGTATTAGCACGGAGACACAATTCAAGCACATTTATCCCTCCCTAAGCTTCATGCTCTACTGCTGGCATTGCCTGGGCTGCTTAGCAAAGGCTACTGTGACTACAAGTACAGACATATCTCCTCTTTCTCCTCAGCCTCAGATAAATACTTGGAAACCTTCCTACGGGTGTGATTCCCAGGGATTTATTAATTCTAACTTTAGCCATTTCACAGTTAAATGTTTAGTGTAGGCTGTGATTCAGACTCCTGCTGCAGTCAAGGAGGATACAGTCATCTTACTGGGAGGTGTTTCATCTTGTCCTGAGAGAGGCAGATGGGGTGAATGTTCCCTTAGGTCCTTTTTTCTGCCACTCATAATAGTGAGAGCCTAGATGGTTAAAGATGAGTCTTGACCCTTTGGTTTTAATAGGTTAAAGACGGGATGTAAATTTTCAACTCTTCACATTGCATCCTTTGGAACTTGTTTTTCGCTCTACATTGAAACAGATTTAAATACAATTGATAAGATATAGGCCCTTGATGTGTAAACCTTGTACGTGTAGTTATTATCAAGTGTAATACTCTTCTTTCAGAGAAAACTAGTCAGTGTACAGTGTTATACTGCTACAGGTAGAGTAACTTTGGCATCTGGAGTAGCTTTTTTATACATAATAGATGCACAACTCATTCTTGCAGCTGTCAGCAGAGTGGAGCTAACGTGAAGTGATGTATAATGCACATCTGTGGGCTGCCACACATCATTTTAATGTTTTAGCATATTGCATCAGACTGTGCCCATAACAAAAGAAATTCTACAGTCTGTATGATCTGTGAGATGTATTGCTCATATGCAAACTCTAACTATAGGCCTGTTAAAAGTCAGCATTCTAAATATCAGTGGTTTTCATGTCTCAAACTAGGTCTTGTGGGAAGCTTTGCACCGTAAATCAGAGAGCCAAGGAAAGCCAGAAACCCACAGGATGTATTGAGTAAGCAGTCCTTCCATATTGCAAAAAATCATCTCAGAGCAAAGAAATAATCCTAGTGTGGATTCTGCAAAGAAATGAAAAATAAACCAGAAAGGTACTCTTGAAAACTTCCTCTGTGGAACTGTGTACTTTTACCACCTATCAGCTCCACAGGGAGCTGTAATTTGCAGGATATACTTTGTGCCTTGCAGAATAGAGTCCTTGACATTAAAAATTACCATTTGCTTGTAGGTGACAGAGAATGCTGAAATACACAAAAATTACTTTTCCTGTCTTACAAGGGTTCAGAGTCTCAGGAAATAGAGGTGGGGAACAGAAAAGTCTGCATTCATTGTCCTTCCTGCTGAGCTAAACTTCTTTCTTCTTCAGGCACAGAACAGCTTTTCATATTTCTGGGAAAGGGGTTCAGTCTGATATAATGAATGGAGATAAGAATGGAAATACAGATGGGTTATCACTGAGGTGTACATTTGCTTTAACACAGCATTTCTTATAGTAACAGGCTTATGGATCCAGATCCATGGCAAGATGCTAAGCTTCCAACAAAATGGAACTGAATACCTAAATTTCTGTTATAGCTACTCTTGGCTAATTTGTATTGGAAATGTACATTGCACCTCAAATCCTGTATTCAGTTCTGGGCCTCTCAGTACAGGAAGGATGTTGTGGCTCTGGAGCGAGTCCAGAGAAGAGCAACAAAGCTGGTGAAGGGGCTGGAGAACAAGTCTTAAGAGGAGCATCTGATTGAACTGAGGTTGTTTAGCCTAGAGAAGAGGAGGCTGAGGGGAGACCTTATTGCTCTCTACAACTGTCTGAAAGGAGGTTGTGGAGAGGAGGGAGCTGGCCTCTTCTCCCAAGTGACAGGGGACAGGATAACAGAGGAATGGCTCAGACTCCACCAGGAGAGGTTCAGGCTGGACATCAGAAAAAAAAAAAATTCGCAGAAAGGGCCATTGGGCACTGGAAAAGACTGCCCAGGGAGGTAGTAGGGTCACTATCCCTGGAGGTGTTTAAAAGATGGGTAGACGAGGTGCTCAGGGACATGGTTTAGAGGTTGGTAGAAATGGTTGGACTTGATAATCCCAGAGATCTTTTCCAACCTAGTGATTTTGTGAGTCTATGATTCTTCTTTTAGGGATCTGGTCCCCGCAGACCTTAAATTCCCCTCCATAGCCAACTAGAGGTGTGGAAAAATCAGTCTGTTTAGGTGTTTCATTAGCGTGGAGGGTGGTTAATGGAGGGAGAGAGCCTCCTGTATAGTGAGTCACTGTCGTCAAATAGGTGTCTGAGAGAGGTAGGAGGAATCCTTCCTTGAAACTGCTTGTCTGCCTTCATTGATCACTAAGGGAGGCTTGATGGGGGAATTTAGATTAATCATCTAAAATTATCTATCTAAAATAAGGAATCTTGTCTAAAGCTGCTCATTTAGCCTTCTTCAAAACTACTGGGAAGAGGCGGAAACATTCCAAGAACGGTGGTTATAGTTTCGGTGGAGTGAACTTGCTGATGGACTTTGACACAGAGGTTTCAGTTTTTTGGGATTAGGTGACATGAACTCCACCTTCAGGCAATCATGCTACACGTGAAGAAAGAGATACATTTCTCTTTAATTTTGAGGAATACTTGCAAGACTCAAACAATGAGGATCTTCTGTTATTACTGTTCTGTTATTCTGCTCTACCAAATTTAGTGTAGAGCTAATAAAATTGTCTTCGTTTTTCTCAAGATAATACTAATTACATAGGGTTTATAAATAAAATAAAGAAGTATGGCTGTATGGTCACATACAGAATGCCTATGAGTAAATATATATCTTGATATGCATGGACATGTATATTCAGCAAGTACTGCTCTATGTCAGCCTGTGCAGTTAAATTTAGTCAGGTAAACACAATCCAATACACAGAGGAGCATTCAAGCATTACTCCAATGTCTTAAAACCAATCTTGAAAATACATTCTTCTAAATGACTATAAGGCAATCTGTGTCTTGGCTTTTCTTGTTCCATAGGTAATCAGGTTAGAAAGAGAAAACAAACACTGAAAATACCCTCTAGGCAGTCATTTTTAGCCAAAAAGACTCCTGAAATAATCGATTTAACTAGCTGAAGAGAAAAATTGGAAATAGATCTTTATCTTTGAGGCTGAAGGATTCTGAGATCAAGACTGTGCCAGAGATTGCATGCTGAAGGTAGGACTTTCTATGATAATTGAACACATTCCTGGTGACTGGAGTCATGTCACTCCTGTCGTTATCACATGTTTTATGGTCGGTCATAATCAAGATTGGTAAACATGTCTAAGATACGGTAGCGGTGAAGTGGATACTCATCTCTATATACAAGCACATTCGAGAGTCAAACATTTTTGCTGCACAAAAAAAATCTGTGGGGTTTTTTTAAAGGTTTCTCGCAGTTTTCTGACAGGACATGATACAATGTATAATGTATTATAAATATCCCAGAATTGCTAATAGGGCGCAGTGAAAAGGAAGATCCTTACTGTGGTGATTGTGAATGTACGTCTACTAAAATGGACAAGAGTTTATTGAGCTTATGGTTGGTCCCAGCTCCTTTCAAAGGACATGTGAAAATTGATCCTGCCTTCAGTGACCCATGCTTCCCAGTCTCAAAGCTTTCCAATTAGCACTTAGCTTTTTGAGAGAGGAGTTAAGCAGATGGAAAGAGACAAATCTTTTAGAGGATTTTGATGACATAGGTTAAACAGCCTGAGAAATTATGAAGTAGTCTGATGATTTCTTTGTCTTCTTAAGTTATTTGACCTGCATTCAACATTTTTCATGACTCTAATTCCATTCTGTAAGCCTTTCCTGTTCATCAAAATTTCAGTTAAAAACTAAAAAGCGTGTGTTCCAGAGCATAGCCTGGTTCTCCAGACTGTATTTGACATCACTGTCCAACTTCCACGACTGACTCAATACTTCATTCCAGTTAAAAATAGGTAGGAGATGCAGGATTTTTTAATGTCTTTGCTATATTTTCTGTACCCCAAAATACCAGGTGAATTTTTATCCTCCAAGTTGGGAGTCAGCGTGTGATGAGAATGGCAGGCAACTCTGGTTTTGTATAAGGGAGAGCTAAAATATTCAGCCATCACAGTCACATCAGAAAAAGCAAATGGGAAGCATAGGCAGGGAGAACAGGGAGTACAGAGATGATTTCAGCAGAGATCTGAGACATGAATGCAAGCTGTAGAGACAGAGGCAAAAAGAACAGTGATGAATATTCTTAGTAAATGATTTATGCACTTGACGCAAAACATGTTCATGAGGTTTTAGGATTGCACACCAGTGGAAACTAAACCGGATCACTGGAAAGACCCTTCAAGTTCTTGAAACCTTGCCATCTTGCCAATTAATTCAGCCACTTCTTCTATTTTTTATTAATTTTCACAAAGACTAAGTGTTACCAATTTATTTCTGGCTCTTTGATCCCTTTGAATTGCTTTTTCAAATGTGACTAATATATTCAGTGTCCAGCTTTGAAGAACTTCCCTTGTTTTCAGAGAGCATAGAGAATGTCCTTATTTTTCCTCAAGTGTGCTAATAGACTTCTTAATGAGTGAAGATCTGTCTTTTATGTGACATGTAAGTTACAGCTTTTCTACCACCACAACAGCCTAGGGGCACCATTTCTGGATGGGTTCTTAGGGAAGACTGCTTTCAACTAAGTTGTATTAAGTATGGCATGAGGTCGTTGCTAGAAAAACTCTTCCCAGTGTTTGCTAAGTCTGGTGTTACCAAACATAAAGAAATGAAAGCCTAAAATGCAATTAACTTTTTTTTTTGCCTCATAAGAATTATGCAAATAAATAAATTATCGTGTAACACAGTAAATACAAAATAACATTATATCCTTACTATCAGCGAGTATATCACTTGAAGTTTCAATGCAATAAACTTACAGAAGTCCAGAAAATTAAGTCCAAAAAAAAGTGCAAGCCCAAAATCTGGCTCTCTAAACTCTATCAGGTTTTTAGCACACCTATACCTGTCATAGGTAACATTTTAATGTTCACTATGTGATTGCTTTCTTCCAGGCAAGATTGTTTCTGTGGCTAGGGCACCCCTGTGAATTTTGGCTAGTCACTAATGTTCTTTGTGTTGCAATGCTCATCAATGCAAAGTTCCATTCCTTGAATGCTATCTACAACTCTGCATGAAACCTCTAAGTTTTCTGTATAATCCTTGGATTGAAGATATCCCACTGTGATTTTCAGTAAAGCTCATGCCAGATTACTGCCTAGCTGCTAGGGAACTTTGATTCAAGAAGTAGCATTTTAAATCAGCCTCTTATTATTACCATAACAGGGATGACTCTGTGAGATTGGGCATCTCTGCCTCAGAAATCTCTGCTTTGCTTTCATTCATACATTATCGTTTTTGAAGGTGAACAAAGCTACTCTTTTCCTACAAGAGTTCAGTCACTAAAGCAAATATCTCCCAAATTACAATATTATGTCCCTTCAACAAATGTAGAGCCCTTGGTTTCTAGGGAGCCCCATCACCTAACCACTGTAGGCAGATTAGAACAACAACAACATGCACTTTTATCTCAAGGCACTTTGAGATTAATAGCAAAGAATAAGTAAGCTATATCCAACAAATCACAATGTATTGCCCAGAAGGCTTTTCTTTGACTGTGAAAAGGTTTAATGTCTTTCTTTTTCTTAAAGCCTGAGGAAAATCCACAAATTGAAGCACCATCACTGTTCTCAATTCCTTGTACATGTGTAATTTATAATTTTTTTCACTTTTTTAATTTTTTTTCATCAGTGGTATTACTTTCAGTAACGCTATAAGATTGTGAGTTAGCATTACCAACCTCGTTTTTGCTTCTTGTCGGATAGTCTCTAGGTTACATCTGCAATTGCATGTGACATTGCTTTTCAAACAATGAAATGTCAATAAAATTTAACCCATGCATTGACCTTCAACAAAAACTGTGGGCTTTGATGGCTATAGCCATCTCCACAGCAAATCTAGTAACTGAAAAGCAAAAAAAATGCTGATTAAATGCTTAGCTATCAGAGGCAGTGGGACTGACTATAACATCATTGGTGAGTATCATCAGTAGTTGGTCAGGATTGCTAGAAGAAATACTCAAAATCATGTTTTCTGGTAATTAATTAATGCTTTCAGAGTCTGGACTATACAGGCTAGGGATCTGGTTTGTCACGCCAATTCCTCTCTCATGTGTAAAGCCAATGCACAACTTCTCTATGGGCAGGGTATGTGCTAGCCCAGCCATTGTAATTGAATAGCACTCCACTAATTTCAGTACAGCTCTACTGAATTACAGTCGCTGAGGGTCTAGTTCAACAGATATAGGCTTACCAAAGGAGAGAGAAAGGGAGAAGAGACCTTCTTGGAGCAGCAGGCAGTCTGGCACACACATGCAGCATTCAACATACCATTTGAGAGAGCTCAGCTGCTTAGTCCCTGACTTATGTTCCACCTACATCTGCTGCATGTGTTGCTTGCTTTGACCCTTGAAGAAAGTTAGCAGTTCCTCCTCTGAAACTTTTCATAATTAATATATGTCTGTTCTCACTATTAGCAGCACCTCTGGCATGAGGAGGGAGTTAAGTTAATCCACATCTCCCAAGGGCTTGTTTCTCAAAGGCATTTCAAATCTCCTTTCACATTTTTTATTTCATTTTGGGTCACGACCAACCATTGTTTTCAAGCTTGTTCCCAAAGGACTCTACAGACGGTAACTTGTACAGCATCATGTCAAGTTGTCACTACTTTTAAGCATCAAGGCTAAGAATATTCCACATGCAAAGTTTCTAAGCAATAACAAAGTCCAAAAATTCCAGAAAGTAGAGAAATTAGTTCTTTCTTGTCCAACTGAATCCATCTTTATAAACTGAAATATTGAGAGATTTATGTAGCAATCATTTTGTTACTACTATTCAAAGAATTCATTACATAGGCGAAATGAAAAGTGAAATGCATTTTAAAAGATAAATAAATGAGAAGGGATCCTATTAATACCTGAAAAACTGCATTTCATAATTGTGATACTATAGTTGAATAGCAAGAAGTACTATTTTAAGAGCCACTCACTCTGACTTATAAAACGTATTTTGAATTACCCACTGGAGTAATATAAAGAATGAAAAAAAGTCATGTCTTATTTTTCTTTTCAAACACCGTTCTTAATCCTTTTTCTCTTCTAATATTAGGATGTATGAAGCATCTCTAGGGCTTCATAATTAAAAGCAGCCTGTCTACACTACCTTAAAACTCAAATGTATGCAGAGTTTTTTAAGGTTTTTAAAGACAAAATTATGTTCTATTTTTTTCCCCTTAGGCTGATATTATTGCTAAGATGTAATAGTCTACATGACTTCCAGTAAAGTTTCTGTGGAGGCTAAAAGAAGTCCTAGTTGCACTTCTGAGGGCAAATAAATCAACTTCCTGAGACCGAGAAGGCAATATAGCTGTGATGTTTTCATCTGAACCATGTTTTCAAAGTTATTAGAGGTTTAGAATGACCTACAGTCTACCTCAGAAATGTCTCAGAAAGTCTTCAATCCATCACCCCCTGAGCCCTTGGCTTTGCCTTGAACAGTATAATTTACAAAGGAGAAATCTCTCAGCTGTATTCCATGCAGGACTCCCCGTGTCTTGAAGGTCCCAATATCCCAAAGCAGATTTTGGTGCAGTATTGTCTCACTTAGGGCTAATTCTTCCAATAGGGAACACTTGATTCTTAGGAGCTCCCCAGAATCAAAAGAATATTTTGCCAATAGATAGTTCTGAACACCTAAAATAATAACTAAAAAAAAGAAAGCCCCAAACATATATTTAAATATTTTTTTAATTGTTTGTTTTATAGGGAAGAAGTAGGTAGGTGGTCAGACTACATGTATGTATCAGCCACAGAGTACAAATTGGAAAGAAATTTACTCTTCTCATTCCAATAATCAAAGAATTTTTTGGTTTCTTTTGTCTTTCTCTCACTGAGGCTGTGGGAATCCATCCAGAATGCAAGATATTCCAGCAGGTGGTCAAAGAAGAGGCACTCTGCTTAGAAAATAATGAATCTGTTTCACCAGATCTTAAAGGTAACAGTCCAGATTTCAGGTTCTGGTATGAATATACTTTGATTATAATTTCAGAGGCACAATGTTAAGATACATTTTGTTGTACTGAGTCAAGATTCAATTCCTATATTGTTTGGTATCTTAACCGTTTGAAGTGTTTCTTCTATAGGCTAGATATTGCCTAATTTCATTATAGACATCTTTAAAAACTCAATGTCTGAGTCAGGACTAGTCTTCTTAAATTCTCTTAAAGTAAATGGAGGAAGATTTGTTTCCCTAGTACATGTTTCATTGCCTCTGGTTTAGATTACTTTAGGATATGATTAACCATTCTCTGGAGTAGAATTTCTCTTTACTTACTACGGATTGGGTCTAAGATGATTAGTTAAGACCTTGACAAGTTTAGATGTTTAATTAGGGCAGGAAAACCCAACCTGGAATTTTTTACATTGCAGAAGCATTTGGTGCATTCTTTACTTATATCTAAATTTCCAAAGAAACTTCTACAGAAGACACTGAAAAGCACTGATGAAATTATGTGATGTGAGGAATCATTCCAATCTGGTGAAAATGTACTGTGTGAAAAATGAAAGAAAAAATAATTCAAAAGTTTTCAAAATACTCTATTTCTGTATTTTTGGAGGTTCATTATTTCTTTCTTTCTCTGAAAAGCTTTATTATGGTGGTGTTTTGAGATCTGTTACATGATCAAATATGAATTTTGAAAATTAAAATAAACATTTCAGAGAGACTGTAAAATAATTTTTAAATACTGTGTAGGGGGTTCTCTTTGTTGGTGTTTTGGCCTCATGGAGACATTTTTTTAGTTGATTCAAAGTGAAATTTCAAAATGTTCAAACTCTTTCAACAGTTCAGTTCTATTTTTTTCTGGCCAACTTTGCTTAGAAACGTATGAATCCGACAGTGAGACTTTTCAGTAACATGAATATTAGAAGTTCATTTTCTACAGAGGAGTTATGAAACGAAGATGCTTCATGCACTTGGAATGAACAGAAATATTGCAACCACCTGGAAGTTGGTATTTAGCAGCATTACAAAATGTAAAGACTAACTCCCAGGTTATTTCCTTTATCTTCATATTTATTTTTCTGCAGTCTTTCCAATCACTCTAATGCCTTCTTGCACTTGCCTACTCCATTTTAGTGGTATTTTGCTACCCCTCTCCTCCCTAATCAAGTTCAGAATAACTCCTGGATATATTTTGCTCTGGAAACTCCGAGTTATTCACTCAAAAAAGTTCTAGCAAAAATCAGGCAGTTTTGATAATGAATCATTACATACAATACGATGTATTCTAAAACCAGACTGTGTTCCAGTTTTCAAGAACTAACAATACTGAAGGATCCCAATTTATACAGAATTACTTCTCAGTGTTCATAGAGAATCTCTGCTGGAATTAGTCTTTGTTGTGCTTTTCAATCTGAAGTAGTTCCACATTATTGTTGTAAAGATCAGTGCTTAATGTGTGTCATTAGTAGAGTCCAGGATACAATTCCCACTTCTTGGAGTGAAAAAGTGCACTTGTAGCCCAGGCCAACTGCATCCTGGGCTGCATCGAAAGAAGTGTGGCCAGGAGGGTGAGGAAGTGGATGCTGCCCCTCTATTCCTCTCATATGAGACCCCATTTGAAGTATTCTGTCCAGTTCTGGAATCCTCAACATAAGAAGGATATGGAGCTGTTGAAACGGGTCCAGAGAGGGGCTACAAAGATGATCAGAGGGCTGGAGCAGTTGGGCTTGTTCAGCCTGGAGAAGAGAAGGCTCCAAGGAGACCTTATAGTAAACTTCCAGTACCTGAAGGGGCCTACAAGAAACCTTGGGAAGGACTTTTACAAAGGCTTGTAGTGATAGGACAAGGGGCAATGACTATAAATTGGAGAGGGGCAGATTTAGACTAGACATAAGGAGGAATTTCTTCACCATGAGGGTGGTGAGGCACTGGAACAGATTGCCCAGGGAAGCTGTGGCTGCCCCATCCCTGGAGGTGTTCAAGGCCAGGTTGGATGAGGCTTTGGGCAGCCTAATCTAGCAGGAGGTGTCCCTGCCCATGGCAAGGGGTTTGTAACTGGATGATCTTTAAGGTCCCTTCCAATTCAAACTATTCTATGACTCTATGTGTAAAACAGGTCAGTTGAATCAAGCTCTAAAAATGCTTGGTTTTATTCATTTTCTAAAAAAACATAAGAGCTCCGAGTTACTGAAAAAGACTTGAATATCAGTGTTATCATCATTACTTGATACCCTTTCTACTGCTGTTGTCTTTGTGGAGTCTCAGGTGATGTAGACAGCCCCTAGTGTCCTGAAAACCGTGGCATGTAAAATGCTGTTTCTACTTCTACACTCAGTGCTTGCTTTGATGTCAACTGTAAAAGTCAATGGAGCCACATCTAATATCTAAAACATACAGGATCCAATTCTACGTAAGGTCACCCAATTCTCATTTTTAACTTCACATTGCCAAATACGATGGAATTCTAAGCCCAGTTCCTCAAAGGTACTATAGTCCCTTTAAGAGGGAACATTTATGTCGCTGCATCTAAGTGAGTGGGCCACTGCATGTCTAAGTGGGACTTATATTGCCTGACTTCATTAATTAGAAAATCAGCAGCCTAGTTTTGTCTGTAATCATCAGAGAGAACTAGGTATTTGTAGTGAGTGATTCATCCTGTCCTCAGTAAGAAGCGCCAATATGTACGATGAATCACACGCTGGAAGTCACTTTCTCTTTTTATTGATTACAGAGGGAACATAGCTAAGATTAACTCACATATTTTAGATAATTAAAATTAGAGATAATGAATCGGGGCTTCTATTTTCCTATCTGGTAAATTTGGGATACCAGGGATTTCATCCATCCTGTGAGGTTAAGGCTATAAGAGATTCTCCGGACTATCCTTTCAGAAACCAGGGATTAACTTTGCTCAGCTTCAGGCAAGTAATATTGCTTCCAAAATTCAGCTCTTGACCATTTGAGATCTGTCTTGTCATCAATCACAGAGGAAACAAAAGAATCAGTGGAAGAAAACAATACCTCTCAAATGAAACTCATGCACTGCTTTATATGACCTTTAAACTATCTAGATAGAGTTTCAGTTACAGCATGGTGACTTTTTTATTGGTTCAGGCACCTTTACGTGCTGATAATTTTTCTTGCTGCACCCACACCTACTTGCTAACAGATGCTGTATGACTACAGCTCGAGTCTCAATGTGATGCGTTGTGACTGACTATAACATCTGAAAATCCTTTTTATCGTCCTCATATCTAGGTCCATGCCTTGTGTCATCAGCTAGAAATCTCTGATTTAGAGAATCTTTTGAATGTAAGACAGTCTGATCTGTTCCTGATGACGATTATTTTATATGATGCTGGAAGATATTCTAATTTGGGATGAACCTAATTTCTGTTCAAGTCCCTTGTGAAAATGCCATTGACTGACTTAAACTAGGGCTTCCCAATATTCCCTATTGTCTTAAATCCTTTTTTCCTTTAAGCCAGGTGAAACTGGTAGGTTTAAGCATGGAATGAAGAGCAGGAATTTTTGAGGCTGTTATTTTTCATTTAGACTCTGAAACCAGTGATGAAGAATCTCAAGTGCCGATAATGGTTCAATATTTTGATTTTGGCGACTTTCATTTTGACAACAGAAAGTGCTGCATTTGTTTTGATTTTCATATTGTATCTCGAATTTCAGGTACATTCTTTTACGAGGTAAGGTGGGGGAGGGTCAAGCTGGAATACCAAATGCATATGTGAGCATTCAGGAAGAACAGAAAATTTTACAATCCTTCATTTTCAGAGCTGCATGTCTCGTTGTGGCTCTTCTTGCATATGAATTAGTGGGAAAGCCTCAGACGATGTCAACTGTGTGATGTTCTCTGTGTTTGTGTTTATTAGAGGCACTTTTTTTCAGGATGCACCAGAGATTGGGATGGTCTAACTTGCTGGCCTAGAGCCACTTTTGGAGAAGTGGTTAAAGTTCCCTGTCCAAGATTCTTTGAAGAAATCACCAATATCCATGGCAAGACTTGTTTCCTATTTCTTTATCCCTACATATAGTTTTAAAATAAAATATGATAGTTAAAGATTCATTAACTTGGATAATTTCCTGGTACACAATGCTACCTTATGTCAGTCAACATACAGTAATTATCCAGATACACATCTTGTCTTATTGTCAATATTTGGTATCTTTTATTTTATGTTATAGTCTTCGGTGGTCTAAAAATATGGATAATTGCACTATGCTACTGGTGTTATAAAGGAATATAAGCATGTCATAGAATCACTGATTTACAAAGCGTTGATAGAAAGGACCTCTTAAGGTCATCTATTCTAATCCTCCAGTCAGAGCACAACTAAGGTCAAAAACTGTATCTAACTTCAAAGCTAGATCAGCTGGCTCAGGGTTTTGTCCATAAGCACAAATTATGTTGTAAATGCAAGACAGAATGCATAGTTTGATTTCCTCTGTGTAAAGAATGAATTTGCTGCATTAATTTCTTATATGAAATGTAGAAATTCCACTGCATTTTGAAGTTATTTGAGATTCAAAGTCTCAACTTTTTAACTGGTAGATATCTAGAATATTGGCACTTTATAGGCAATCTTGCTGAACATGACTAGACCTGCAAGTACCTAACTTAAGAATTAAAGTAAGTATAAAACATTGTAGATTCTTGTCAGAACTTAAAGAATACCCTCCACCACCCCCAATTAATTTTCTGATATATTTTGCTGTTAAAGGCTTCCTTCAGAGAAACTGCACACAGGAGGCATATTGGTCAGAACCATTCCCACCATACACCGTTGCCTGTGGATTTGATGAAGGTTCCAGTAAAGGGCCTGAGGATCAGGTGAGTTTTTTATTTCCTGCTTGTGGATATCTGCAAAGCACCCTCTTCTGAGTACGTTGGAATGCTCCCACACATCTGAGACTTGTCGTAACCCGGTAATTACCCATCTTCAGTGCTAAGCTCAAACCTTTTAGGTAAATTTAGAGCCTGTTTAGCAAATTAGATTTAATATAAAGCAAGGGAGTAGGAGGCAGCACTTTCCATCTAATTGTTTGGGTTTGGTGTTAATGAGTAGACTCACGATTAGTTCACTTGTTTTGACTGAAAAAAAAGACTTTGGTTCTCTGGCAGAGGTGATTTGAATCCTCGTCTTGTACCCATCTCCCAGAAAAGAAATCCTACTCACTTATTTGCAAGAATTTTTTTATGGAAAATTCCTCTGAATCCCTCTTGCTGTTTTTTTTTCCTGATTTAAATTGTGTCAGAGAAAAAGAAACGTAACATTATAGCATGTTTCTCAATGCACATCTTTTGGAGAGAACTCATGGATGTTTATTTTGCCTTTCGTGTTCCATGGAGTAGGAAGTGAAGTTCTATTTTTCTTATATGATGTTCATCATTGGTACTCAATTAGGCCCTAGCAGCACATCTTCTTCATCCACATTTTAAAATGTTTTAAATTACCATGTTTCTAATCATCATGCTTGGCCCCAGGATAGGAATGTCTCACATTTCAGCGATCATGGAGGTGCCCCAATGGTGAAGGTTGTTCATTAACAGAGATGTACTTGTTGACTCTCCCTTTGAGTTCTGACCTGTGCAAAATGGGACAGTCCCAGCAAAAGACAACAGGGTTATCTCCATCTCCTCATCTCCAATCAGTATTCTGGACAAGGCTCATACATCTTGAACAAACGCAAGATGGGTTGCATCACTGCTTCCTCCTCCTATGGTGATATTTTTGATAGAAGTAATGAACTCCTTCTCATCTATGAAAGAAAAGGCTAACTCAGCTCATTGAGAGTGTGCAGTGATGAGTCAACAGTAGAAAAATGTCATTTGTCACAGACCAAAACAAGACACGTAAAGATGAAGAGGGTTATCATCACTGTCACTCTGGATGTTCTCTAGAGTAAACCATTTGGTTCTCCAAGTATGAAAGTTCAAGCACAGAAGTATTAGTTCAGGTATTTGTATCTTTAGGAAGTGTGGACACAATTGGCTCCATGAATGTAGAAACTCAAGCACAGCTGTAACAGGCAGGATAGACATCTGGAACTTAATTTCCCTCCTCTAAACTAAGAATATTTGTATTTTACACTATGGGGAAGCTAGAATGACAAATGCTTAAAAAAGTGGGCAAACTAGAGTGATAAATGCTTAAAAAAAGATATGGAAAGATGCCTAAAACCATGCAAACAATTCAGAAGGAATGTAAGACTCATAAGTAGCATGTATTCTGGAGCACAGCTCTCCAGCTCACCCACAGAGCTATTACTCTCCAGGGTGGTTTTCACAAAGCACTCCCTGGCTTGTGCTAAGCCAGGCATAGTTTGTAGGTGGCCTGAGCTGAAATCAAGCAAAAGACTATATTATATTTTAACATCATGGAAGATTTCAGGTTAAAGCTCATGTATGCACTGTGGCTGTGTTTCATTTATTATTCCATTCAAACCCCCAAGCTTTATAAAAAGGAAGATAAGATCAGTAAGTTCTACTGTATTGTAAACATCAGGAAGTAAGACAGAGAAATCCCACTTAAATTCCAAGAGAGCCACTTGTTTTTTGGTTTGTATCTGTATTGAGGACTTATGATTTTTTCTGCATAGAGTTGGTGTTTTGCTACCCTACAAAACCAGATAAATGCACTGAAATACTTTATTATTCAGCTGAATATCCTATTTTTTCTAATTTTCACCTCAGTTTTGAGAATACAGTATAAAATATTAGGGCTATTTTAGAGACACCAGAATGATTCCTAGGTTGTCAGAGTTGCATGATTTATTTATGGGTATACTTAAAATTGCTAATTGGTTGTCTCAAACTAGAATTGTTGCCTTTTGGATAAACAGAGTTTGGATCAATTAGAGAACAGCATCCATTGCATCTGCGAGGAAGAAATTATCCTGGTTTAGGAGTATTTAGTTTCTTGGGATTTTAAATAATTTGGTGATCTTGTAGTTAATCAGAATAAAATTTGCAAAGCTAAAGCAATATAAAAATCCTTAATTTTTGTTAGGATTTATATTTAAATGCAAAAGAAATGAAGAAAGGAGCTATAAAAAGTTTACAGTATTACAGTTGATTGCAACAGAATGAACTTTCTGTCCAAAGAATTAAAGAGTCTGACTTTATTCTCCTAGCTTTAACTTTCTTATCTCCACAATATGATATAACTGTTCCATAGTGTTTCAGTTTCCTCATCTGTAAAATACAAGTTTATTCTCTTTTTAGTTAAGGCTGTTTCTGAAAATCAATACTTATCAGATCTGGCATAGGTCTAAACTGACAAAATCACAAATCACCCAACAGCACATTTCAGTGCCCTAGAGTCTTTATTATGTACCTATAGGAGAAAAAGTAATTACTTAACAACATAAATAAGTTAAAATTTTCTTATTGAACACACTTAAAGGAATCATTGTTGCAGATGAGCCTGTGAGCTGTGAAACCTGTCTCACGTGTAAGATTTCAAAAGAAAAAATATGTATGTTAGTGATGGAGGGAAAAACCTGAAGCAAATCTCAAGCATGCAAAGCAGTGCATAGGTGATGGGTCTGGCTGGTAAGTAAGGGAAAATGTAGCTTAATGCAATAAGCACACCATTATGCATGCTGCATAACCACCAGCTTTTGTCTGTGTTCTCTTTTTCTCATAGAAATCATATTATTCTGCATTTTGGCGTGTCTACACTGCTGGCTATGCAGCATCAGTGACTTCACTCATTACAGCTCTAATTGTCTTTGCTGCTTTCAGGTAAAAACGTGGTCTCTTCTTCATGGTGTCTTAAGAAAGCTTCATCCTAATTCCTCTCAAACCCCTACCTTTTTGTTTTGTGAGAAATATAAAATATTATTTTCATAGCCCTCGCAGACATAACATTGTTGATGGCAATGGGTCCTTCTCTATGTTGTAGCATTTCCCTGAAGACGTTAACACAGTAACACTGGCTGAGCAGTTCATTAGTCTTTTTAATGACACCATGCAATAGAAATACTCCAGTCTGTTATCACTATTAACATAACTGTTCCTTCAGTGCATAGCAGGGCATAACTCTGCAGAAACTGAGTGGTTTAGGCCCTTGAACCATCAGCAATTTTAAACTGTCTATTACCTCTGTGGAGGACAATTGTTTCCATAATTGGGAGCTACAGAAAGAAATGAAAAGAAATTTAAGTGTCATGTTTCCTGATGCTGGATATTAGGAAACGACCTTTAAGATCATCAAGTCCAGCTGCACACATAACGCTGCCACTAAACTGTGTCTTTAAGTGCCATGTCTACATATCTTTCCAATACCTCTAGGGATGGTGGCTTCACCACTTCTTTGGGCAGTATGTTTTGATGCTTGATAACCCTTTCTGTGAATATTTTTTTCCTAATATCCAATCTAAACCTCCCCTAACACAACATGAGGACATTCCTCTTGTCCTATCACTTGTTACTAGGGAGAAGAGATGAACACCCACCTCATTATAACATCCTTTCAGGTAGTTGTAGAGAGCGATAAGGTCTCCTCTCAGTGTCCTTTTCTGCAGACTAAACAGCCCCTGTTCCCTCAGTTGCTCCTTGTAAGACTGATGCAGTCTAGACTAAGACAGCTATTTTTCTAGCAGCCATCCCACAACATTCAGCTGCCACCTGTTCAATATTCTGTTCTCCTTTAGCCAGAAAGCATCTGAAAAGCTTGATCCAAGCTTATTAAAAAAAACCTATACTATTTAGAATAACTAAAATGCCTTATTGTGATACAGCCCAAGAGTCCCAGAGTTACTCTCTGCCTCTGGCACTTCTGGCATCTCCTTTAAGTGTGTGGTGATTCAAGGACAATTATACCAGCACTTCTATTATCTAGAACAGATAATAACTGCTCTGCTCCCTTATGGCTAGTGTTCTATCAAATAGTGCTAGATCATTTATTAACTTTGGAAGGTGACTGCAGCCATCCTGTATTTGTGTTTGAGTATGGATGAGACCATGAGAAATTTTTCTTGTTCAATTTCTGTTTTCTCTTTCCATTTTAGAAAATTCCACTGTACACGGAATTACATTCATATGCACCTGTTCGTCTCCTTTATCTTGAGAGCAATTGCTGTTTTCACCAAAGATGCTGTTTTGTTTGCAGATGAAAGTATGGACCACTGCCTAATGTCAACGGTACTAAACTACCACTGTCTCTTATCTTTGGTTTAACACTTATTTTTTTACCTGAAAAGAACATGGAGATTTCTTAATCTTGTTTCTCTTTGGTTTGCTAGAATTGAAATCTTCAACCAAACAAGACTTCACAAACCCCAAAACCAAGTGCTATGGCTACATTCAGCTTTAATATCATAGAATCATAGAATCATAGAATCATAGAATCATAGAGTCATAGAATCATAGAATCATAGAGTCATAGAATCATAGAATAGTTGGTGTTGGAAGAGACCTCAAAGACCATCTAATTCCAACCCCCTTGCCATGAGCAGGTAATATACAAGGAGCAGGTCTTTCAGCCCTCAGGAAGCTGTAAATAATTCTATCAGTAAAGAATTTAATCTGTAATAGAGGGTCAATGTTTCCTTTTTTTTAAAAAAAAAGCTGAAGTGAAGCCAAATGAAATGATAAAATCTCAAACCTACTGAAATATTTCATCATTTTGATATAGTAATATTAGATCGTGCCTATACTTGTAGAGAAACTAGAAACCATGGGGAGTTGACCTAATAGTTTTTATTTCCTCTGCTTTTCCAGGTTGCTTGTAAGGCTGCTGTGGCATTTTTCCAGTTCAGTATTTTAGCCAATTTCTTCTGGCTTCTTATAGAAGGGATATACCTGCAAACGCTGCTTTTACTTACCTTTGTTTCGGACAAGCAGTATGTATGGTGGTTCATATTTACTGGCTGGGGTTAGTACTCTCTTTCTTTTAGTTCTATTTAGTATTTCCTTTTAATTTCAGAAATAACTAAAATATTTGTTATGGGATAAAACGTGCCTATCGAAGGTGCCGTCTTTCCAAAGAAAGTTGCCCATTCATCCAGCATTACTATATCAAACCCACACCATTATACTGTCTTCTTATTTTATTAGATGCTTATACTGTTCAAAATGTCAAAGGAGAGGATAGGATGGATTACTAGAAACAGTACAATATGCCTACTTAGAAAACTGCAGTACTTGTTTTTATGATTGGAATTAATTCTTTTCTAATCTAAAAGTTAGACCTTTAATCCATACCATCACTCCAGATTTCTTCTGCAGTCAGTAAAGTGAGGTATGTGTGCCCTGGATGTGATTAATTTAGTCCTCAAGCAGATGAGTAATGTGTCTGGATAACATCCTGGAAACATGTTACTTTCCTCCACTGACTAAAGAAGTTTGTTTGACTGACTTTATATTGACAGTTCACTTTTAGTAAGCAAACATGGACAGACTAATCTTAAAACATGTGAGTTCAGTCCTAGGAACCAAACAATTCAATTTTTTTTCAGAAATCTTCTGGCTTTAAGGAGTATTTAGGTTTACACAGCAACTAAAATTATCTCTGATTATCAGAATGTATTTATGTAATACATAAAATTTCGTAAAACTGAATTGTTTATTGTGACTTGCAGATATACTTGTACTTCACCTTGACTACTTGAAAACAGAGACCTGGCTTAGAATTGATATCCAAATTCTCCTCAAATAAATAATCAGATATTTATCCTTCTTCTATGGCTTCTCAGACATTTTTTTTTATTTAATTACATTTAAAGAGTCTGAATTTTATAAAGGGGTAATTGATTTGGAGTTATTCCAATTATGATAGGCAGAAACTAGTTACTTAGACCTTGACTAATTACAGATAACTTCAATTAATAATGTACAAGCAATGGAAAGCAAAAGATATCGCAGGGGCAGCTCAGACCTTAGGTGCCATGGATGTAAATATTCATTAATTAAAAAGACAATTTGGACTAAATATGGTCCCAGCTCGAAGGCTGTGAGCAAAGGTCTAAAATTAGGAAGGACAACATCTAGACTTTTCCCACAGATCTCAAATGATATTTGGAAAGATATTAACTGTATTTCTATAGATTTATCAGTGAAAATACCACCAGATTAGAGTCCCTTTTATGGCATCTTTGAGAGTCACAGTATTTGGAAATTCAGTTCCACAGAAGGAGAGCAAAACCAATTGAAGGTTTATAGGTCTACTTAAAAATAATAAAATAAAAAAAGAAATAACTATTCAGTCATAAATGTAGAACGATATGTGTCACTGACAAAGTCAGGCTAGAAATCACCAGTGCCTGGATTTAGCTAAAATTTTCATTGAATGCTCATCAATTGATGGCTCTACAGCACAAAAATTTGATCTCTTCCAATTATTGTATGGAGTTCTGTGCTGGCCACAATTCACAAGAGAAAAGTTCTCTACCTAAATAAATGAGTGTTCCAGCTTCACAAATACTTGTAATTCATATTCAAAACCTTCAAGTAAGACTTAGCTGTTATTTTTGAAAACATAGTTTTACCACATCCCCTAATCTCCTTTGTTTTCATTTCATTCTCCTGTCTTTTTTTGCCTTTTTTGCCCCCTTTCTCTGAACCGCAAGTTCTTTCATAAAATTATTTAGAATTGTCTAGTTCACTTTCTGAGCTTTAATGTGAATCAAATATGCTACACTGAACTTTCTTGTAATAAAGGTTCCATGTATCATGTTATTCAAAACAATTATACTGTGTTCCCCTCCAATTTTCCCAGGAGCTCCCACTGCTGTGATGTTTGCTTGGGTCCTCACTAGAATCCACCAACAAAATACTGGGTAAGTTAGAGCTTGGGTAAGGACATCAAAGAAGTCCTATTTTGTATTGTGTTTTAATTTGCTAACAGAGAAAAATATAGAGATTAAGAACACGTCAGAGAAAAATATTTGTTCCCAAGTTGTGCCTCTAACCTTTAAACTTCATACGGAAGTAAGAAAATAATTTTTAGTCTTCCAATTTTGATGGAGTAATAAAAGCTGCAGATGTTATAAGTACTGAAATTTCAAGTTTCCTAATGCCTACTCCTTGAAATAATTATATTTTAAGAACACTGTTTTTGTTTACTATCAGCCATATATGAGTGACTCTTATCTCTTTGAACAAGAACTTAAACATATTGTTATGTCCTGATAAATATTTTCTTCTTTCACTTCCATTAAGTTCTTTGATTCTTCTATAATTTTTATCTTTTAATATGGGACCCAAGTAGATAATTGTTTACTAGGAACTGCCCTAAATAAAGGTCTTAAGGTCATTTCACCTGGATAATAGATATTATTTCACACTTACCTTGTTAGGAATCAGGTTAATGATGTGGAAGCAGTAAATTGTATGATCTACCACATTTGGCACAACCTATTTTCCTTTCTTTTTCTTTCAGTTAGAGGGATCATGATATAACCTATCATGTATGGTGCTTGACTGGAGGAAGCCACAACTGAACTAGTTTTGACTTTAAATATATGCACAGCCCCAAAACAAGGACCAAAAGCCCACTCTCCTCCCTACTTTCAGGGTACCTTTACTAGGGGACTTTTTTTTTAATGTCTGCTTTCCTTATGACGCCAGAGGACCTTAGATTCATGGACGGAGTGTAGCTTAGTCTCTCATCTCTGCCCTGTAAACCAGTGATTTTTTCAACAGAAGAGCAGAAAATAAACCTGTACAAATAGATGTGCATTTCTTGACTTTGCTTTGGTTTTTCAACCCTTACCTCTTACTGAATAAACTTCTTTTAGGTTGAGCTGCACAGAAACTTTTAGGAACATACCATTACTAGCAGAGGACTTTAAATGCTGATTTAAAATTTAGTGTTCCTCACTCTCCTGTTCTGAAACAGAATTACTTTCATGTGCTGTGAAAAGCTCACATAGGATAGATAACATGACTGGTTTTGTTTGCTGTTTCAGATGTTGGGATGATGATGAAAATGGAATGGTGTTATGGATCATCAAAGGCCCCATTGTGCTAACTGTATTAGTATGTTTTTTTCATTTTGTCTTGAGTATCTTTCAGAATCATAAAATCATAGAATAGTTTGGGTTGGAAGGGACCTTAAAGATCATCTAATTCCAACCCCCTTGCCATGGGCAGGGACTTCCCACTAGATCAGGCTGCCCAAGGCCCCATCCAACCTGGCCTTGAACACATCTAGGGTTGTTAAAGCTAAGTTAGATTATCCTTTCAGTAAGGTGGAAGGAAATCAATACTAGATGCTACAGTACTAGATTTCAAAAACCTGGAAATTACTGCACAGCATGTGGTTTTGTTGTTGTAGGTTTTGTTTGTTTTGTTGTATTTTTCCTCCCAAAATACCCTAAATCACAACATAAATGCTAAATCCTATATTTTATAGAGTCACGCTAGGACATTATGGAATCACCTTGACACCTCCATTTCACGTATCACAGTTCTGTCTATGTCATTGTGAGTGATTTCTGTAGAAAGGCAATATGTATTGGCATGAATTTTAGAATATGAAGCTGGTTTAATGCAGGAAATACATATAGGTAATTTCAGCTAGTTTATGTTTAAAATGAGTTCTTAGGATGTAAAGACAAAAAAATCAGCCTTAGGCACACATATATTCCATCCAAACTCAGGGAGGAGACAGGGTGCCATTTAGAACTCTATCTGTCATAAATAATGAAGGGAACAGGAAAGACAATGTTAGATCACTAGGTGCTAACAATAAGCAGAAGCCGTTAATAGCTGACATAAAAAAATATTGAGATTTGTATGTTTATACCAATTTAACACAATTTCCAGCATATCTTTATGTATAAAGGTATATATTGGTGGGAAAATGAATACTGTTCCTAGAGTTATTGATTGGATCTGAGAGAAGATCTGCACTGTTTTTTAGCAGTGAATTCCTATGACTGGGGATTTCTAGTCAGTTTGTATCAACTGAAGATATGTCCTGGTTTCTAGTGATTTTACAGATTTTCTCTTGGTTTTTTTACAGATTAACTTTATTATATTTATTAATGTAATAAGAATTCTAGTTCATAAATTGAAATCTCAAGAAGGAGGAGGGAGCCATTCAAGCCACTTTGTGTAAGTATTTCTGGGTCACTTGTTATTGACTCTGTCTAGCTGCTTTAAGAGACGTTTTATGGGCACAATGAGAGAAGTAAAATATAAAGTATTACAACTCCAAATGGATCCAGCTTGAAAGTATAAACTCTGAGTGTTAGATAATGCATCCATCTTGCTTCCATTCTTTTTTCCACACCAATAACCACATACAGAAAGATGGGGATAATTTCCTTTAAATTCTTAGCAGTAATATGATGGTGATGTTCTGATAACTGAACCTTGTCCTTCCTGTTTATGATCCTCTTCACAATCAATGGGGATCTCATCAATGCAGTCAGGAGACTCTAGCGTGCTATTTGACTTATCTTAAGATATGTATGTATGGTTGTTAGCTATCACACAGGACCTAGTTTAAGCCTGTGCCCTTCTGGAGTGAGCTGAAGGTCAACTAAATAGCCTAGGACACCAACAAAATTTATTCCAATGTACAGTTGCTATCTCTAATTCCTTATTTCTAATAGTGCATTGTTCTTTTAATTCTTGTTTTGCCAGGAGGCTTGCTAAATCGACATTACTCTTGATCCCCCTCTTTGGAGTGCACTACATTGTATTTGCATTTTTCCCAGAAAGCACTGGTCTGGAAGCTCGCCTTTATATTGAGTTGGGATTGGGTTCTTTTCAGGTAAGCTGGACAAAATGTTTATCAGTCGTGAGAGCTTTGATCTGAAACGCTGCACTCTCAGAAGTTACTTTTTTGAGTTAGTTATTAACGCAGGTGTTAATAATGTGTCTAAGTTCAACACATCCATTCTTCTTACTCTGTTGCAAGCTCTTTCTTGTTGTTGTCCTATTATTTGAAATCTCACACTAGTTTTAAGTCCTGACTCAGGTCTTATATTAATAATCGCAAACCCCCCCCCCCACCTGCTTTTATTTAGCAGTGACTAAGTAACATGAAGACTAGGCTATGGATTAAGGTGAACTGATTGAATCTATTTCCATGTATAATGAAGATGATGGTAAGAGGTCTGAAAAAAAATAAGGAGAACATATAACAACCTGTTCTGCCTTTATCCTTTAGCAGTAATGAATATATCATATTAATACTTCTTCGTTGCTATGTTTAGCTACACTACTGCTCAGAAAAAAATCTAGGATTTGAGAGGGCTACAGGTTGGTTATGGTAGACACTGTTGTAATCATAGAATCATAGAATCACCAGGTTGGAAGAGACCTGTTGGATCATTGAGTCCAACCATTCCTATCAATCACTAAACCATATCCCTCAGCACCTTGTCCACCCATCCCTTAAACACCTCCAGGGAAAGTGACTCAATCACCTCCCTGGGCAGCCTGTTCCAGTGCCCAATGACCCTTTCTGTGAAAAATGTTTTCCTAATATTCAGCCTAAACCTCCCCTGGTGGAGCTTGAGGCCATTCCCTCTGGTCCTGTCCCCTGTCACTTGGCAGAAGAGGCCAGCTCCCTCCTCTCCACAACCTCCTTTCAGGTAGTTGTAGAGAGTAATAAGGTCTCCTCTCAGCTTCCTCTTCTCCAGGCTAAACAACCCCAGCTCTCTCAGTCGCTCCTCATAAGGCCTGTTCTCCAGCCCCTTCCAGAGAAGACCAACCAGCTTTGTTGCTCTTCTCTGGACTCGCTCCAGAGCCTCAACATCCTTCTTGTGGTGAGGGACCCAGAACTGAACACAGTACTCGAGGTGCGGTCTCACCAGTGCCAAGTACAGGGGGAGAAGAACCTCCCTGGACCTGCTGGTCACACCGTTTCTGATCCAAGCCAAGATGCCATTGGCCTTCTTGGCCACCTGGGCCACTGCTGGCTCATGTTCCGTAGGTTGTCAACCAACACCCCCAGCTCCCTCTCCTCCTGGCAGCTTTCCAGCCAGGCTTCTCCTAGCCTGTAGCTGCACAGGGTTGTTGTGCCCCAAGTGCAGGATCCGGCATTTGGCCTTGTTAAACCTCATCCCATTGGACTCTGCCCAGCGGTCCAGCCTGTTCAGATCCCTTTGCAGAGCCTCCCGACCCTCCAGCAGATCCACACTTCCACCCAGCTTAGTGTCGTCTGCAAACTTGCTAAGGGAGCACTCGATGCCTTCATCCAGGTCATTGATAAAGACATTGAACAGGGCTGGACCCAGCACTGAGCCCTGGGGAGCCCCACTTGTAACTAGCCACTGTCTTGTGAATGAAAGAAGACAACTTAGCAGTAAAGATGTAAAACAAGAACACACTCTCACCCAGTTTATCCACTACAGTAAGACTAGAACAAGACAGAGATCTCTACTACTAACTTGTTTATAGCATACAGTAAAAGTAAATTAGTCCTTATTCTCTCCATACAAGGACAATAATACACATATCATGTCACCAGTCTATTGAGGGATTTAGTTCTATTCTGAAAACCCTCAGTATTCACAACAGTGTCTCATCACTGAAATTCCAGTGGAACAATGCAATATGTATTTTTTTACTGTCTTACAGAAATTTTAAATAAAACTTGACGTCTTTCTCTGATTCTATGCCTTAAATCCTGACAGCTGAATTTTTTCTCCCTACCCTCCCTGTCCTAGGGTTTTGTTGTTGCTCTTCTATATTGCTTCTCAAATGCAGAGGTGAGTAGCAATTACATGAGATTGTCAAAACCTTCTAAACTCATGGGCATCTTTTGTTTTTCTTTTTTTTTTTTTTTTATTTTTCCAGAACGGATCTGTGCTTTGATCTGCTCCTGAAAGCATGAAATACCCATATCTTTTTTTGTCCCTTGGTACTTTTGTTGACTTTATTTATATTCATACAATTCTGACAGAAAGGCAAAAATAACCTTTGAAGCAATGACCCTTTAAAAATGGTTGATGACTTTGCTGTCAGGGGACTTTTTTTCTACTTATTGTCTGATAGTTTTCATGATGATTTCTCAATAGAAAGCTTGTAACACTCCTTACATTCTTCAGATTTATTTTTTCCTAGTGAGCTTCTTCCTGTTCTCTTTGCTTTTCCGTTCAACTTTCTCACTCCTTTTCCCTCTTCCTTTCTCTCTTCCAGGGCAGCCTGTGATTTTCAGAAGGTTTTTTTTCAAGCCTTTTCTTTCTCTCTCTTTTTTTTTTTTTAACATTGTTAGAATTTGTATAGATTTCCTGCAGTATGCTTTAGAGAGCCTATAATCTTAAAAAAATGAGTAAATTTACTTGTGCTTTCCCCAAAAGAGCAGAATGAAACAAAAGCTGTGAGAAAATGTGAAATACATCTTATCTTCAGCAAGGTGTACAGGTTAGATGAGAGTAATGACCCACTAATGGTACTTCAGCCTCCCAACCACCTCAGACTAGGCACTTTACATAGAGGTGCATAAATGTAGATGAAAGTAATCCCACCCAAGGATGAATTATGCCTAAAATGAATTAGCTACTTAGGAAAACAAGTTATAATGGCCATTCTAGTGTTGTTATGAGAAAGTGCCTTCAGGACTAACTGTAAATACAGAATGCTCTACTTTCCACCTGCTCTCTGCATAGACTCCTTGCCAACAACATTTAAATAACTTGCATATTGTATCTCCCAACACACAAATCTACTAGGTCAAAAAAAGGGACAGGTTTAGAGAGATAGGGTAGTATCTGTATGAGATGAAACAGAGGACTGGCGTCGTATGTTCTGTGTTTTCGCGATAAGGTACACAGAAGCATTGAAGGCCCTTGAGCTGACTGGCATAGTACTAGAATCCTGGATTGGTGGAGAAGTCTTCCTTTTGATTGCTAGAGTCTTGACAGCTCCAGAGGGCATGTTCTGTCATACTTGAAGTTACACAGAGGAGCTGGCATGTCTGCGTGGTTAACAGAGAGAATAAAGGCAGAATATAGGCCACTGCAATGATAAATATTGCCACTAACTTTCTGGGAGCTCTGGTGTTCAAGATGTGCCTCTGCACAGTCTATTCACCTTTCTGTATGTTGCTGTAGAGCCCATACCTAGTACAGGACTAGACAGCAGAATTACTAGATTAATTCCTAAGTTTGAAGTAGTTAAATCATACATCCCCTGTAAGAATTAACAGTTTAACTTAATAGTTTATTTCTGCATTTATTTAGGAATGTGTTTGCGCTAATGGTGCTACAACTAAAACTCTGTCATAGACATTGGCATTAATGACAGCCATGGTAGATGGCAGCTATGTGGTTACAAGCATTTGACATATTTTCTTAGTTTAGGATGGCATTCTTAAATTACTTTGTAGACATTCAGGAGAGCCAACCACCTTTCAGGAGAAGCAGATGGAGGTGAAGCACATCATAAAGAGAGGTAACAGGGCACAATGAGCAATTAATCCGCAGGCGCAGACATGTGAACAGTGGCATGGATGGAGTGCTTACTGCACCTACTTGTATTCCCTTTGCTACAGCTTTGAGAGTGAACTGGTTTATGTAGGGCAGCAGAATCTGGATTCCTCACTGTACCCTCCAGTAGTGTCAACAGCAGGCTATGGATCTCTCACACAAATACTCCTTAGTTGTGTGTCAGATGGTAATGAAATCAGTTTTGCCTATTCAGATGCCTGAGACCTCTCTCAAACGTAGTATGTATTCAAGTCCATTCAGTATCTTTGAGAGTCAGTAGGGATCTTTTGAGGGATTCAGTCTAGATAAACTGAAAGCCTAGAGAAGGACCCTTAATGTACATAACAAGTCACAGCCAGAAGGCACAGAAGATTCAGTGTGAGAAAAAATAGAAATTAAACAAAATGGTAGAAATATTTACATAGAAGACCTACAACAAGTCAACTGCAGTCCCTCTGAATTTCAGAAATAAAGACTGTTTCTTTTCAAAAATTAATCAAGACACTGATAAATTCTTCTAAAAATATATAAGGCTTAATCCTTATTGACTGACGTGCCTTTGTGCATCTGGGCTAAGTAGTCAAGGAGATATTTTGGCATATTTTACCTTCAATGCCCACTATGTCTTAATTTTCTAATTCCTTGTTTTTTAATTCCTTTTCTGTAGGTTCAAAGTGAACTGAAGAAGCAGCTCTGCAAATGGCAGTATCAAGAATACCTGAACTTCACACACAAGCATGGGACTTTGTCCAGAGAAAACAGTCCAGTCAACTATGTCACCCAGTTATCTTTGCTTGAAAAAATCAGTCCAAAGAGGAAAACGTCTGTATACCAGAATGGTGCAACTTCTGTCTGAGTTTTCTATCAGGATGAGTTGTTGTGACACTGTAACATACTACCTAAGAGATCAACTTGGATCCTTTATGGCTTTCCATAGTGTCAAAGAGCCTCCTGTGAATTCCTTATCCTGAATGTGAGCTGCTATTCTCACCTGGCAGAGATCAGTATCGCAATGATGGTTGTCCCTCTCTTCAAGAATATAAAATCCACTTATTCTCTTGTGAAAAGCCAGACCTTGAGCTAGTGTGAATCAACAGATTAGCACCCAAAAACCCTTGAACTACATTTATTCCTCTCAGGCCTAGCATGTTTGTCATGTCTTTGTTAGTGCTTTCTGAAATTTCCAGTTTTCAAGAGCACTACTCCTAATCTTCCTATGAAACAGTTATGTTGTGGCAATGGTTTGCTATAATGTTTAGTAATGTTTTACTAGTTCACACACAGAAACTTGCTAAGCACCTACCTACAGAGCAGCAGATTCCTTTAAAAGGAATCTTGAGATGTCTTAAGAATGACACAAAAAGAAAACAAGATATATTATCTGTTAGGATTTTTTAATTCCATTCCTGTTGTAGAGAGAGATTAAATTAGACCAGAGGACACCAAGCACTTTCTTGTCCATGGTCAAACATGGAGTAGCTGAACCTTAGGCAGATTATGAGTGTATGAAGGAAGAACATACAGCTAACTCAATTTAGTATGCTAGCAGGGCTACTTTGAGCTCAGAATAACTTACACACCTAGCCATAGTACCCAGATGCCAGTGTATAACTGGAACAGATCTTCTTCCCCTATAACCTTGATCCATCAATGAAATACACAATTAAACAGTATTTTTATCCTTTTGGTGGCGACCTCTGTTTGAGGACTAATCTCCTTTGATTTCTATGATTACTTCAGTCCTGCCCATCATTTCTCAACTCATAATCACTCCATTCAATGATGTTTCTGGAGTCAGAATTATCAACACTGCACTGTGGTCTAGTGAAGCAAGGTATGGTTTAGTAAAACAGAGACAACCAATGTTGTGTTTGCATCAGTTCTTTGGGTGGCTTTGTTTCTTTAGGACTGAACTGGACTCTACCTCAAACTTTCCAAAAGAAAGGGCACACAAAGTACACTAGACACATATATAGTTCCTCTCAGGATAGGAACATTCCCAAAAGAGCCTTCAACCAGACTTGAAAGCACTGCTAAAGACCATGGCCAGTCAAGTACATATTATGCTTTCTGCAGTCTGCCATTTAGCTTTTAAAAGGAATGCTCTGGTACCTCATTTTCTGTATTCTTGGTTATTTATTTAGGCCAGGAGACATTCGACTTCATGGAAACCTCTTTATTGATTTCAAGATTTTCATCTCTCATTCCACACTACAGTCGAGATGAATTGTCCAGACTTCTATAAATATAATTCAGATAAGTCCTTTATTAACTAACCATTCACTCTATCCCAATGAAAGAGACATCCTCTATAAGTCATCATCTTGCTTATTCTGACCTCCTTGTCAGCTTTCCTTGTAAAACTAATCCTTGCTCCTGTGTTGTTTGTTGACTAGCATAGTGATGTGAACACATTTGTGTGATGTATAAAATTCAAGTGGTAATTAGAGCTGTTCTGAGTTTGTAAATTTTCATTATCTTGTGTCAGTTTGCATATTTCATTGGAGACTTTTTAAAAAAAGAACAGTCTTATAATTGTGTTTACTATGGAATAGTTTTGAAGCCAATGAATATATAAAAATTTGCCCTTTTAATCCAAAAAAAGATTTACAGTACATGATTCTGCAGCTTGAGTTATCACCCCACTCCCCTTCCAAGACATTGTTGCTAAGACACAGGTCTGTGGTACCCTGCTAGAAGTCATTTTTAAGAGAAGGCCATTAGTTCAGGTATCTGACTGTTTCTGAAAGTTTTATTGAGGAAATAACTGTATTAAACATTACTGGTTTTCTATATAAAGGAATTGACCTATATCTTCATCTGCCTTTTGGGAGGAAATAAGTTGGACTGAATCGTTCTTCTGTTTTTGGCTCACCTGGAAATGTTTCTTCAAAAAAAACTGTCATGAGGACTTATGCTCAGGGATATGCTTTAGTAGTGGACAGGTTTGGTTGGACTGTACGATCTCAAAGGTCTTTTCCAACCATACTGTTCTATGACTCTATGCTATGGTCACGTATTCTCCCAGTAAAATCTCCTCTTTAATTCTCTGACACATGACTTCATATTCATCTTACGTTATCTTCCCTGCTACATCCTTTTGTCTCAAGCTTTTTTGTGTCACACTCACAACTCGTCTTATAGAGATCCAATCCAATGCCTCAAAAGTTGTCAAACAACCTCAGCAATACCACAGCCAAGCAATCTGCCTGCACTTTGTCTAGAAAGTCCCTGCATCACTCTCTAGGTTTTTGGTATTACCAAGTCATTAATGTCAGAATGTGTAAGGCATAAGCTGGAACTGAGGACTATATGAAGATATTCTGCATAAATACTAAACCATTACTTGCATAATTTATATGTATATAGAAGGTACAATTGGACCAACCTGGTAATGAGGTTAACAAACCTGGGGAGTGTAAAGCTTTCTGAGATAAATGTTTTGTTTGGGCAGTGAAAAGGTTGCTGATCCCTTCTGATGACCCATCTGAGAACGTGTTGGTGTGTGTAGGAGTGGGGAACACTTCAAGGATATGTCGTTTCACAGCTCAGCTGTGAAGGTAGCAAGAGAGATTGTCACAAATTTTGTCTAGAAATGCTGTGCAGTCTGTGTGGAGGCACTGCCATCTTGTGGAGCACGGGCATGTGTACAAGTCTTCTTATTCCCTCAGTCCTCTATGAGTGAAACTCCACCTTGCATTTAAAGCATACTACAGAAGCATCGTATCTTTATTTCTTTGTATCCAGGCTGTTTATGTGGTTAAATTACAAAGCACGTTATGACTCTCTTCTCATCTACTAAACAGCTGTGCAAAAATCACAGAATCACACAGAATCACAGAATAACCAGGCTGGAAGAGACCCACTGGATCGTAGAGTCCAACCATTCCCACCAGTCCCTAAATCATGCCCCCAAGTACCTCATCCACCCTCACCTTAAACACCTCCAGGGAAGGCAAATCAACCACCTCCCTTGGCAGACTGTTCCAATGCCTAATGACTCTTTCCTTGAAGAATTTTTTCCTAATCTCAAGCCTAAATCTCCCCTGGCAGAGCTTGAGGCCATTCCCTCTTGTCCTGTCCCCTGTCACTTGGCAGAAGAGGCCAGCACCCTCCTCTCCACAACCTCCCTTCAGGTAGTTGTAGAGAGTAATAAGGTCTCCTCTCAGCCTCCTCTTCTCCAGGCTAAACAACCCCAGCTCTCTCAGTCGCTCCTCATAAGATTTGTTCTCCAGCCCCTTCACCAGCTTTGTTGCTCTTCTCTGGACTCGCTCCAGAGCCTCAACATCCTTCTTGTGGTGAGGGGCCCAGAACTGAACACAGTACTCGAGGTGTGGTCTCACCAGTGCCAAGTACAGGGGGAGAATAACCTCCCTGGACCTGCTGGTCACACTATTTCTGATACAAGCCAAGATGCCACTGGCCTTCTTGGCCACCTGGGCCACTGCTGGCTCATGTTCAGTTGCTGTCAACCAACACCCCCAGGTCCTTCTCCTCCTGGCAGCTTTCCAGCCAGGCTTCTCCTAGTTTGTACCTCTGCTCAGGGTTGTTGTGCCCCAAGTGCAGGACCCGGCATTTGACCTTGTTAAACCTCATGCCGTTGGTCTCAGCCCAGCAGTCCAGCCTGTTCAGGTCCCTTTGGAGCCTCCCGACCCTCCAGCAGATCCACACTTCCACCCAGCTTGGTGTCATCTGCAAACTTGCTAAGTTTGGGAGCACTCAATGCCCTCATCCAGGTCGTTGATAAAGACATTAAACAGGACTGGACCCAGGACTGAGCCCTGGGGAACCCCTCTTGTCACTGGCCTCCAGCTGGATTTATCACCATTTCCCACCACTCTCCGGGCCCGGTCATTCAACCAGTTTTTCACCCAGGAGAGTGTGCGCCTGTCCAGGCCAGAGGCTGACAG
This sequence comes from Clamator glandarius, assembly GCA_033459285.1. NCBI lineage: Eukaryota > Metazoa > Chordata > Aves > Cuculiformes > Cuculidae > Clamator > Clamator glandarius. The sequence goes on from JAUNZM010000832.1 coordinate 280,776, forward strand.
TTTCCGAAGCAGAATGCTGTGAGAAACTGTATCAAAGGCTTTACTAAAGTCCAGGAAAACCACATCCACAGCCTTTCCCTCTTCCAAGAGTTTAGTCACTATGACTTATCTTCAGCAAATTCAGTCTCAAGTTAAGTTGTGTTGAGTGGGTAAAATTGATTGGATCAGCATGCAAGATTAAAAACAAACTTAAGAGGAGCCTAACTCAGTAATGGGTGAGTGACTAAAAAATGAAACACAAAGATGTGACCAACTTTTTTGGAAATCTAGTGGTTAGTGATTGCTCAAGAACTGGAATAGACTACATAAACTGCCATACAGTTTGATGGCTCTGCCCCACCAGGTAGACATTGCCAGAAATAGCCTTAGAGACATAACCCATAAGTCTTGATGACATTAAAAAATGCTACTTTTTTTTTTTATATTATCTAAGTGAGAATTTTTCCGTTTCTGAAAACACAGCTGGATTTGAGGCAGTACTGTCCTTGATGTGTTGACAGACCTAGAAAATGAAGTTCTCTTTGTATCTGGTTCTTGAAGCAAAAGTGCTGTAGTGTGGCTTTTTTTCTTTAAAATTGTGAACACTTACCATAGGATTTTTATAGCAGGCTGAAATACTTTTGGACGTGCTTTCACTTCCTCTGCTTCTTAGTAAAATTATTCTTAGTTTACTTGTATGTCTTGGCAAAGTGGATTTTATTTTGTGTTAAAACTTAAACTTCTTGACATTCTTTGTAAAGAAAGACTTCTTTTACAATGAGAGATGTGAAACACAGGCATAGGTTGCCCAGGGACGTAGACGAAGCCCCATCTCTGGAAACATTCAAGGCTGGATTGAATGGAGCTCTGAGCAACCTGATCTGGTTGAAGATACCCCTGCTCCTGCAGGGGAGTTGGACTAGATGACATGCAAAGGTCCCTTCCAGCCCAAAGCATTATGTGATTATGTGATTCTTGACTGTAAAAGGATCTTAAAATATCACTTAGATTAGATGTAGCCTCCAGACATAAGGCCTTTTCCAGATTTCTTGTTCTATAGTTGCTAATCTCCCTTATTAGTGAGACAGTGACTTAAGCAACCTTCCAGCATGTGGTAGAAAGGGTAGACACACCCTGTGCCACAACATCCAGCACTCAAAGAAGGGGCTGAGTCTGCCTCAGATCACCTGCTACATCTGTGTAAATGTAGTATCATAGCGTCTCTACAATGGTTTGAAGTATAGCAGAGATGGAAATCCACACTTCTGCTCTGTCCTCCTCAACTCCCAACCTGCCCATGGGACCAAGATCCCATTTCAGACCAGTCTCTGTCTCAGCAATGCTGCAGAATTCTGATCTCTCTGTCTTGCCACAGCCCTGCCCCACCAAGGGCTTCACTGATCTGGAATTTATCCATAGGCTCGTAGGCTGGCCTGGCCTTGGACCTGCCTTGCCACCTTGAACTTGCCTGATGAGATGGACTTTCTGTTGAAGTCAGCCTCATCTCCAGGCCTTCCTTGCTTCCTCACTGCTGCTGTGACTGGCCCGACAGCCCATGCAATGTCCCTTGTCTCCCAGCTCCCCCTAGCTGGTCCTAGCTGCTCCCTGACACGTCTCTAACTCCAGTTTCAATAGATACATTCCCACTTCCCCACCAAAGGATGAGACCTCAAAAATCTGACTTTGTCTAAACAGTGACAGAGAACAACAGTTGAAAGAAGTAAAGAAGTAGCCTTTGTGGAGGATTCACAGATCCATGAGACCCAGACAAATGTTTACAGTAGCTGAAGATGAGAAAAAAGATTGGAGAAAACTCAGAAATTGGTCATCTAGTCCCCTACTTCAGCACAGTGAATGTCCCTAATCTTCTAAAAAGGAACCTGATAAAACACTTGAGGCTCACTAGAGGAAATGGCCTCAAGGTGCACCAGAGGAGGTTTAGATTGTATATTAGGAAAATTTCTACATGGAAAGGGTTGTCAAGCATTGGAACAGGCTGCTCTGGGTAGTGATGGAGTCACTATCTCTGGAGACATCTAAAAATGCATGTAGATGTGGTGCTTAGGGACATGGTTTAGAGCTGAGCTTGGCATGTTAGGTTAATGGTTTGACTTGATCATCCAGATCCTTTCCAATTTGTTCTGGGATTATGTGATACTGATGCAGTGTGCTAAACACATTCCTCACATAACTCCATTAAATGATAAATGTGTACGTGGCCCACTAACGGCATTTCATGACTGGTAAAACCGGGACTGGCTTTGCCCAGCAGAATTCAGGAACTCCTTCCTTATGTAAGATAATCCTTTTAGCTCCAAAATACTCCATCCTGCTGCTTCAGGAAGAAATATGCTACCTTGTAACTTCAGAGACAAAAATTTCTCTTTGGTGCATTTTTATATCAGAACGGACTTATACAAAATGACAATACATTTATTGTGTCATCTACAGCAGTATACATGTTAAAAACAATTTCTCAAAACACAAAAAAGGTTAGAAAGCAGCAACTGATATCTGTGTTTCCACTTCATAACAACGCTGAATAACCCCAGATCCCATTACCAATTAAACCAGTTTTGACCAAAAAAGGTCTAATATTAGACCCAACAGGCCTCTAAGTTTGTACCTTGACACAGTCAAAAGCCAAAATACAGCTTTCCATCTAATAATGTGGTACTTCTCAGAGCTGTCGCACGTTGCATTGCCACTAAATTGACAAGAATAAGGAAAAGAGAATGAACACACCAAGTATTTGTTTTTACAGATTGTACTAGTACACAAAGCCCTCTTGAGACTTGTCTGCAAACACATAATCATTTGGAAAAGACATATCCAGAAACCTAAGTAATTTCAGACACTGAGAGGTGTCTTATCACACAGTGTTGTATCACACAGCAATCCTTTACATGGATGAATTCCCCAAAAGAAAGCCAATGGACAATTGCAATTTTAATCATAAGAATGTGAAAAAACACAAGATTTAAATAATTTTTTCAAGCTCTGCTGGTGTGTTTTCATACAGAAAGTACAACGTGTATTTAGCTGAACTTATCTCTTTAGTACAGGTATGCATGGTGGTTAACATCAGAGTGTCATTAACACTACTGCATACTCTGTATCTTCTTACTCTTAAATGCAATTCTGAACTGGTTGCATGTGCCTCGCTGCTAAAAGCAGAGGGTAAAATGTGAACTTGTTTTCACTGCATGTTTACTATACACCATTTTCTGGACACAGAGGCACTGTTTGTATGGATACAATCTGACAGAGAGTATTAGACTTCCTGAAATCTATTTGTGGTGAGATTCATTAAGTCTTTATCCCACGTGTACCTACCCCATATTTGATTGGTAATACCCAACAAAAGCAACCTCAAGTTTTCAAGACCATTGTTTCTTAATCTGCATGAATGAGAAGAACAGTGACTGTCCAAAGCTACCAGGGAAAAGTCACCTACATGTGGACTTCCACAGTGCCAACATTTGTTTCTGATCTGGTCAGCTAGACTCCCTGGTGGAAAGAAACAGATACTAGCAAAATATGAATCATCTTACCCTTGAGGAGACATCAAAAATATATTTGATGCTCGCACTCTCATTGCTCAATTCTCTTGTGCGACTACAAAGGCAAAGCAGAGAAACTAGATCAAAGGAAGATACCTTCACTGTTCATGGCAAAAATTAAGTGATGTGGGTATCTCCTTAGCTGTCTTCTTACTGACACAGAATCTTTTCCAGGACTTAGCCTATGAACCTATTTTCAGCCTAATGCTGAAAGAGTCTTATTTTGAAAGGGGCACAAATTTAGTATAGCCCTTGATATTTAACTCCTTGAGAAAGAAGACCAGGTAAAGTTGTATTTTTTCATTATGCACATTTCTGCAGCTGAAGACTCAGGAGTCCAACAGACACTGTCTGCGTAGATCAAAGTCTAGCTATCTCAGTTCAGAGCAGAATCCCTTCCAGTGAGTTTATTTCAGAGTCCTAGATATCAACATGGAGCTCATAATTATGAGATAGCAACTTTATGAGACACAAACTTGTCTGGCAGCTGGAGACTAAGCAGCATCCCATGTATCTTGCTGCATCTGTTCTTATTACCTTGTCTCGCATCTCTTTAGACTTTCCATGATGCAGTAGCTCTGCTGACATCATAATTATTGCTCTGCAGTGCTAAGTAGCAGGTAATTTTAAGCATCCTACACTCCTCTAGCAGCCTTGCCATAATAAGAAAATCTCAAAATGAAAAAAGAACTCTTACTATCAGGAAATCCAACTAAGGAGGAAAAGCTTAATTTGTTGAACTTTCTAGGTACATCCACTGAATGGGGAAAGAATGAGAATCACAGAATCACAGAATGACCAGGTTGGAAGAGACCCACTGGATCGTTGAGTCCAACCATACCCACCAATCCCTAAATCATGCTCCTAAGCACCTCATCCACCCTCACCTTAAACACCTCCAGGGACGGTGACTCAACCACCTCCCTGGGCAGACCGTTCCAATGCCTAACCACCCTCTCTGTGAAGAATTTCTTCCTAATCTCAAGCCTAAATCTCCCCTGGCGGAGCTTGAGGCCATTCCCTCTCGTCCTGTCCCCTGTCACTTGGCAGAAGAGGCCAGCACCCTCCTCTCCACAACCTCCCTTCAGGTAGTTGTAGAGTGTAATAAGGTCTCCCCTAAGCCTCCTCTTCTCCAGGCTGAACAACCCCAGCGCTCTCAGCCACTCCTCGTAAGATTTGTTCTCCACCCCCTTCACCAGCTTTGTTGCTCTTCTCTGGACTCACTCCAGAGCCTCAACATCCTTCTTGTGGTGAGGGGCCCAGAACTGAACACAGTACTCAAGGTGCGATCTCAAAGAAATAACTTTGGCATTCAGATCCTGTACTTTGTCATACAGGAAGACTTCATAGGGCTTCATGGCAGCTGTGAAATCACAGCTTGTATGTTTCTGTACATGTTGAAGAGATAGAGAGGTAATTACAGTAACTTCATCCCGGCTGCAGCACCTGTTCTACCTGTATCTTCTCAAACCGATTACTTATTGTAAAAAGGTGACAGAGACCTGGTTACATTAATTTTTTTTTAATACTGCTTTTTCATCTTGGTCTGTCCGTAATATTGGGAAATAGATAATAGATAACACTTGTGATTATAGGTGGCTAACTGTGGTCATGCTTTCCCCATCATCTCCTCTCATTATTTGTTATTGTCAATTTTGGATGGAAGGCATTGAGAAGTTCATAGAAAAGTGGATGATGCTATGTGCAGGATACGGAAAAAAACAGGCAGCCATCTAGATCATCCTGAGAAAACAGCTTGTAGTAACTCATATTCAGCTGTGTTTTTCAGTCTTTTTTTGATCTGTGGGAACCTTCAAGGAATTACAATAAGACAAAAGCCCTCCAGTAACTTTGCAAGAACATAGTCATAGAATCATAGAATGGTTTGGATTGGAAAGGACATTAATGATCATCTAATTCCACCCACTCTGTGATGGCCAGGGACACCTCCCGCTAGATCAAGCTGTCCAAGGCCCCAACCAGCTTTGCCTTAAACATTTCCAGGCATGAGGGATCCACAACTTCCCTGGGAAGCCTGTTCCAGTGTCTCACCAACCCCATTGTGAAGACATTCCTCTTTGTGTCTAGTCTAAATCTGGCCCTCTCCAATTTATAGCCATTCCCTCTAGTCCTGTCACTACATGCCTTTGTAAAAAGTCCCTCCCCAGCTTTCTCATAGGCTACCTTCAAATACTGGAAGTTTATATATTGTAATTATCATATTCCATGGACACTACGGAAACAATCTATGGGTTCTGAAGTTCCCACAAACCATAGGTTAAAGATCTCTGCCATAATATTTTTTTTTTTTTGAAACGGTACTGAAAAACAATTTCAAACAACAAGGCAAATAAAGCCCATTAAATGAATGTAGTTTGCATTTGTTTTATCGCCATAGTTTACTAAAGCCATTCTGGACAGGATCTTTTTCCTTTACCCACTGAAATCTTTATGTCTAATTTCTAGTAGGGCTGAGCTGGAAAGATAATGTAAAGTTAGGTCTCTGCATGATCCACAGTCCAGATTTGGAACTGCGCAGTTGTGGTTGGGATTTAGTATCAGTGATAGACATTCGAGCACTGAAATCTCACAAGCTGACATGTTTAATATAGTTTTGCACACTTGAGTGCTGATTTCCTGCAGTGTCATGACTGAATGAGTGCTATCCCTTTGATTTGAAGAAACCAGGAAAGAAGACATGGATAATTTCTGCCTTTGAACCTGATTGAATGCAAGTTGCTCAAAATCTGAATCTTGTTCATAGATTTTCAAGAACTGGGAATTTTTCTCTTAGTCTCTATGGTTACTTTTTTGTTCAAGGTGCTTGGCTTGCTGCTACTAGTTAATTTTACTGCTGTTCTCAGTGGATTTGCGTATGTCTGTATTTGCTTCTTTCCATTGTTTTTGCTGTCCAAATTCAAATTGGAGCTGAAATAAATCACCTTAATAGCATGATTATTTTTAGTCCTGTCCTTCAGCTGCATGATCAAAGACAAACTGCAGATTTTAGCTGAAATAAATACATTCATGTTTCAGGAAGGGAGAAAGCAACTGTAGGCTAGATTAGTATGACCATGATCATAGTTTTTTTTTCCATAAATCCCATGGACAAAAGAAATCAGTAACTAAAAGTATGCAAAGCTAAAATGGTGAAGAACAAAACATATTTAGCAGAGTTAGCGCTGTTGGTCTCTGATCCTCAGGTGTTTCACAGGAGCACAGTGCCATAAAGACTTTTAATCTCAAGCAAACTCAGTAATTGTCACTATTTTCACTCTCCCATCACCCCATTTTAATACCTGGTTTTCAAATACAAGTACTTGAATGAGGCAGAGGAACTTGGGCTTTTCTTCTACGAGATGCTCAGGGACATGGTTTAGTGGCAGATAAGAATGGTTGGACTCAATGATCTAAGAGGTCTTTTTCAACCTAGTGATTCTATGATTTCCTACAAAAGAAAATCTCCCTCAACAAAGCTGTTAAGTTTCATTACCCGGGCTCTTTGTTCCAGATATAATAAATGTAGGAAAAGGTAAAAGGAGATAGAGTCACCACGCAGCAATGAAAGAAGCCTTGTCCTTTGAAATATAGGTTGATATTTTCATTTTGGCATGTTAACTGTCCTACTGTACCAGCACTCCATATCAAAAAGTCAATAATTATACAGTGGTTAGATACAGTAAATAGTCACAAAAGCTGGAGCACAGAAACTTTTTGTACATTACAAAAGCAAAGTAAGAAAATTGGACAAGAAATACACTATGGACATGGTAGAAAAAATGGCTCAAGGAGCACTGCACGCTTGTTTTTCTTTGAATTACATATAGTTTTTAATAACATAGTCTTTCTATCTCCAAAATATATTTCACAGTGAAAAATAAAACAAAGCACTGTTACGCTCAATTGATATTTACACATGCTTAGAAGCAAACCATCTGTTGGTTTCTTCCATCCTGAAGCAAGTAGAAATGACAGCCCCTGTGAATGGTGGCCATACACGTCCAGCACCTCCAGCTTACGTTCAACACAAAGATTTCTTGAGAGCTAATTTGTGCGATGATATGAGTCTGGTTTAGATAACTAGATACACCTGAAGTATGATCTTTCTAGTAACACTGAGAAAGTTCAAGTGACTAAGAAAAGTCACATTTGTAAGTGCATCAATACTGTAAAAAAAAAAAAAAATCCTAATAGAAGGGGGTCGCATGTATAATATATTGTATATTAAATATGTTGAGAGATATCATTTCTTCCAGTAAGTTCAGTGCTGGTGAAAGGTACTGAAGACTTCAATTTGTCCACTGAACAAGAAACAGATGGACTGCAACAGCAGAAATTTCCCCCCACTGCCCTACCAGCTTGTCTGGCTCCCATGCATTTACTTTTGGAATTTAAGGGGCAAGTACAAACTTACATCACTTGTCAGTCCTTGGCCTCTCTTACTGACATCACTAAAAAATAATAGTCATATTAATGTGATAAAGCCAAATCCCAAGCCAAAATGAAGTGGTTTTATTCTAACAAAAACTACAGTTTACTATGCTGATTTTAATCTAGCTGAGGAGCTGGTCTCCAGTCTGCATGATTGGAGGGTGATTTTGGTGATGTGGACATTTGCCCATGAGGCACTGGACTGAGATCCACTGACTCAAATTGCAGAATTCTCTAGGACAGCCAGGAAAACAAAAGAATCCAAAAGTAAGCTCAGGAAAGGCCTCAACAATTACAACAGAAATTAAACAGAGAAGAAAAATAAAGAGCCAAACACTACTTTGCTCCAGACTGAAACATGGCAAAAAGTCTCCAGCTATAGGCAGTTATTCAACACCTATTTCTCAAAAGTTCTAATTTATTAATGTTTGAAAACTGGCTACTAGCCATACGTGCAAAATATACTTTTTGATTTTTTTAAATAACACTCCTAAAGTATCATCAATATAATACCTTGTGAAAGCCTGTGCTACATAAAATACAAAATTAAATGTTATCTGTTCATCTAATATTAGATAGTCTCATGTAAAAAAAATTGTAAGTACGTATTTACCCAATAGATCTTTCTCCATCTCCCATGTCTTACTGGACTGCAAAGTGCACAGTTCCTTGTGAAACTTTCTAAAATATGTTTTAGCAGCATCTTATGAGAGAGGAAGCTCCAGTCTATCAGTTAAAAATACTTCAGTGACTGCTGCAGAGAGTCTGGTATAGGGTGACAAATTCTGCTCTCAGAGCAGCAAACCAGTGCTGAAGACTTGGAAAAAGGGTGTCTGGATCATTTAACTCCTACTTAAGATGCTGGAGTATAATATAAGTGACTCAAACCTTTTTGTCAGTCCTCTGTGTAAGGGTAAATATCACCTGAGAGGCACGTAAGCATCTCATAAGAACATGATCCTGTACAAATACAAAGTTGATCTCAACATTCCTATCTGTTTCATATTATTTTTACATTCATTTATACTGCTACAGCTGAGAGCAGACTGTGTCCCCTAAAGCACTATGTAGGTGTTAGGTATTATAATTCATTTTTTTACCCAACTTTCTGAGATCTCTTTTTCTCCTTTTAAAAATAAGGAAACTTGCATTATTTTTAAAAGTCTATGCTTAAAATGACATTAAAACTTTTTTTTTAACCTAACCTAACAAAACCCAGTGAAATTAAAAGCTCAAACTCAGTAGATGCTAGAATTCTGAGTCTTTCAATTTCTTTTTTAGTACATGATCATGTCAACTAACAGGAAAGAACGAGCCTGAATTTTTAATTTCTTGGTTATCATTAGTTCCAATTTTAACCTTCACATTTAAAATATCATTTTCATTTTTTTAATAAATGCATACACATACACACACATATATATTTATATATATGTATATCAGTTCATAAATCCAAAATGAAGTAAGTGTAGTATGGTCCTCAAAGCCTTTATGCACTGTATAAAGACTTTTAAGAATTGACATCATCATCACTTGATTGAAGTAGATATGTAGCAGTCATGGCTTTAGCTACAAGGCAAAGGTCAAAAGAACATTTTAGTTCCTCTCAAAGAAAAGCAATAAGACCATTGGTGGTTAAACAAACAGAATATCCAAAGAGAAAGAAAATCGCCAGATGTGGAAAGTCATCCAAAGTCTTTATCTCTTCTTCCATACCATCTTATTGTTCAGTTAGTTGTTTACCAAATGCAGCTGGTGTTTACCTTCCAAGATGAACATACCAGATCCCTTTTGTGCCTCTTGCTCTGGCAGGGAAGAGTCAACACACAGAAGTCAACTCGGTTGCAAAGGCACCATATTCTGTGTGACCGTACCTCTCAAACCATGCCATGTTTGGACACGGATGCAGAGGGTTCAGAGTTATCTGGAGGCAAAGGCCACCCTGGAACTGACTTCTGCTCTTAAGGTGAGAGGAAGGGGACAGTTATTTTATTGTTGAAAGAATCCAATCAATCAATCAATCTATCAATCAGTCTATCAATCAATCAGTCAATGCCAAAAATATAGATATTGATATATCTCAACTGCATGGCCCTCTTAGAAAATTCACAGCTTAGCTAGAACATAAAGCAATCTCAGAAGTGTCCCCTGATGCAGAAAAAGACAGGTGATCCCATCTCTCTTGCCTGGAGCCCCCCACTTATTGATGGCAGCTATACAGCTTCACATTGGCACAGCAGTTTCATGAAGTCCACCGGGTACATCTGACTAAATCCAGTCATGAATTTTCTCAAGTTCTTCCTGATTCAGCTGGTTTGATTAACCTGAGCATGTTTGCTCCATCCTGACTCAAAAGAGAAACACTGCAGAAATTCACATGCCAAAAGACAGGGACAGGCTAAGATATGTTTGACCAAGGGAAAAAGAGAAAGACAAATATGAACCAAAATGAAAACTAATTTGAAAAATAACAATGCTCATGTC
>JAUNZM010000833.1:0-84086 GCA_033459285.1 Clamator glandarius
AGAGAAGAGAAGGAGAAGAGAAGAGAAGAGAAGAAGAGAAGAGAAGAGAAGAGAAGAGAAGAGAAGAGAAGAGAGGAGAAGAGAAGAGAAGAGAAGAAGAGAAGAGAAGAGAAGAGAAGAGAAGAGAGAAGAGAAGAGAAGAGAAGGATAAGTATGATAGAGAAAAGCCCACCTATACACAGCATTGTGGGACATGCCATGTAAATCCCAATATCAGGGTGTTGACCTTCTTAGGTTATTTCCCAGAAGCAGAGTGACAGCTTGGAAGTGTTTCAGTGGAGACAGCAATGTTTTCTTCCTCCTTGTTAACTATTAGGCCCTGGCACTGGTCAGTGCCAGCTCTGGGTTCCCCCTCCCCAGCTGCGTAACACTTCCCACCTCGGCAAGTTCATCACCGTCTCTTGCATTTTAGTTTCAGTCCCAAAGGCAAAGCACAGCCATTCATAGCCATGTAAAATAAAGCTGGGCAAGCTGCTTTCAAAGAGTCTGGGCCAATCAAGGGAGCTGGGATCACCCCTCAGACTAAGGCAATGTGGCACACCCTTGCTACATGTAGAGTTGCCTCCTGCATATCTCCTACTCTTCTCTAGGCTGTATTTATTCTAGTTTAACCTCCCACCCTTCCACAGGCTCTGCTGTGAGTTTGAGGGTCTACTGAGCATGAATGGCAGTGACAGGTGTTGGCTTCACGGTACCCATGTTGTTGCATGGAGCTTGCTGGGTCTTCAAGTATCTAGAAGGGAATTAAAGAAAATTTTGAAGGGGAAGAAACAATGTATTCTGCTGTTCCTGGAGCTTCTGCTCACCTTAGACATGGATAATGCAAAAGGCTGAAGCACAGAGGACCAGCCCTTCTTGAACTTACCCAAGCAGTTGTAAAAATTTCAGCAGCTACGTTGCTAGCCTTGTAGAAATAGATAAGCTTTGGTCTCTGGGTGAAAGGCGCTGTGGAAATGTAAAGTCCTTCTCTGTATTCTTGCCAGATCATGGGCTGCTCTAGTTAAGATAGGCTTTGCGAGGAAATGGTGAAGTGTGTGGGCAGGATGGCTCAGAGCATATGAATGGTTGGACTCGATGATCCAGTGGGTCTTTTTTTTCCAACCTAGTGATTCTAGGATTCTAAGATGAGATCAGCCTCATTACTCAAGCCTTTAGCAGCATCTCAGTTGGAAGCACTTCAGCTTCATTTTATGATTTTCCCCCTCAACTATTCTTGTGTCTCAAAGTCATCCTGCTTCCAACCAGAAAGTGATGGTCTCAGAAGGGACCAGATTTCCCATGACTTGCGACTCCAACAGCCATTAGAAACAGTAGGGCTCTCCCAAATGGCAAAAAATACTCCATTTATGAGATGTCCACACCTTTTGCCACCCAACAAAAGAACTACCTGGAGGTAGGGCTGTGCCAGCACCTTGTGTTCAGTGCTGGGCCCTTCACCACAAGAGGGATGTTGTAGCTCTGGAGCGAGTCCAGAGAAGAGCAACAAAGCTGGTGAAGGGGCTGGAGAACAGGCCTTATGAGGAGCGACTGAGAGAGCTGGGGTTGTTTAGCCTGGAGAAGAGGAGGCTGAGAGGAGACCTTATTACTCTCTACAACTACCTGAAGGGAGGTTGTGGAGAGGAGGGTGCTGGCCTCTTCTCCCAAGTGACAGGGGACAGGACGAGAGGGAATGGCCTCAAGCTCCGCCAGGGGAGATTTAGGCTTGAGATTAGGAAAAATTCTTCACGGAGAGGGTGGTTAGGCATTGGAACGGTCTGCCAAGGGAGGTGGTTGAGTCACCGTCCCTGGAGGTGTTTAAGGTTAGGGTGGATGAGGTACTTAGGAGCATGATTTAGGGATTGGTGGGAATGGTTGGACTCGACGATCCAGTGGGTCTGTTCCAACCTGGTTATTCTGTGATTCAGTGATTCTGTGTGATACCCCTGAAGCCCTTAGCATTAAAATGGACCAATTTTGTTAAACTGTAGGACCTAAGGAAGCCTGAGCTGGCCTTGGAAGATGAAGATGAAGAGGATGTGTGGCTCAAGGAGCACACAGATAAATCTGGTGAGCAGTCAAAGGGTTACCAACAAATAATGGGTAGGTTCCTAAGCACTCTCTTTCTCCCTGCTCCTTGCACATTCCTCTCAGCCGGCAGCCAGAAGGTGTGTGGCACGGGCTGAAGCCCGTCACAGTGCTGACCTGGGTTCACTCCAGGCAGCCTGAGCAGGTCGTGGCTGCAAACCACATTCCTCCACTGCCTTAATCCTGGAGATTAAAGCAACTGAGCTACCATGAATCCAACACCAGCTCTCCTGTCTCCCTCCTGCCACCATACACTGTGCTCACACATCCCAGGGAATGCCTCATGTTCACAGGAGATGGAGAACAGAGGCAAACATTGCAGCCTGGGATACTGGGATATTACAAGGCAGCTGGGCTCAGGCATCCCTGCATTCCCAGCCCAGATGGTGCTGAAGCTAATAAGATGTCCAGATTGGGAATGAAAGGTCTCTTTCCATGTGTCCTCCTCTCAAAGTGAGAGGGGTGTAGGCTTGCACAGCCAGCTTTTCTCTGCTGGACCTTCTGAAAGGTGAGCTCAGAGCAGAGCCTCCCGTGGAGACTGAAGCTCAGCCTCTCAGATCCATCTCATGTATGGCACAAACCAGAGCTGCTCTAGGCTGTGTGGGCAATCAGATCCCTGCCCTCTGAGCACCTCGCCTCCTCTCCTCTCCACAGCAGCCCACAAGGCAGTGCCACCAGCAGGACAGTGGTAAATCCACTCCCTGCATCTTTGTCTTCTCTTTTCCAAGGCTGCCTGCTCCCTCCTCCTTCCCGCTGGGGTCAGAACTCAAATCGGCTTTAGCAAAGTGAAACTGGTGCGAGCAGGCAAAGGCCAGGAGATTTGGGGGGATTTGGATTTCATTTGCTTCCTGCCCTCCCCCCTGCCCCCCATGCTTCCCAGGCCCTAACGCAAAGGAATCTTGCACGGGCAGAGAAGTTATGGATCACAGAGCAAAGCCCTTCATGGGGCTTAACCGAGCCCTCGCCACCCGCTCCAGCACTGAATGTTGAGCCGGAGGGAGAGGGACAAGCATCCAGCGCCCCAGCCTGTGAGGAGAAAGGGCTAAAATCTTTCCACCCACCTTTTGCAGCCTCCCTTTCTGCCACCTGGCATGGCATCGTGCTGTAGATGAGTCAGCGTGGTGATAGAGTCGGGCACCATCCGGTGGGGCTGATGCAAGATGAGGGCTGCCAGGGAGCAGAAAGGAGCCGGGTGGGCTCTCCTACACGTCCACAGCCCTGGGTTTTGTGGGCATGTCCCTATTCCCTGGGACCTGACACCCCTGTGCAAAGATCCCTCCATCTGGTCACCTTGCTCCTCCCAATCAAGCCTTCCTCTTCTTCTTCCCATGGCCCCACTTGGGTTTGGCCCTGGAGGTGGTGCTTGCTGGCATTGTGGCCGAGAGTCATACCGACATTTTCAGCAGCCAGCCTCCATTTGAGAGCACAAATCCCCTCCCTTCCTCTTTCTTAGTACATTTGGTTCATTGAGTGCTCCCCTTACGCACCCCAGATGGGTACAGAGGGAGGTGGATGGGGCCGTGAGCCCCCTGGCATTGCACTTGGGGCCAGGCAGCTACCACAACCATCAGGGCGCATAGAATCATAGAGTCACCCTTCCCAGTGAGGGTTGAGAACATGGCAGTGCCACAGAGCTGGTGCAAACACCAGACTTGATAGAAAAACTCAGGCCATTGCAGCCAGTTTTGCAGAGGAACGCATGAGGTGGCACTGGGGTTATCGCTCAGTCTGCTTGCTGCCTTTCAAGATTTCCCAGCCTCTGCCATCCCCACCCAGCACCATCACTGGGGACATGCTTGGCTTAATGATGGTCTGCAGGCGTTCTCTGTGCTCACCAGTGTTTGTCTCTCTGCCTAACGCGCCCTTTCTCACAGCAGCTCACAAGGAAATATTTCACTCACATTTTCCAAAGCAACTAGCAATGGGCAGTAGGGTTTGGGTGGCCACCTTGTCAGGGCAGGGATGCGTGAACAGCCAGAGCTGCTCAAATGTTTGAGACTAAGCCATCTGGAGCTCAATCCTTCTGTTTGTGGTTGTACCGGCACGTAGGAGCTATACCTTGGGGACGGCAGAGGTGAGGGCAGCGGGAATCTTGTGGAGGAAGACCCAACTGTGCTGTGGCTGGAGGGCAAGGTTCGGGGCTACTTTCCTGGTAATATTTGAGACACCTCCCCTGGAATTTTCCAGGCTTATATTTTCCCCCACCTCACAAAAAGACACACACTTGTGGTCCTACCCAGGCCAGACACCGACTGCACCTATAACCCAGCTCACCCCACTGAATGGACCCCTTGGAGAGCCGCAGCCTGCCCCCGGGACACTCAGAGAGGAGATGTGTTCAAGCAAAGCAGTCGAGTGGCAAACCCAGCAGAGTGCAGCAATCCCAGGCCTGATCCCGCAAGCTTCTCTGCCTGGCCCACACTCCCTGGCTGCACAGCACACAAAGAAACATCCACGGACCTTGACCATCACCCAGCAGCAGCATCTCCCTGCTATGAGCCCCATGTGGCCAGTGGCAGATGACATGTCCTGGGAGCAGGGAGACAGTTGCATGCGTGAATGCAGCCACGGGCCCGGGTCTGTGCCTCCCTGCACTCTGAATGTGATACTTAAGGAAAGTTTCACTGCTGTGTTATATTTTCAAGGGAAATGCAGTGCCCAGAGGGAGCCATTGCTCTAAAACCAGGCACTATTTTGCAGTAAAGGAGCGATACTTTGAAATAACACTTTGGGAACAAAGAAAAGGTGCATTCCCCTTCCCACAACTTTTCCAGCATAGCTTCACAGTCCAGAGGCAGAGCCGCAGGTGGGGCAAGTGTTGTGGCAAAGGGAAGGGAAGGCAGTAGGGAGCAAAGCAGGAAAATGCATCAGATGAGACATCCACAATCGTGCCCTGCCCTCGACTTCCCAAAGAAATCCCTTTGCTGGGGTTACACTAGACACTGATGAGCTAGGGTAAATGGGCTGATGCAGCCGAGGGAGAAGCTAATGCCCAAGGGCTCGGTTCCTTGAGAGGAAGAAAATTTGAAGCCAGAAGGAGACCTCAGCATCAGCTGCTGGTTGGGATGTGTTTTGCTTCTCCGTGGCAAAATGTCTCCTGGCCCAACCAAACTTAAGGGTTTCCTCCATGAAATGCCATCAGGGCAGGAGAGAGAATGAGAGGGCCTGTTTGCGTGAACCCTTGTTTACAATGGTTAGTGCAAGGTGAGGGAGAGGACGGTGCTGGGGAGTTACAGCGGGAAGTTTTATAACAGGGTTATGGGCAGAAACTGTCAGATGGGAAAGAAGTGTCATGGCCAGCCTGGCACGCTTGGCTTGGGCACGACGGCTCTCTGAACACCCACCGTTCAGCTGTAATGAGTAGGGACAGCCCGTTGATCTGTCAGAGGAAGGAGGAGCAGGTTGGGGAGGGTAGGTAAAGGACCCTGAGATCTGCACAAAGGCAAAATGAAACTAGTCGCAACAAACTGATGAGGCCAGAGGGACGGGTGTGTGTGCTGGTGAGAAGGAAGGGGAGCTCTGTGGGTGCAAAGGGAGAAGAGGCTGTTTAAGCCAGTGTGTTGCAAGAGAGACTGCTAAGGCTGGAACTGTTGCAGGTCCTTCTGCTAAGCCTCGTACCACCAGGGTCTCTCCTTGTCCATCTCACTGCACCTGCATAGTCTGCTGACACTGGGACCATCCTGGGAAGGACGGGTGTGGGGCTCTGCCCACCTGGCTGCCCTGAGTTCAAACAGGCTCAAGGCACCCACCAGTGGGTTAAGTTGAATGGGGCACAGCCCAGTTCCTGCTAGTGCACAAGTTGGCCCAACAGAGAGGGTAAGCCAAGAAAACAAGAACTGCCCCAGCAGTCAGGCAAGAGAGGACCCAGACAAAAGTGTCCTGATCAGGAACAACAGGGAAAGTTAGTGGGAAACATGCAGAAAGGGCTGCTGCCCAAGATGGAGGTGAGATCTGCTGAGGAATCCTTCACTACGTCCAACCACCACTCTTGCCCCAGTCGCCAACCGTGCCTTCTGTGAGGGGGCTCCCCTTAGCTCCCCTTCCATCCCACTAACTATCCCTCCTTCCACACAACCACATGGTCCTCTCCAGGACACCTCCAGACCTCAGCCCTTGTTGTCCCACTCCACCCTCCTGCTCTTACCTCCAGAGCTTCCCCAAGGTCTTACTGAGCTCAGCATTGTGGAGATGCGGGTACTGGTCGGCCAGTTTCCTCCGGGCAGCCTGTGCCCAGACCATGAAGGCGTTCATGGGCCTCTTGACGTGGGGTTTGCTCTTGTTACTCCCATTGACCCGGACAGGCATGGGTACCAGGGTCCAGTCATAGCCACTCAGCACCTGGCTGACAGCCTCACGGATGCACACTGGGAACTTGTCATCATCTGCCTCCGAGTCTTGCTGTTCTTTCTTGACCTTCCCCATCTCCCCGTTCCCAGAGCCAGTGAGGTGCGGGGAGTTGTCTGATGCCATGGATGGTCCTGGTGAGAGGCAGTGGTGGTCTTCAGAGCCCACTGGGCTCATCTCCACCTCTGAAAGGTCTTGGTCATCAGCCATCGTTGCTCTCAAGCCCTCTCTCTCTTCCTCTTGGTGTCCTTCTTCTCACTGGGGAGGGGAGGGAGGAAGGAAAAAACAAAGGAAAGATAGGAAAGAGGGGAGGGAAAGAGAAGGAGAAGCAACCACCAAATCTGAAAGGGGCTCCAAGGTCTCTGAAGAGCTGACCACGAGACAGGGGCTGCTCAGTAAAAATGCAAGCAAAGCAATTGCTGTGAACACCACAAAACCCGTGATCGATGGGGGTGGGGATGGGTCGGGGCCCCTGATTAATTGGGATATTGCTCTATATCTCTGCAATCGTCTTGAGCTGACATGTGCAGAGGGGCCTGCAGCAAGAGGGATATGGGGGCTTGGGGACCTGGAGAGAAACAGAGACCTGAAAGGAGAGACACAGCGACTGTACCACTTGGGCACACCTTCCCGCGGGAAGCAGGATGGTGGAACAGCCGCGAAATTTGTGTGAAGTGTCCCTTTCTTTTGAAGGTGCATGGTGAAATGCCAGCGTGGTGCCCAGGAGGAGGCATAGGAGGGGGAACACAAGCACCATATCAATAAACCAGAAAGGAACTATATTTTGACTGCTGAGGAAGATGAAAGGCCAGCACCACTGGACAAGGAACCAATGTGGGCCCCAGATCTACACCTGGAGACCCTGATCCTGGCTGTGGGAAAGTGCCTCTGTGGGGAGAACCCCATCCCTCACCCTCCTTTTGCAGCTTATAAACCAAAGACTTAAAATACATCTACACTGCATTCCCTCACACACTCCTGTCTGTGTGTATGCATTCACACCCATATGCACATCCATATATACATGCAGATACAAATACAAACCAAGTTTAACAAGCCAAAGCTTTGGGTTGCCTGCCCCATACAGTTCTCCTCTCTCCTTCCATCTGCAGTCACCTCTAAAAGCCTCTGCCACTGTGCAGCGGTTCCCCTCTTGGAGAAAGAAACACTCTAAAAATAAAGGCCTCTCTATTCCTCACCTCCAGAAATAAATTAAAAAAAAAATACTTTTTCAAAAGAAAAAAAGAAAGGATAGAAAGGCATGCCACTGGCTTAGCTGAAAAAGAGCCTAGGCAGAGCAAGGGCTGCTGTCCCTCCAGCTTCAGAGGCTGACATGAACCCTCACTGGGGAAATACAAAAAATTAAGAGAAAGTAAGGAGGGAAAAAGCCTGGGTGAATGTAAGCGCGCATGGGACTGAACTCAGGTAGGAAAACTTACATTGCTGTCTGGTGCGCTGAGCAGATCCTGTGACGGCTGTGATTTGTATCCCAATAAGCCTTCCTGTTCTCCTTCCCACCCCGTCGGGGCACACAGCTCCGGGAGGCTCTCAGGCAAGTGCCATTCCTAGAGGGAGGTTTGGTTTTTACTAATACTCCGGCTGGATGTCTCTAGCTGGCTTTGCTGCTTAGCACTGGGGGAGGGAAGGGCGGAAGGTGGAGCCAAGCTCTCCTCAGAGCCAGAATACAGTCAGTCAGGGATGGTGGGGAGGGGATGCAGGCAGCCCCCCACCCTACCTCAGCCACCAACACATCCCCCGCTTTCCCTCGGTGCCAGATTCTTCATGAGAACCACTGGCTTTGGGTTGCTCTTGACAACAATGGCCATCCCAAAGGTGGTGCTGGAGGATTCAACCCTGCGGGGTTTGGGGTGTCCGGGTACTTGAAAGGATCTAGGGCAGTTTGGGGAGATGGATGTGCACCCCAGGGCTGAGATGCACCTCCTGATGTGTATCCATCACAGTTTCACAAGGACCTTAGTGTGCTGCAACAAGCTGGCCTGGGACCCCATGTCAAGACGCTGCCAAAAGGCACCCTCATTCAGACCTGTGTCTTTGGGGTTGGAGAGGGTAGGTAGGAGATCAGAGGTGTCCTGAGGATGGAGGATATCAAGTCCAGGGAAAAAAATCACTGCTGGGCAGTAGGTAGCAGTTTGAACCTTCTTAGGACTTTTCCACCCTAGGGATGGGCTTGTTGCAACATGTTCATCTCCCTGGGGTCTTGCCAAGACCAGATTCTGCTTCCTCCTATGTGCTGAATTGCTCCTGAAGGCAATGTGGGGTCTTTCATGAGAAAAGGGAGATCTCCTGATGTGAAGGACTCTCTCACACTCACTCAGCCTTATTCGTGCAGCTCATGCACTGGGACAAGTAAAGGATCTCAGCACTCAATGGGTTAGGATGTTCTCCATCATATCTTCCATTTTCTAGCTTGCTTTCCTTCCCAGATATCTCTGGTCACTGGCTTCTTCAGTTTCCTTCATCATAAGGTCTGGTATAGACCAACGCTAACCCTGTAACCATGAGAGAGTATCCCTGAAAAAATCTGATGATCCTCCCAGGTCCTCCTCAGTTAGCAATGAGATAAACCTAGCTCCTGCCCCAGCTCCTTGCTGGAGAGCCAACCTGAGGATGCATCAGTGCTCAGTCAGAAGATACAGACAGATGAGTAGATACAACCCAAGGAACCAGCTTCAGGGGCTTTCAAGAACATTTTCAACTCCCGTAGCAGATATTCACTCTCCAGAACCTTTGTTTGAGAAAGACCCAGCAAAACCACTGGCTGGTACTACATGAAGCATAAGGGAACCAGTCCCAAGGGATGGTGCTTAGCACCTGAGCTAAATCTCTCACAGCAAACCTGCAAGGATGACTTCTGCCCTTGCAGACCTGGCTGGCAGTGTAGGGCTGTTTCCCTGCGTGTCTACCATTGTCTGGAGTAAATACAGCTTTAAAACCATAGGGAGGCTGCAGGGAAAGCCTCACTAGAGCCCAGTGAGAAGTCTTTACTGGACAGAGCTGAGAAGAGGAATGGCTACATGACTTTGGCATCAAACAGGCGGAAGTGCTTAAAGGTGCCTCTGTGGCAGTCTTACCCCTCTTAAAAAGACCTCTCAAGGGATCTTCTCCAATGTTTCTTCACTTTTTTCAGCATTACTGTTCCAGAAAAACATGGGCTCAGATACTCTTCTTCACATGATGCCTTTTTCCCTATGGAAGAGAAGGTACTTTTTTTCTTGGATGATAAGGAAACCCAATGGACGTCCTAGTAATGCAGGATCAAAACCCTGTTTCCTTCACCAAAGCAGCAGCTAGTGAATCTCAAATCTTACATATGGGATGAATTCTCTCACCAAGAGACGCCCTGGCTCCTGAGTGGGGTTCTTTTGTCATGAGAAGGGTCTTGCAGCACAGAGGGGGGCAGTTTGGCAGGTTACCTTCCATCCAGCAGACGACAACCAATGAAAATCAATGGGGCAAGGTCACTTCTCTGCTGAGGCCATATGAAGAAGACCACAGCCCACATAGTGCAAAGTCAACAATGTTGTGGATCTCATGGCATCTTCCTGCAGCCAGCAAAGGTCATCCTGAAGCTCTTGGGACCCTGTACGTGAGGTGTGGGAGAGTGGAAGGGAAGGGAGGGTTGGTCTCCTGTCCCAGGAAACCTAGAATCACAGCCCTGCTTGCTCCATTGAATGCAGCCAACACCTGTGCTAGGGCAGGAGGAAGAATGTCACAGAAAAATGGCCAGAAAAGGATGTTTATTTGCCCTCCTTTCAACTGGATGGTTCCTGCGGTCTCCAGGGGAAAGACTTGATGGGGAAAGGATTTCTCATGGCCTTCCAAAGTGGAAATACAAGGTGCTGGACACCAAGTGGTGCGGGAATGAGAGGCTGGGAGTCCCGCTAGTGTTTTGATGGAGAAAACTCCCCATTAGGAGCCCCTCAGGGAACTGAAAGAAGCTTCACACCCTGCTCAGCTCATACCCCAACCACAGCAGCTTCTTGGCAGGCTCTGCGGGGAGAACAAGATAGTGCTTGACCCCAGCAAGACAGTGAATGGTGAGGGTCACATTTTCCTGCATGCCCACAGGGTCTGGGTGAGCAGAAGTGTACTTGATCCACCACTCCTAGCCAGGACAAGAAAGGAGTCAAACCCAGAAGGGATTTCAGTACCTCACAGGGCTCTGGACCAGTGTTTGTCCCAGTACTCACCATCCTTTTCAGGGGGTTGGTCCGGTCTCCTGCCTGGCAGGAGACAGGTCTCACTTGTGCCTTGTTGGAACAGCTATGGACACCTCAGCCACAAACGGGGACATCCTCAAAAGACCATGTACGGGCCACACAGTTTCTGCAATCTGCAGTATCAGTGTCTCCTCATATTTGAATGTCAGGGACATTTTTTTCCCCTTCATTCTGCCTTTCCCTAGTTCTTGCTTTTTGCCTCCTTTGGTCCTGCCTCCCCTTTCTAAAATATCTTCCCCTGTAGCACCTCTTTCCATGTTTCCAGCCCCACCTTGGAGCACAGACTGCAGGTGCCTCCTCATACAACTTTTTCCAAGTCTCTGACTGTCCACATGTCATTTCTTCTCTGGTCCTACAAAAAAAGTAGAAGCAGGAGAGCGAGCTGTGGGAAACACCTCTACTGCAGTGGGGCAAGGTGTGATGCTTTCTCTTCAGCTGTGGTGAGAAGATAGGCAGAGGGGAAGGAGAAGAGGTCACCTCTGTTTCAGAAGTCACTGAGGTGGTGTGTCTTGTCCATTGGGAGCTCTTTTTAGACACAAGGACCCTTTAAGAGCCATTGTTGTCCGTAGCAGCTAACATTGCAGAAGTGGGCTTTCTAAATGCCAGTGTTCCTAATGACTGCTCTCTAGGGAAATGCTCATATAGCAGACTTCCAGCTCTTCTTTGCAGCATATATTTCCATGGATGAGGTGCTCCAGATCCATAAAAAGGGACAGTCCTTTGTGGATGAAGGATCTACCAGTGAAGGTGGTTCATGAGTCAAAGACCTTGCTAAGCCACACATTTCCCGTGACATGTCATCGACATGCTTTCTTTAGGCCTCAATCCCCAATATGCGAAGGATGGAAGGATGCCCCTTCTCCACCATAAAGGCATGTTAGGAGAGCAATGGTTAAAACTGTGTGAGAAGTGGAGATGACGGGAGCCCCTGCTCTCACACTGCTCCCAAGAGCGATGGGAAAAGTACCGCGCTCCAGTCTGGGTGCTTGGTGAGCAAGATTCATCGTCACAGGGGCAGCCAGGGTCATCTTCTCAGAAGGGTTTCAACAAGAGGACCATATTGGTGGGATACTTCCACCACCAAGGTAGGACCATTGAGGTTGCTGGGGAGGAATTTTGCCAGATGACACCCATCTCCACCTGTGGCAAAGGAGAAGTAAGAGGGGAGAGCCTGTCCACAGCACAGGAGCAGCAGGATCCCCAGCAGGAGGGTCAGGGCCAGCTTTTGTCCCCTGCCTGGCGGCTTGAGGGTACAGCCCTGGTATTGTCCCAGGACTGCCTGGGAAAATGGGAGGGGTTCCCGTGAAATCTTTCCATACAGTAAAACAGCGTCATAGCTGGAGAGCCAAGGGGGGACAACACAGACATTCAAAAAAATACACACACACACACCCAGCCAAACAATACCCGCAGTGTGCTGAGGGAAAGGGAGACCCATGAATTGGGAGGTTGATAAGGATTTTTCTCCAGCGAGCGCCCGCTCTCTCAACGGCCCCTTCAGTTTTCCCAGCATCCCCCCTCCCCTTTCCCTTGCTGGCTTTCTTGTTTGGGCCTTAAACAGTGCACCGTCTTTGTTCGGGATACAGGTGAACGACAATCATGTGATTAACACACACTCACACACACACGCGCGCGCACATAAAAAGCTTTTTAAGAGCGTCCAGCTTGCTCCAGACCCAAAGACAGGAGAGGAGGCCCGGCTTAGGAGGAGCAGCGGTAGCCAAGATGGGGAGAGCCACTGGGACGGACCAGCAGGCACCACCGCCTCTCTGCAAAATCCCCTTCCCGTGGAGGTGGGCATGCGAGGCAGTGAGGGGCAGGAGGGGTGGCGGTGGGACAGGTTTGGGATGTGGTGGTTGGAGGGGGTCTTGCCCCTGCTGCCTTCTTGCCCGCACTGGGCAAGCTCATGTGGGTTTGCACTGGCCACGTCCCCCTGTGATGCAGTGGAAAGTGACCATCCCAACTTTGTGCCAGGAATGGGGGGATGCAGAAGTCTCCTCTTCTCTCCCTGAGAAGGAGGGGAGCCAGGATTCTTGTGCCAAAGACAAGATCTTGACTCTCCCTGGCTCTCACATGGGATTTGCATCTTCATTGGCATGCGACTTGCTGATCCAACTATGGCGTTCTGAGGGAGCCCTCCTGCTGGAAAGGAGACATGTCTTCCCCCACAAGCTATGGTGCAGGGAGTTCGGAATGGATTTGCTCAGTTGCATGTTGTCCCAGGAGGGAAAAAGAAAAAGAGAGGGGACCAGGCAACCCAGACAGTTGTGGGAAGGTTGCAGAGGGCAGGGAGAGTTGACCCATGCTGCAAGTCCCTCTGCCCCAGCCAGAAATAGTATATGCCACATCCTTGGTGAGGATGGCGTGTCCCCTTTGATGTGAACATGCCACATAGCCTTATTACACCTCATCACCATGAGCATAAAATGTTTGGGAATCTGATTAGTCAGTCCTGAGGGGGAAGTGGAGGCTGTTGATGGGATGGCCAGGTGACCATGTGAACCATCCACAGAGGAAGTCATGAAAGATTTGGAAAAAACAGCAGTGTTTCAAATGTTTATTCTTTTTGTTTGAGGATCGCCTGAGCGTGATGCTCCAAGGAAAAGCAGGGAGGAGCAAAGGGAGAGGCCCTCCATGATGCTTGGAAGATATATATGTCTGCAGCTGGTCTCACTCGTGAGACATCATGGGATGTAACTGATAGCAGCCTGGGAGAGATCAGGACCAGGCCATATGCTTTGCCGGAGCACCCAAGCTCAGCACCGTCTCCACCACTTCCTCGTGCCCTTCTCTGCAAATTCCTTCCCGGTCTGATGTCACAACCACCCCCCAGGCTCCCAGTGTGCTGGTCATTTTCATGGGTTTTTCATGAACAAGAGAAGCAGAAGGTCCCCAAAGGCCACGTTTGCGTCACCCTCTACAGTTCAATGGCAGCCGTGATCTCCGAAGAGCCCTTCAATTTGCCTTGTGCCATCGCTGTCCCAGTAGGAAGCTGGGCACAGGAACCACTGCTGGGTTCTGGTCTTCATCACCCCTTGCTGTTTCTGGCTGAAGCTCCCAATACTTGTCCTAGACCTTCCCAGATGCCTCTTGGCTTCCAGCCATGGAGCAGCAATCTGGAGTTTCAGTGAGCTGGCTGCCTACAAGGCAGCCTGAGGAGGAAAAAAGCGGTGTAGATCCCTCCTGAGGAGATCCCCAAAGACCTGCCTGCAGACCTGCCTGGGCTATGGCAACACGACACCACATCCACATGGTTGCAGGACAGTGACCTGCAGGGAGCGGGCAGTAATTTTTGTTGTGGGGCATCAGGGGAAATGAAAAGCATGCAATGCCTGGTGTTGTTTGCTGCGTGAGTGGGTTGTTTGTGTCTCTGTCAGACTCAATGTACTGCAAAAGAAACATCGCAGTAGCTGCTCTCCTTGAGGGTGACAGAGAGTCTGGGTGGTTCCAGTTGGTACACGGCCCTGCGCTCTGATCACGCTGCGATGGAAGGACCTCAGCAAGTTCTCTGAGGACTGAGGCTGGGCTGTGGTTGCGGAGTCCCACCTGGCTCTGGAGCAGCAGAACCCCGTACTGTCTCCAGGGCAAGTTGGGGGCTGCTGTAGGTGCAGGAAAACATGCTGCCCCTGCCACTGGTGTATCGCCTTGATGCCGCTGAGCATGAGACTTCACTCAGCGGCATTTTTTGCAATAAAGCAGTGAATTACGGTGCCAGCTGCTTCAGAAAGGAGGTGTAGGGGAAAATCCCATGGAAAGGAGATGGAACAATCACCTCTGAGCATCATAAAGAACCTGGGCAGCCTGTTGCCTTGGCCTACCCAATGTTTCATCAGCATGGGTAGAACTTGCAATGGCAAAATGGGACAATTTTCCTATATTAGTTGGGTCTGGGAAGATCAAAGAGGAATGGAACAGGCATGTCTGTCTGCTACCTGCTTTGATGGGTGGCATGGAGCCTCCCTGGCTGTTAACTCCCTCGTTCCCTGCTGGAGACGCCAGGTGTACTTCCAAAAATTGAACCTCCAAAAACAAGTGTTGAAGGGGCAGAGAGCTGGGGGAAAAGGGGACTGGTTTTTGCCTTTTCTTAGATGGACTCTGGCATATCCAGTAGGATGTAACGGAGGTAAGTGGGTGCTCTCAGTCTGCACGACAGAGGAGAGGTGCCTGGAGGTGAGAGGAAGGGAGTTGTACGAGACTGGGCAGAACAACTGTAAAAGGAGACCTTCCCAGTGGGACCTGTGGTTGTAACAGTGCTGGGTGACCCTGGTGGGATCATTCAGTGGTGGCTGAGGTGATTCTGGGGTGATCTTCACCTCTGCCAGTCCCCTGGCTGCAGGGAGGCTCCCGGGGAGCCGGGGGAAGGGTTAAGTTGGGAAGGCTTCAGCCTGCTGCCTTGGCCCCTGTAATTCCTCCAGAGAGTAGGACTGGGAGAACAAGGAGCCCTTTCTGTTCACAGGAATTAATAGCAAAGAGTCATCTGGGGTGTCATTCAAGCCCTGATCAGCTCCCGGAGGAATGTGAGGGAGAGCGAGCGAGGGAGCACGGCCCAAGGCCAAGGCACCAAAGCCAGGGCAGGAGCATTTCGGCTGGTTACCAGTGTTACGGATTGGCATTTGGGCAATGGGACCATCTTCCCCTTCACCCTAGCCTCCACATCCCCTCTGCCCCAGGCAGGGTCTCACCCCAACTTCCTTACTCAAAGGGCTCCCATCAGCTCCTAAGCTTGCCCCTTGTTACCCATCACTTTGTCCCAGGGGGAAAAGATGTCCCAGACTGTCAACACTGTTCTGAACTGGGAGGGATGGGCCAGGCGACCAGATGCCAGCGTGACCCTACTGCCCCCATGGTGGACGTGAACTGCAGCGGACACCCTCTCTCCAGGGTTCACCCATCACTCCCAGCCTGTGATGACTTTGGGGTTTGTCCTCCCAGGGAACCTTGCCCATAGAGAGGATCTCCAGGGAGCACTCAATCATGGCTAGGGACATGGGGTGGTAGGCCAGGGGACCACAAAGTTTAGTGCTGAAGCCTTTGATTCTGCATTACCTTGCCCAGACTGACTTCAGTCACTGCAATTTCAGGAGGAAAAGATCAGGCCAGCAAGGTATCATGCTTGCATTTCATAGTGTTGCTTCACAGCTGCACAGGGAGGCTTGAAAATGCTGCGTTTAACGGCAACCAGCTCCAGTGGGACAAAGAGAGATTTTTTCGCCACATCTCTACTAGCCTGAGAAGGGGACCTCAGGTGGCCTGTCCTGCTTTGTGACCAGCTTGCCTCTTTTCTGCCTGGCTACATTGCTGATTGCCCACAGGACCACGCCTGGTGGCAAAACATGACCCAAGGCTCCAGTGATGCACCGTGGTCAATCCTACCATGCTGTCTATGGGGTCTTCAGGGCAACCTTCCAGGTCGGCCTGAGGTGTGTGCACGGCTGCAGCACCAATCATGAAGTGTGTTACCTGTGTGAAGTGTGAACAGAGCCATGCTGGAATGCACGAGTTACTTTTGTTGGCCAAAAATGCATCTCGCCAAAGCTTTCCTTCTTCTTCACACACACCAGGTCAACACACAACCAGGCTTAACACTAGATCTGCATCTCAGCATCCTCCAAGAGATGCGCTGTGCCACTGGGATAGACTCCTCTACGCCCTTCCCTCTCCCCGTACCATCGCCACCACAATGAGCACCCCTTGTCATAGAGGGGTTAATAAATGATGCAAGAAAGGAGCCTTTAATACACGATGACCTTTGGCTTTTCATAAATCACAGTGTTGGGCTGCAAGTGTGCGGGGGGCGCAAGGCAGTGGGGGGAGAGGATGGGAGGGGGTCCATGCAGCTGCGCCACGGAGTTGACATTGTTCCCACCATCACTAAAGTGCAACAAATCCCTCTATTGTGTTCCTGGTTTATCTGGTTCCTCTTGTTTATTAGCAGAGGTTGTTTGGCGCTGGCTCCAGCCCTGGGCGGGTGGAAAGAGTGTTGGCACGCACCAGAGGAGGGGAGGGAGGGAGTTGGGGGGACCGGGACGGGAGGACGAGAGCTGTTCATCAATGGCTGTATTGTCCCATCTTTTTTGTTGCTCCTGTAATGATATGTTCAAAAAAGGGGGATTAAATAAAATAAAAAAAAAAAAAAAAAAAAAAGAGGCAGGGGGAGACGAGAGAGGGAGGGAAAGACAAACGGCACAGAAGGACTGGGTAAGAATGGCCAGTCTAGGCCCGCAGCGGATGCTGTCGCAGCTGGGGAGGTTGGGTCGGGATGGAGCCGCGACGGGGCTGCTCTGTGCCTTTATTCAGATTGGGAGTGGTGAGCCCCAGTGGCTTGGGCTGGGCCCACCCGTGCCAACTCTATTCATGGCCAGCGGGGACAAACGTGCACACAGCAGAGAGGATGGTGCAGCAGGAGTCAGGGGCTGAGGCCAGCAGAAAAGGGGGAGGAGGGCTGTTCTTCACGTCCCTCATGTCTGAACCTGCCTTTGTACAGAAGAGGCAGTTAGGGGCACAGCATCTTCTTAAAGCATTGACAGTGTCCTTCATAGAATCCTAGAATCACCAGGTTGGAAGAGACCCACCAGATCATCAAGTCCAACCATTCCCACCAGTCTCTAAACCATGCCCCTCAGTACCTCATCCACCCGTGCCTTAAACACTTCCAGGGAAGGCGAGTCAACCACGTGGTCATCACCCCGTAACCTACTCACCCGTTATAAGAAGTACCAGGGCCCCTTCCCAATTAGCAGAGATTTTCTTGTGCCTAGACCTTGCATTTTTTCCTCTGGAACTGCTTATAGATACAGATCCATGGAAAGCTTTGCTGATCTCCATAAGGCTCAGTGGGCCAGTGCTGGAAGACGGTGGCACTTTGGTTGTCACTTTGCCTAAAGCTGGATGATCACGCAGATAAAACCACCAAGGCCACAGGGGCTTTGCTCATCATTGCTCTGCCTGTTGCTACCCATGGAGCTGAACACATACAAGCACTCCTAAGAGGTGCACTTCTTTCCATAAATAGTTTTATTGAGATCAGGGTGAAATTTATTGAGAGAAGAACCACAGAATCACAGAATCACCAGGTTGGAAAAGACCCAGAGGATCATCAAGTCCAACCATTCAGTGAAATTCTGTTTGGGATGCTCAAAGACATTTTCTAGTTTGCCTCAGGCTGGATTTATCCTGCACCAGCTGTTTCTGCTCTGGCGTCTCCACCACCTCAGAGGTATCACATAGGGGCACATTGATTTGGACAAGCAGAAAAGCTCTGCTACGGTTTTGTTTTGCCAATTGGCATCTCCCAGAGACTGAAACATTCTGCTGAACTTGAGATCATAGGTTTTATTTTGTGGTTATTAGGCTTTTGTGCCTGACCTCTCATCTTTCCACTCGGGTCAAGCTTTAAATGCAAAATGCTGGTTTGAAAATAAATGCCAAAAATTCCCTTTGAAAATGTCCATTCACAACATTTTGGCATGTAGAAAACAGAATAATTCAGGAAGATTGTCTTGAGATGAAATGTTTTGATATTTTAAAAATCCCTCTCCCACACTCACTCTCCAGCCAAAAGTTCTTGCTGAATTGGGTCTGAATCTGCAAATGGTTTCTATCCCTTACAGTCCTATTTCTTGGAAAATTATTTACCCACAATTTCTACACTTGTACCAGCCTTTCCCATCCTCAGATGATGCCTCATCTTTGCCATCCCTAGAAGGTCTCAGGGTCTCCCTAAAGTGCAGGCATGTGCCTTGATTCTTGGTTTCCCTGAGTCTCACCTTCCTTCAAGTGATCTCGGGACTCGTGGCAGGCCTGCCATCAGTCTGTGCCACCCACTCCCTGAAGATCAGGCATGAAGCCCAGCGCTGGCACAGCTGTAACTTTGTGGCCTCAAAAACCAGAGGCTTAAACTCATGTAATGAGGTTGCTCATGTTTGTGTGGGTGCTGCTGAGGGTGATTCTAAAGGGACATGTGAGAAGCTGGGTGGCAGGGCTGCAAAGGTCTGAAGCTGCAGGAGAAGTAGAAGGGAGGAGACAAGGAGATGGAACAGAATCTCGCTTACCACAGGGATGTGTGGTAATGCACTCAGAGGGACTTCCCTTCACCGGATTTGAAAATGAAGTGTGCCATAGCTGGGAAAAAAATCTGACTTGATTAAAGCTAACACTTTTCTTGCTCTTTTTTCCTGTGTAAGAATCACAGAATCACAGAATAACCAGGTTGGAAGAGACCCACTGGATCGTTGAGTCCAACCATTCCCACCAATCCCTAAATCATGCTCCTAAGTACCTCATCCACCCTAACCTTAAACACCTCCTGGGACAGCGACTCAACCACCTCCCTTGGCAGACCGTTCCAATGCCTAAACACCCTCTCCCTGTCCGTGAAGAATTTTTTCCTAATCTCAAGCCTAAATCTCCCCTGGTGGAGCTTGAGGCCATTCCCTCTCGTCCTGTCCCCTGTCACTTGGGAGAAGAGGCCAGCTCCCTCCTCTCCACAACCTCCCTTCAGGTAGTTGTAGAGAGTAATAAGGTCTCCCCTCAGCCTCCTCTTCTCCAGGCTAAACAACCCCAGCTCTCCCAGTCGTTCCTCGTAAGGCCTCTTCTCCAGCCCCTTCACCAGCTTTGTTGCTCTTCTCTGGACTCGCTCCAGAGCCTCAACATCCCTCTTGTGGTGAGGGGCCCAGCACTGAACACAGTACTCGAGGTGCGATCTTACCAGTGCCGAGTACAGAAGGAGAATAACCTCCCTGGACCTGCTGGTCACGCCGTTTCTGATACAAGCCAAGATGCCATTGGCCTTCTTGGCCACCTAGGCACACTGCTGGCTCATGTTCAGTCACTGTCAACCAACACCCCCAGGTCCCTCTCATCCTGGCAGCTTTCCAGCCAGGTTTCTCCTAGTTTGTACCTCTGCTTAGGGTTGTTGTGCCCCAAGTGCAGGACCCGGCATTTGGCCTTGTTACACCTCATGCCGTTGGTCTCTGCCCAGTGGTCCAGCCTGTTCAGGTCCCTTTGCAGAGCCTCCCGACCCTCCAGCAGATCCACACTTCCACCCAGCTTGGTGTCATCTGCAAACTTGCTAAGGGAGGTCTCAATGCCTTCATCCAGGTCGTTGATAAAGACATTAAACAGGACTGGACCCAGGACTGAGCCCTGGGGAACCCCACTTGTAACTGGCCTCCAGCTGGATTTAACTCCATTTACCACCACTCTCTGGGCCCGGTCATTCAGCCAGTTTTCCACCCAGGAGAGCGTGCGCCTGTCCAGGCCAGAGGCCGACAGTTTCCGAAGCAGAACGCTATGAGAAACTGTATCAAAAGCTTTACTAAAGTCCAGGAAGATACATCCACAGCCTTTCCCTCGTCCAAGAGTTTAGTTACTCGATCATAAAAGTGATCAGATTACTCTGGCAAGACCTGCCTTTCATGAACCCATGTTGACTGGGCCTGATCACCCGGTTCTCTTGCAAGTGTTTCATGATCGCATTCAAGATCACCCGCTCCATGACTTTCCCCGGTACCGAGGTCAGGCTGACAGGCCTGTAGTTCCCTGGATCCTCCCTGCGACCCTTCTTGTAGATGGGCACAACATCAGGCAGCCTCCAGTCCAGTGGAACTTCCCCAGTCTTCCAGGACTGTTGGAAGATGATGGAAAGGGGTTTGGCCAGCACATCCGCCAGCTCCTTCAATACCCTCGGGTGGATCCCATCTGGCCCCACAGACTTGTGGGTGTCTAGTTGGGCTAGCAAGTCTCTAACCACCTCCTCTTCGACCTTGGGAATCTCACACTTCTCTTCCAACCCCTGGGGTTGTGCACAGAGGGAACAATTTTCCTTACTGTTAAAGACTGAGGCAGAGTAGGCATTGAGCAGTTCAGCCTTGTCTTCGTCCCCTGTTACTCTTGTTCCCTCTGCATCTACTAGGGACTGGAGATTCTCCCTAGTCCTCCTTTTGCTGTTGATGTATTTGTAGAAAGACTTTTTGTTGTCTTTCACAGCCTAAAATGAGAGAGTGAACCACCCCAGTAGTTACGCAGAGATGAGCCAGGTAGTGATGACAGCATTATACAGCCAACAGCTTCCCATTTCAAAAGTGGTTCATCTCCCCAGCTCCTCCTCTGCACATCACACTCCTTCTCCAGCTATAGTCTGATCTGCTTCTCTGCTACAGGAAAGTCTCAAACCTAATGCTGGCTCCTCAGAAGGTACCTCCATACCCAATGTCATACAAAGCATCTTCATCTAATATCTGATGAGAAAGAATGAATAACTTCCATCAGCTGTTGGTATCCCTACTTGTTCAGACAAAACATCCAGGTTCACACATCCCTCCCATCCTCCAGTCCAGTGAGAGGGGACTTCATAGGTCTTCTGTATTACAAATTCAAAGAGTTATAGGGTTTTGCTGAGAAAAATCTGGTCTTACAATGAGTTTAGCAGCAATCTGGAAACAGAGTACAGTTTGCCCATGCCAACTTGAACTGGTGGCAACATCAACTCCACAGCTGAGCTGAGCAGTCACAGGAATGTATTGAAGCCAAATCCCCTTCTAAGACTGTCATGTCTCTCTTTTTTCTCATGGACAATCTAAGCTTTGCCTAACCTAATGTTACCTACCACTCTCATCAGCCCTCGCAGCAGGTGGTACTGGTGGCTTTGAAGGAGACACTTTTGTCATATCATGTCACAGAGAGGACGGAGCACTGGAATCTTGATTTATAGCAGGCAAGTGGACCCCTAAGTGTCCTCAAAGGCAAAGTATAGCCTGAGCCTGAGCCTGAGTGTCCTCAAAGGCAAAGTATAGCTCTTCACCTGAGATGTGATCATCTTCACCTGGATCACACCACAGATGTCTCCAAGAGCATTCAGTGAGCAGTAATGAGGACTATTCAGTGGGTGGCAATGAGGACTAGCCGTGTTGCCTCAAGGCTGTGCCCACAAAGCACTGTAGTTTGCAGCAGAGAGCACATCACCTTCTACATCAGCAGTTAACAGAAGAGAAAATAAGTTCTCAGCATGCGCACGAAGAGATATCCCAGACAGTGTGGGAGGTGATCCTTGGACACTGAATTCTCATCTGTGCTCATGGTGTGCCTGATTCTGCTTTCAATGGCATCCCTTAGGGCAGGGACAATACTGTGGCACATGCCATGAAGTTCACAGTCTGAGCAAGTTGTCAAGAATCTTACCGCTAGGCTTTGCTTTCCAAACCCCAGGGAAGTTCAAGGAATTACATGTCTGCCAGGTACGGCCTAGGAGTTTTTAGATGGGTATCAGCATTAGGCTGGAGAATCATAACGAGCTCAGGTCAAGTTCCTAATCAAGAGGTACATTTGGGACCTTTTAAACCCAAGTGCCACTTCTTGGGAACACAGGCCCTGCATGTCCACACAGAATCCCATCCTGCGTGTTTTGCTCCGAAGCAGAAGAGTCACAGCCTGTCGCCCCCCCAGGCTGCATGACATGGTGACTAGAGGAGCATGGCACTGCTCACTGAGCATCCTGGCCCAGATGGCACAGCTGAACCTGCCTGGCGACAGGACTCACCCGGCACCGCCGGCTGCAGCAGTGCCTGCTCCTGGACTGCCTGAAGCACAGCTGCCTCGTGTTCCCCTCTTCTCCCTACCCCCCAGGAGACTGCACAGCATCCGTGCTCCCCTGGCCACCAACGTGGCCCCTCTCTCGGGGGTCCCCTCTCTCACTGGTCAGCTCTGTTTGAATCAAGGCATGAGAATTTCTCCCTCATTCGCACAATCATCTTGCTTTCCCTCCCAGTCATCAAAATCCTCCTTCCCTGCCTCCCTCCTTCTCCTTCCCGCCACCTCCCCCTTCTCTCCCTGGAACTTCCCTGCAGCTGCAGAGCTGGCCAGACAATCGGGTGTTTTAGAGAAATACATTTTTGGGCTAATTTGCCATGCATAAGTGTTTCTCTTACCCTTTAAAGGCAAGGAACAAAGAGCACATTCTCTGGGAGCTCTGCCCTGTTGTGAGCAGCCCTGCAGCTGTACAGCGCTGTGCTACCCTCCGCTTTCCTGCTCCACTCTCTGCTAGCTGTGTGAGAAGATGGGGCTCTGCTTCTCCCCAGGACCACACCATCTCCTACCCATTGCTACAAAATTCTTCCTGTTTTTTTAAAAGCAGAGCAAGAACAAGTGGGGAGGGAAAGGATTTGGCAGCACTGTTATCTAGACTGATTTGCCATATCACTCAGGTACAGTTGTTGATGGCAAGACATCATTTATTTGGAAACAGTTTGAATTTTCCTTTATTTGAGGCTTAGTCCTGTGTCCAAGTTAAGTATTTTATCCCCTTGGTAAGTAGCACTGAGGAAATGCACTACGCACACCATATTAAATTGCATGAAACTTTACGCTATCAAGGAAACCTAGTAATTAAAAAAGAAATCATGTGCAAGGATTTCCTCACTTCAAACTCTGCTGCCCATCCCTGGTTGGGGAATTTCTCAAACAGGAGGATTTTCCTTCTTAAGGCTAGGATGCTGAGTGATGGAACAGATTTAACCTGGTGGACCAGACTGAGAAGATGCAGATGTTCTGGCATGAACCACTCACAGGCCGGGGGAGAAGGAGACGGCTTGGAGCAGCTACAACTAAAGACACCGAGGCACTAAAGATTTTTGTCAGCCTTTTGGGGATCCCATTTCAGCACTTGTTGAACAACCTTTTTCCTATCCATGGAAAGCTAATCCAGCAAACAACTTCCCAGATGGGGTAACAGTTCTGGCATAAGCAAAACAGGTCTTTTAAACCAGCCATAGTGAAGTCACTCCCTCCATTTCAGCAACACTATAACCAGGCAAAATCTCCCACTTAGCCCAATCCCACCCACTGCAAATACTAACTCAGTCCAAATCAGCCCCATTTTCAGTTCCAAATTTAACACAGTCTAAGGCAGGTAAAGCAGTAAAGTCTAACCTGCCCAGAGCATGCCTATCACAAGCTGCTATCTCGAACCTGCATTAAGACTGCACTCAGTCCATGTAAGTGTAGCTCAGTTGGATCAAAGCCAACGTGACTCGGGCCACGCCAGCCATACCCAGGCCATTCTAACCAAATTCAAGCCACAATCCATTTAGAGACTGACTGGGATACTGATGGACCAAAAGCTGGGCAGCAGCCAACATTGTGTTATTGTGGCCCAGAAGGCCATCTGTATCCTGGGCTACATCAAAAGAAATGTGACCAGCAGGTCAAGACAGTGATTTTCCACCTCCACTCTGCTCTCCTGAGACCTCATCTGGAGTGCTGCATCCAGCTCTTGAGTCCTCAGCATAGGAAAGATATGGAGCTGTCGGAGTGAGTCCAGAGAAGGGACCTCAAAAATGGTCCAAGAGCTGGAGCACAAGGACAGACTTGAGAGAGTTGGGGGTGTGCAGCCTGGAGAAGAGAAGACTCTGGAGGGACCTTATAGTGACCTTCCAGTACTGAAAGAGCTACAGGAAAGATGGGAACAGACTTTGTAGTAGAAGCTGTTATGACAGGACAAGGAGTAATGGATTTAAACTAAAGGAGGGTAGATTTAGATTGGATATAAGGGAGAGTTTTTTTCACAATGAGGATGGTAAAAATCTGGAACAGCTTGCTTGAGGGAGGTAGTGGAGGTCCCATCCCTGGAGGTGTTCAAGACCAAGCTGGATGGGGCTTGAACACAGAGAGGAGAGGAGAGGAGAGGAGAGGAGAGGAGAGGAGAGGAGAGGAGAGGAGAGGAGAGGAGAGGAGAGGAGAGGAGAGGAGAGGAGAGGAGAGGAGAGGAGAGGAGAGGAGAGGAGAGGAGAGGAGAGGAGAGGAGAGGAGAGGAGAGGGAGAGAGGAGAGGAGAGGAGAGGAGAGGAGAGGAGAGGAGAGGAGAGGAGAGGAGAGGAGAGGAGAGGAGAGGAGAGGAGAGGAGAGGAGAGGAGAGGAGAGGAGAGGAGAGGAGAGGAGAGGAGGAGAGGAGAGGGAGAGGAGAGGAGGAGAGGAGAGGAGAGGAGAGGAGAGGAGAGGAGAGGAGAGGAGAGGAGAGGAGAGAGAGGAGAGGAGAGGAGAGGAGAGGAGAGGGAGAGGAGAGGAGAGGAGAGGAGAGGAGAGGAGAGGAGAGGAGAGGAGAGGAGAGGAGAGGAGAGGAGAGAGAGGAGAGGAGAGGAGAGGAGAGGAGAGGAGACTGCATCAGCAGAAATGCATTTCGGGGAACGTGTAGTGCAGGAAAAGGTGAAGGCCTTGTGGACTTGAGAAAAAGATCTTGGGTTTCTAAGATAGGGAAGTCCAACTTGGAAGAAATGATAGCTAGAGGAACATGCAGCAGAAGAAGATGTAATCAGCAAATCCAACCAAGTGCTAGGACAGTGGGACACACTGAGGCTCACCTGGTACAGCTCACTAAATCCCTCAGTTCCTTCCTGACTCTGAGCTCTCTGCACTCAGCAAGGTCAGTAGCCATATGCACGTAAGAACTTAGTTCCAATAGGAAGCCATTAGTGTAGCCAAGGCTCAAAGCCATGCATTTATTGATAGTGCAGTGGCACTTGTCCTACACAGAACACCACCTGCACTTAGCTTGGCTGAGGTATTAATGCTCTGAGATGCCTGCCTTGCTGTGCTACTGTGAATGAGTTGTGTGAGGAAGCAGTGGGGAGCTCTCTTCTTGTAAAGCAACTCCAGTAAGTGCCAGTCAGATATTAAAACCGTAGTGCTGAGAAAAAGTAAATTTCTGCCAGACTCAGCTGCAATAGTGAAAATCCCATTGAGGAACGGGTTTAATCATGTTTAGCATCTACTCCAGGTAAATGTCCTTCAGTCCCTCTAGGAGATTCAACTTGAAAATGTCCCTGGCAGGGCTGCAGGGGAAATAGAATTGTTATGGTTGAAAAAGACTTCCAAGATTATCTAGTCCAACCACCAGCCCAATACTACTATGTCTGCTAACCCATGTCCCAAAGTGCCACATCTACACTGTTCTTGAAGAATCTCCAGGGAAGGAGACTCTACCACTTCCCTAGGCAGCCTGCTCCAATGCTTCACCATTCTGTCGGTAAAGAACTTTTCCCAATATCCAATCTGAACTCCCCCTGGTGCAACTTGAGGCCATTTCCTCTCATCCTGTCACTTGTTACTTGGGGGACACAACACAGGTGGTCTGAGTGGCAGAGGTAGGTTGGACACCAAGACCAAGTGCCAACACAAACACCCCAAAGCCCGAGATGAAGATAGCAGGAGCAAAATTCAGCTCCAGCATTTGTGGTTACCATCTCAGTAAAGAGAGAAAGAGGTAGAAAGGAAAGAGAGAGAGAAGGTTAGGGAGTGGGGGAGGGCCTGGAGCCTGCAGACTTCTGTTGCCACATGATTTTCCTGGTTGTTTTCAAAGCACTGCTCTAACACACGCGCACAAGTCCCATGTGATTACTCACTTATGAAAGCACAGTCGCAATGTGTTCATCTCGCATCCGCTTGGCAATCCACCTGACTGCAGGCTCTGTGGGCACCCACTGCATCCTCCTCATCTGCACCATTGAGCCAAGTAGGCTGGGTGACTCATGATAGGTGGACACTCCTCTTGTCCACGGGAGGTCAGGAAGCAGAGAGAAGGACCATCTTTCCTCTTCCAAACTGTTCTTCGCTTCTCTTTGCCCATCACTATGTGAGGAGGCTCCAGAGGCAGGATGCCCTCCCTCCTGTACTGTCACGGGGAGAAAAAGATTTTATTTCAGATCTGTCTGTCTCAATTCTTTTAATTTACGAAGCACCTGGAAACAAGTTGAGATACAAACTAACCTGGTATAAGCTGATATATGAGCTGATATATAAGCTGAAGGCTGGTTGGCAAAGTCTCATGGGAGACAGTGCTTAAGGGCAAGGGAGCCCATGAAGGCTGGGAGCTCTACAAAAAGGAGATCCTAGAGGCTTAGAAGAAAGCCATCCCCATGTTCCATAAAAAAAGCTGGCAGGGGCAAAAACCAGCTTGGCTGAACAGTGGGATCATGAGTGATATCAAGAAGAAGAGGAATGTTTATGGGCTCTGGAAGAGGGGACAGGCCTCTTGGGTGGACTACAGGAGGGAGGTGAGATTGTGTAGAGAAAAAATCAGAAGGGCAAAGGCTCAACTAGAAATCAGATTGGCAAAGTCAGTGAAAGATAACAAAAAATATTTCTATAAACATATAAATAATAAAAGGAGGACTAGGGAGACCATACAGTCCCTACTGGATACAGAAGGAGCAACAGCTTACTAGGGAAACCATACAGTCCCTATCGGGTACAGAAGGAGCAACAGTGACAGAGGATGAGGAGAAGGCTGAGGTACTTAATTCCTTCTTTGCCTCAGTCTTTAATTGTAAAGAAAGTTGTTTCCTTTCTGTACAAACCCCAGAGCTAGAGGAGCAACATGAGGCTCCCATGGTCCAAGAGGAGGTGGTCAGAGCCTTGCTAGCCCAACTAGACACCCACAAGTCTATGGGGCCAGATGGGATCCACCTGAGGGTATTGAAGGAGCTGGCGGATGTGCTGGCCAAACCCCTTTCCATCATCTTCCAACACTCCTGGAAGACTGGGGAAGTTCCACTGGACTGGAGACTGGCTGATGTCATGCCCATCTACAAGAAGGGTCGCAGGGAGGATCCAGGGAACTACAGGCCTGTCAGCCTGACCTCGGTACCGGGGAAAGTCATGGAACAAGTGATCTTGAGTGCAATCATGAAGCACTTGCAAGAGAACCGGGTGATCAGGCCCAGTCAACACAGGTTCACAAAAGGCAGGTCTTGCCAAACTAACCTGATTAACTTCTATGACCAAGTGACTAGACTCTTGGATGAGGGAAAGGCTGTGGATGTGGTCTTCTTGGACTTTAGTAAAGCCTTTGATACAGTTTCTCATAGCGTTCTGCTTCGGAAACTGTCAGCCTCTGGCCTGGACAGGCACACACTCTCCTGGGTGGAAAACTGGTTGAATGACCGGGCCCAGAGGGTGGTGGCAAACAGAGTTAAATCCAGCTGGAGGCCAGTTACAAGTGGGGTTCCTCAGGGCTCAGTGCTGGGTCCAGCCCTGTTCAATGCCTTTATCAATGACCTGGATGAAGGCATTGAGTGCACCCTTAGCAAGTTTGCAGACGACACAAAGCTGGGTGGAAGTGTTGATCTGTTGGAGGGTCGGGAGGCTCTGCAAAGGGATCTGAACAGGCTGGACCACTGGGCAGAGACCAACAGCATGAGGTGTAACAAGGCCAAATGCCGGGTCCTGCACTTGGGGCACAACAACCCTGTGCAGAGCTACAGACTAGGAGACGTCTGTCTAGAAAGCTGCCTGGAGGAGAGCGACCTGGGGGTGTTGGTTGACAGCCGACTGAATATGAGCCAGCAGTGTGCCCAGGTGGCCAAGAAGGCCAATGGCATCTTGG
Organism: Clamator glandarius; assembly: GCA_033459285.1. NCBI lineage: Eukaryota > Metazoa > Chordata > Aves > Cuculiformes > Cuculidae > Clamator > Clamator glandarius. The sequence continues at coordinate 28,023 of JAUNZM010000833.1, forward strand.
CTTGTATCTGAAATGGTGTGACCAGCAGGTCCAGGGAGGTTATTCTCCCTCTGTACTCGGCACTGGTGAGACCGCACCTCGAGTACTGTGTTCAGTTCTGGGGCCCTCACCACAAGAGGGATGTTGAGGCTCTGGAGCGAGTCCAGAGAAGAGCAACAAAGCTGGTGAAGGGGCTGGAGAACAGGCCTTATGAGGAGCAGCTGAGAGAGCTGGGGTTGTTTAGTCTGGAGAAGAGGAGGCTGAGGGGAGACCTCATTGCTCTCTATAAGTATCTGAGGGGAGGTTGTGGAGAGGAGGGAGCTGGCCTCTTCTGCCAAGTGACAGGGGACAGGACAAGAGGGAATGGCCACAAGCTCTGCCAGGGGAGATTTAGGCTGGACATCAGGAAAAAAATTTTCACAGAAAGAGTCATTGGGCACTGGCAGAGGCTGCCCAGGGAAGTGGTTGATTCACCTTCCCTGGAGGTGTTTAAAAGACGGGTGGACAAGTTGCTGAGGGTCATGGTTTAGTGTTTGATAGGAATGGTTGGACTCGATGATCCGGTGGGTCTCTTCTAACCTGGTTATTCTATGATTCTATGATTCTATGATATTCCATATTTGATTTACAAATAGGTGCAGATTCTTTTTCCTTGGGTAGAATTTTTTCTTGTACCATCATCACAGAGGTCCCATTTTACCTAAAGATCCACTGAATAAAAGAGAAATCCTCCTTAGAAAGGTCAGAAAGGAGGCTAAGGGAGCATGTTTACAGGGAAATAAAGCTGGTTGCTTTTTTAGGGATGGGCTATTTGGCCTATTTTCGATTCATTTGTATAAAGAAGCCCTAAGCACAGTAAAATTATGCCTCCTGGCCAAAGGGAGGTCTAAGACATGAGCAAGAGAGATGCATTTTATGAGGATGGAATTTTTTAAGGCCAACTATAGGAACTGGATTCATAGAGGCTGTGATGGGACAAGACTATGCTGCAGAAAATACATTTTTAGGGGTGATTTCCTTTTTCTCTCTACAGTCCTACATGCCAACATCCCTAGAGGCAATGTCAATGGAAAAAAGTCATCCCCTCATATGCTCAAAAAAATCCTCCAGTGACCTTTGCCAAAACCAAAGCTCCTGTGAAGAAAGGATATCTGACATTTTAAAACGCTGGTATGGTCAAACCACCAAACGTCATTCCTACCTCCTTTTCCCAGAGAATCAGTCCTTGCTTTAAGTTGCACAAGAGGCAATGCCACCACTTCACCACAACTTACGCCTCCCATGGCCATGCCTCTTTCCTGCACCCTCAGTAAGTTTACTCCATGAAGGGTTAATTCAACCAGGACCTTTTACTCCCAGTTGTTTTCCAAGTAGCTGAGAGAATAGGTCTCTTGTTACAAACATGGCTTCTGGGCATTTGGTGATGCTTTCCCTTTTCTCTCTCTCTGTACCACAAAAGAATCTTTTGTTCTTGTCCCTCGGTCTCATTTACTCTCCCCCACCCTGCTCGCCTCTTCCCTCCATTGGCTGCCAAGTGACTAAGGAATGGCAAAAAAATGACCATAGCGTGGTCATGGCAAATATTTCTTCAGCTATTATCTGACAGAGACCTTGAGCATCTATGTGAAGGGCCCTCTGCCTTCCCGCGGGCTTCTCCTAGAGATGGGAAAAAATTAGTCAGACACAACAGGGCAGGATATAATTTGAATCAGCCCAACATGCTAATGGAAATGTCTTGCAAATGGAGTCATGGTGCCTGTTTCAGGAAAATAAAATGATGGGGATCCAGGACTGGCAAGAGTCCAGTGGCGGCTTCAATGGCTCTTGATTTTTATAGGAATTCTGCAGTTATTAAAAAACATGAAAGGCACAAAAAAGTCAGTTTCTTGCCTCCACATATACTGATTCAGCTCTTTGTAAGCTGGAGCTGACATTCTTTGTTAGATGCACTGTAGTGTTGTATAGTTGCTCCACACCATTGCTGTAAATCCTCCTGTGCATGATTTCCCACCACAGAGAAGCTGTGGCAACTCCCCAGGGACATCACATCTTCCCACACCCCACTGAAACTATACCTCAGGCATTCCCACAGATATCCTTCTAGCCATAGTCTCCTTGCACATATTGCTCCACCGAGTCATTTTACTCGTACATACACAGATATCTAAAAGCTCACATGATGCTAAAGTCACTGCAACTTCCAAAATGACCTTTCTGCAACAGAAACAATTTCCCAGCCAAATTCCCACCTCCCTACCTTTTTGAGCGTTTGGGTATGTCCTTCACTGATACTGCCTTCTGCAAGAAAATCTAATTATTCTGTGCCTGAAGAAAATCTTGCTGTTTCTGCCTTTCTGTTCATCTTCTCTACTGACCCTGTTCACTCCTCTGGCTACCGTTTGTTCCAAGTCCATCTTCATCCATGTCGTGCCTTAGGTGAACATGGCATAATCTCCTGGCTCCACCTGCCAAGCTTTCTGCACTCTTCTTCCATTCAGTGCCTTAAGTATTTTGGAAGGCCCTTGAAACGATCATAAAATTTCAGCCTTAGAGACTTCCCGCACACACGCATACAAAGCTGTGGATGTAAGGCTTTATCTGGAGAATTTTTATTCCTGTAGAGAAGGGGAATGGACTATACAGATAAAAGGGCCATTATATTCCCACATTAGAAGGACTTCTTGTCTGGTGGATTTTAACCAAGCTGGTTAAACCATCATAAAAACAGTGCACTGACTGACTCCTTATATTCATATGACTCTGCTCACAATAAAGATTTGTGCTAAGTCAACTATATCTGTTTTGAAATTGCATGCAGAAGCATCAAACCCATCTAATATGAAATAATTAATGAATATATAATAATTATTTTCCTGCCTCTTGGCTTGATAACATCTAAATGAAGCCCAACACAGACACAGAGATCCTTACTGCAGTCCCAGCTGTGTCCCACTGCTGCCACAGTAGTTCTATCCTACAGAGGTGCTCACCAGGAGTGTACAGTCAGCCCTAGCAGATAAACACTGATCATCTCCATCACAAAAGACAACTGGAGAACCCTGAGATGAAGAATTTTACCCTGGTCAAAAACCAAGTCTCTGGCAGATCCAGAAACTCGTTGATTCAAGCACTGTTTGTCTAGTCCTAAAAATACAAATGCCCCCACCAAGCAGTGCCTGTGATGAAGCAATGCATTGCTGGATCCTCTTAGAAACTCCCATTTAGCAATGGTCAAACAGAGAAGAGGACTTGCTTCTCCCTGGTTCCAACTCCCCTTCACAAGGCAGGATCTCACATTTTTTCAATGGAGACTACTATCCTAAACGATGTTACACTGCCTAGAGAGCCTTGTCAGGGTCGTCTTTGCACCCTGTGGAGACCAAGAGGTCAGATGTCGAAGTCACTTTGGAAAAAAAGAATCTACCACCATCTCTTTTACGGATGAGATGCCGAGGGATGGATTATGGATTCTTACTTAGATAATTTTGGATGAATAAAGAAAAGAGAGGAGAGAGAGCTGGATGGCTAAATAAAGCCAATGAGATCACATGTTCTGCCTTTTTATCTGCTTTTCTCTTTCTGCTTTTGGGCAACAAAGCTTCCTTTGATACAGAAGAAGAGGAGGGGTAGGGAGGCTGGGGAGAAGGGGTGCCAGAGTCACCCCAATGGCCCCTGGTCACTTATCCACACTCCTTAATGTGAAGTTCCCACTGACAGAGACAGAAAAAATTAGTGATCTCATGATTCCAGAGATAATTTATGCAAACAACCCTGGGTGATGAGGGGTGACAGGGACAGGAAACTGGGGTAAATTATTAGTGATGAAAGGCAAGAAAGGGAGACAAAAGGGTAGGAATGATAGAGAAAGGGGACACAGAATGTAGGGCCTTGTAGGACAACTTTTGACAGAGTCAGAAACTGACAATCAGAATCAAAAAAAGAATGTGTAGAGGGTTTGTAGGGAAAAGGAGAAGAAAGAGGAGTTTTGAGACCAAAGGTAACAGGGTGGATGGAAGAAGGTTTGGCGTGACATTGCATGGCAGGACTGAGGGCAGGGTCAGGGATGAGAGTGGACTGAGTTGTTGAGGATGTATTGAGGGAGTCTGAGCTCAAAGACAGTGTGGTGGGATGAGGAACAAGGGCTAGATATGAGTGTGAGAAGGAAAGGAGAGTACCTACAGCAACCCAGAGGACTAAGCAGAATGGGTAAGACTTAGTGAAACTTGTTACTTCTTCATCCTCCTTACACAAAACCACAGTCAACTAATCTGCCTAGAGAAAAATCCAGGAATACAATGGGGAGATATTTACTGCCTAAGGCATTTGGCCACGTATAAGGGAGGCAGTGGTAAAGCAGTGGGACTGGAGACCAGCAGCCTGGTTTCCACTTTGGTTTGTCTCTCTGCAGGAGACCTCCACACCCACCCAGAGAATCACTGCCTCTATATCACACCTCAACAGACATCAGCCACTTCCTTCAGCCTTCTTCCTTTCCTTCCCTCCTGTGCTTTCTTTCCTTCTTCCCTCCCTCCATCTTTCCTCGCCATCTCCCCACAGGGAAACAAGAGCTCAATGTAGCTGGCAGAAGAAGTCCCACCTTCTTCTCCATCCCAGCAGGGGCGTTGCCACCCCAGGGGATCTTGTTCCTGGACAGTGAAGGACCCAGGGCCCAGCAGATGCTTTTGAGCCCACAGGGCTCCTGATGCAGCTAGGAAAAAGGAGGAGATGAAGGACTAGGGGAACAACTAAAAGAAAAATGTCACCTATTACAAGATGCAATATCCATGTGTCACAGACCCTCCCTGACACTGGTCTGTCCTGGGGGCTCATCATATCTCTCTCCTCCTCTGTCTGCTCTGTGGCAGTTAATCAGTGACTCACTGACAGTCTCTGTCCATCACTCCTCTCTGCACACAATGGGGTAATTAAACCCTGACCCTCCGCTTCTTTTATCCGTTTCCTCTGTGCAGTCACTCCCCAAAACCGCAGAGAGGAGGGCATGCTGTGGAGGCTCCTGCCCCAGCCTCCAGCTGTAATGAAGGTGTAAAGCACAGGAAGGACTGGCTGTGAAAAGAAAGATGCTAAGGGGGCAGCCAGAGAGGAATTGAGTGGCACAAGACTGCCAACACATTTATGCTGAGCTCTGCTAATCTACCTCTGCCATGGATGCTTGCAAACTTTCAACACTTTATCATCACACCCACAAGTTGTTCAGCATCATCCCCTGCCCACAGCAAACCCACCCAACCTCTGTGTGTCCTCAGGGCAGTCCCAGGTACAGGTGCCAGGCTCAGGTCTAGCAAAGCTTCCCAGGACCCTCAACACCTCCAGCCCTGGGCTTGCTGCTCCACAATACCACCCAGTTTTGTCGATGTACCACAACTCACGGCTTCTGCACTCCCTCGTGCAAACCCAACACCTCCACTAGGGCTAAGTCTAGTGCCTCATATCCTGGCATATCAGGCTTTCTTCATTAAACACTTGCAGAAAGTAGATGGAGCGCTTGGTGGCAGGGTGCATCTCTTCTATGATGCTATGATTCTGTGATCCCATGGAGCATAGCAGGTGGACCCAGGTGCTGGCCAGGGCAAGATGATGTTGCTCTCACCTGCGCAGCATGACAAGAGGGGATACACCCTGTGATAGACAGGACTCACAAAATCATAGTATCACAGAAGGATTTGAGTTGGAAAGGACCTTAAGGATCACCCACTTCCAAACCTCCTGCCATGGGCAGGGACACCTTCCACCAGGTCAGGCTGCTCAAAGCCTCATCCAGCCTGGCCTTGAACACCTCTAGGGATGGGACATCCACAGCTTCCCTGGGCAACCTGTGCTGGTGCCTCAACACCCTCATAGGGAAAAATATCTTCCTAAGAACTAATCTAAATCTCCCCTCTTTCAGTATAAAAAAATGCCAGGAAGTCCCTTTTTTTTACTTTCTTTTTTTTTTTTTTTTTTTGGCTTTCTGGCAGTCTACACAAAATTTATTACACAGACTGATAAACAGCCAAAGATGATGCCGAGCAATTCAGACTCGGCTTCCTCCTCCCTACCCTGAGTGGAGAAGCTGCCTCCCCTCCCACGCATGAGCAAGAAGGGCTGGGGCCACCCGGGGAAGGGCATGACGGGTAAAGCAGTGCCCCTCGAACAATTAAGCACTGTCCCAGGCACTGCACAACCCCTGTCCCGAGAACAAAAGAGTCACACACAAGAGACCTGACTGTGAAGCCTCCATCCGCTTTCATCACTGACCCCTAGGGCAGTCGGGGCACAAGGTCAGTCCACTTAAACTCCAAACTCATCCAGAAATAGAGCTGGGAAGTGGGCAAGGGTGGCCAAGTGCAGGGGTCCCCAACCATTTGAGGGGTTCTTTGACTGAGCCATTTCATTTCATCAAAGACACTTTTTTTTTTCTGGAAGGAAAATGGAGAGCAGCGGGTGTGAATGGAGTAAGGGGGAGGCAGGGTGTTCACCGTGAATTATGACCACTCTTAACAAGAGCCTTCACATTACAGAGGTGAGGAGAGGATGGGGTAATTGGGCATGTTAGACCCATGCATAACAAGGGCATGTTTCTGCCTGTTTCCCACCCTCCACTCTGCCGCTGCTCATGAGATGTGCACCCCATCACCATTCCGCTGTGCAGATCCACACTCAAGAGCTCAGCCCAAGGACCATAGTCTTTGGTAGTGCCTCACCAGATCATGAGTCCTGGGCTGTGCAATAGCTTGTGGTTATATCCCTGGCATGGGAAGGCTGAAAGTTGCTTAGTAAACTATTATAAAAACGATTAGCCAAGCCAGGGCTCATGCTTTCCACCTGCAGGGCCTCAGAAAACCCATTAGGCTTTAAGTTGCTCTTTTGTCAGGTTGTAAGTGCTGTCTTTGCATGTAAAGTTTTTTAGAGCGAGTCCAGACAAGGGCCACAGGCATGATCAGAGGGCTGGAGCACCTCCCATGCAAGGACAGGCTGAGAGAGCTGGGCTTGTTCAGCTTGGAGAAGAGAAGGCTGAAGGGAGATTTTATAGCAACCTTCCAGTACTTTAAGAGTTCCTACAGAAAAGCTGGGGAGCAGCTTTTTTTTCACAGGGTGATAGGACAACAGGAAACGGTTTTAAACTGAAAGAGGGGAGATGTAGATTAGACATTAAGAAGAAATCTTTTGCTGCGAGGGTGGTGAGACACTGGAACAGGTTGCCCAGAGAATCTGTGGATGCCCCATCCCTGGAGGTGTTCCAGGCCAGGTTGGATGGGTCTTTGAGCAACCTGATTGAGTGGAAGGTACCCATGACACGAAGGTTGGAACTGGATGATATTTAAGGTCCCTTCCAACTCAAATCATTCTACGATACAGGTAACAGCTGGACTTTCTAGGGGTCAGCACTGAGCAGGGTATCAGTGGTAGGTAAGATCATATGCTCCTGAGATCTGTCTTCAGGACTAGAAGTCGAATTCTATGGGGAATAAGTCAAGGGAGAATGAAAAGTGTTTGGTGCATGTGGAAATACAATGCATCTTCCACAGAGTATTGTCCATTTCACCAGGCTTCTTCGCCCTGGATAACCTTCTGATAATCCTAAATGCAGGAAATTTCAGAGGAAGGACAATTTAAACACAGGAGGGGAGGGGGAAAGAAGTACAAGAGAAAAAAATTAATCAATGCATAAAAATACTGCTCTTCACCACAAAAATGTGAAATTTCACCATCCAAACAAAGACAGTCTGAACCCCAAAGCACAGTGATACTGTGTTAAGCAGAAACTCTACAGGTCAAGCCCTCAGGGCTTCAAGCCCTCACAAGGAAGAACATCTCCAGTTTGTCAGGGTGAACTGAAGGTACATCTTATTCTGGGAAGAGTCTGAATACAGCAGCAGCAAAATGTACAAGCTGGGAAATAAGCAGTGGGGTCATTTGTAGCTATGCTTTCAATATTTCTCATCCCTTCCTCTCTTGAACTGGTAGCCCCAGGATGCATATGTTAACATCAAACACCAGCCCTGGCGTGGGACAAACCACCCCTGCATGGGACTGTCCCCTACTCCACCCAAGACACCGCCTCCATCTCCCCTCTGCACCACAGAGGTGTTTGGAGGACCCAGCAGAACAGAGGCAGGGAGAGGGCAGGCAGGCTGCAGAGCGGTGAGCAGGGAATACAATCCTTGTATTTACCCACTGAAGGTTCCCCCAAAACCAGACAACATGGTTCAAGCAACAGCAATCAAGGAGGAGGTTAGTTCAGCATTAGTCATGTTGACGCTGTCAACAGAAGCAGAAAAGCAGCCAGTAACATGTGATTCAGCACAGACCCAGAAGAAATACATCCAAATGCCAAGAAGCCAACTAGTCATGCAACGTGTGATTTGCTTGCAGGCTCCTTATTACCCGTGATGAAAGACAAGCAGAAGGGAGTTTGACTTTCAGACCCTGAGAACCTGAGGCTGACTTTTCATGGGTTGTCTATTTAAGGGAGGAAAAATGCCCGTACTTGCAAAATGAGCCCTCTTGCTCCAAGCCGTATTGGCAGACAGTAAGCAGTGAGCCTATTTTTAATGCTAAAGCTGCATTTCAAATTTTTTTATACAATTAATCAGACCCATTCTTGAGAACTAAAACCTTCATGGGATTTTTTACAGGCTAGCCAGATTTATGATTTTGGATTTTAGATTACTATTTTCAGCAATAATTCGTTACTTTTCCCTTCAGGAGAAGGCGATTGGTTGGATTTCTAATACTGAGACAGACATGGCTTTAGGGCATATGCAGGTTCATTCTCCATCTCAGACAGAATCCAATCGATCTTGGATGTGTTGGAGTGACTGTACACAAAAGACACTGTCAGTCAGCACATGTGTACAAAGGCTGATGCTTCAGGGACATACTAAAGGACACACACAGGGCACACACACCTGTGGAGCAGCACAAAACCAAGGCACAACAGACCTACAGGATTTGGTCCTGTCAGTGTCAGTAAGTCTATTTTATGTTTTACTCCAGTTCTTCCTCTTCCCTTTCTTTCTAATGACAGGAGCTACCAGAAAAGGAGGCATTCACAGGCCTTTTTTCTCCTCTTGCAGTTCTCATGGCAAAAGCAGACCTAGGAGAAATGGGGTCCTGGAACTTCTTCTAAGCCATCTGTTGGCCATCCATGCACAAGGATCTCAGCAATCCTCTTGGGCACAACCATACGATTTATGCTGTGCATGTGTTCTGTGTTTTTACCCCCTTTGCAGTAAAGTAAGCAAAATATCCCACCACTGCAAACCCAATGTGCTGGAATCCAGTCCCCCTTCCAGCTGCAGAACTTCTCGGCAATGCCCACACGGTGGAGCTCCTCCCTTAGAATTGGATCTCAGCTGACTGGTCCAGTGTCCACCTCCTCCCTGGGCGATCCTGCAAAACCCATGGTCAAAACAAGGAGGAGGCAGCAAAGGGACAGAGTGGGATTCCTAGACCCCTAACTCACTGCAGGCAGCAGTCCTGCCCCGGCGAGGGACAGACAGCTAGCTCCTCTTCCGCAAGCTGCTGGGTGATATTTGCTTAATTAGCTCCTGTCTGTATTCACGGTCAGCTTTGGGGAACATTATGTAGGGTTTCCTCTGTGTTCAGCAGTGCCCAGCCAGGAGCTGGAATTCAGCAGCAGCTGCAATGTAACTGTATTTGTTAAATATGTTAATTCCCAACTGTATATAGCAAAGTTATAGGAGAACAGGAAGACACATTTTTTAAAAAATGCATTTTCAAGTAAATATTTCAGGAGAAGAAAGCTATGGATGTTTTTTTTTGATTCAAGAATTTAAAGGATTATACAAGAAAATGTATAATGACGGCCACAAAGATAATCAGAGGGCTGGAGCACCTCCCATATGAGGACAGGCTAAGAGGGTGGGGGTTGTCCAATCTGGAGAAAAGAAGGCTCCGAGGAGACCTGATAGCAGCCTTCCAGTACTGAAAGGGCTATAGGAAAGATAGAGACTCTTTATCAGGGAGAGCAGAGATAGGATGAGGGGTAATGGTTTTAAACTGAAAGAGGGGAGATTTAGATTAAATATAAGGAAAAAATGTTTTACAGTGAAGGTGGTGAGGCACTGGAACAGGTTCCTCAGGTAAGTTGTGAATGTCCCATCCCTAAAAGTTTTAAAGGCCAGGCTGGATGAGGCTTTGAGCAACGTGGCCCAGTGGCAGGTGTCCCTTAGGGGATCTAGAACTGGATGATCTTTAAGGTCCCTTCCAACCCAACCCATCTGATGATTTTCTGATAGGCAACTATGTTTCCAAATGTTGCGGGGTGTTGCGGGGTCTCTCTCAGAATCATAGCACCGTGGAATCTGCCTGGTTAAACTTTCACCGCTTCTGGGGATGGATATTCTGCCACTTCTCTGAGCTGCTACAAGTGTTTGCCCACCCTTATAGTAATTCTTTTTCTTTTATCTGAATGGAATTTTCATGCTGCAACTTGTGACCCTTGTCTCTTCCCTTTTGTTGTGCAAAAGCCTTGGTAAGAGACTTAATCTGTTTTATCATCCCCAGTCTAGTGCAATTGTATTGCGGAGCCCTAGTGAGCTTCTCATGTGTAGAGATCAGGACCTGGCTCATCAGTTCTAGCACTTCACAGATGGAAAACTCCTGACAGTGCCCAGGGTCAGGATGTCAGCCTCTTCTCTTCCAAGAGCTCCCACCTGAAGGACTGCATTTCTCATTCAGCTTCCCTTCATAAATAAATCATCTCTCAGACCCAGGACTTCAAAGTGATAATTAACAGCACGTTCCTGCCCTTATACTCCAGTATCGTGGGTTGCTTCAGTCAGCGTTTGGATGTATGTAGTTGAGAGGTTCATGAGGCCGCATGCTGCAAACACTGACCACCCTCTCAGCCAGCAAGACAGGTCATTGTCATCAGCCAGACCTTGTTCCTGGTGGCGGAGGAGTTTTAAAGGGTTAGTTTTGGTTTGTTGTTTTTTTTTTTTTGATCTGCATCAATAAGTCAGGTTTGGCAGCCTGCTAATTGCTCTGAAGCCAGCAGCAGCTGGAAGAGGTGACACATAGTGCAACAGGCCACTGCATTCTTCTGGGAAATGAAAGCATTCTCCCAGTGATGGTGTCGTCTTGATGGAGGCAGAGAATTCATTTGAACACCTAACCACTACCCCATACACACATTGCAGAGAAGAAAAACATGTGGAAGCTCAGCGATTCTGCTGTGCACATGGCAGTGTGGTGGTTTTGCATACAGCTATGCTGACTGGCTTCTAAAACATTGATTCCACAGGTCCTAGCCAGCCAGCCAGCAGCAGGGGCAATTGTGCCAACCCGTTTCAAAGCCCCATGCAATATTACAGGCTTGGGGAAGAGTGGCTGGAAAGCTGCCTGGTGGAAAAGGACCTTGGGGTGCTGGTCAACAGTCAGCTGAACATGAGCCAGCAGTGTGCCTAGGTGGCCAAGGAGACCAACAGCATCCTGGTTTGGACCAAAAATAGTGTGGCCAGCAGGAGCAGGGAGGTGATAATATCCTTGTAGCTGGTGCTGGTGAGGCTGCACCTTGAATCCTGGGTTCAGTTTTGGGCCTCTCAGTACAGGAAGGACATTTAGTGGCTGGAACACGTCCAGAGGAAGGAACAAGGCTGGTGAAGGGGCTGGAGAACAAGTCTTAGTTTCTTTTCCCAAGTATCGAGTGATAGGATGAGAGGCAATGGCCTCAGGTTGCGCCAGGGGAGGTTGAGATTGGATATTAGGAAAAATTTCTTTACTGACAGAGTGGTGATGCATTGGAACAAGTTGCTCAGGGAAGCAATGGAGTCTCCTTCCCTGGAGGTTATTCAAGAACAGTGTAGATGTGGCACTTTGGGACATGGTTTAGTAGGCATGGTGGTGTTGGGCTGATGGTTTGACTAGATAATCTTGGAGGTGTTTCCCAACCTCAGTGATTCTATGCTGCCCAACACTCAGTCTTGTGCGATGTGGTGGATGGAGAGGCCCAAAGGTGTCTCGCCACCCTCATCATGAAGAAATTCCTCCTTATGTCTAGTCTAAATCTGCTCCTCTCCAGTTTATACCCATTGCCCCTCGTCCTATCATAGAATCATAGAATAACCAGGTTGGAAGAGACCCACGGGGTCATCGAGTCCAACCATTCCTATCAAACACTAAACCATGCCCCTCAGCACTTCGTCCACCTGTGCCTTAAACACCTCCAGGGAAGGTGAATCAACCACTTCCCTGGGCAGCCTGTTCCAGTGCTCAATGACCCTTTCTGTGAAAAATTGTTTCCTAATGTCCATCCTAAATCTCCCCTGGCGGAGCTTGTGGCCATATCACTACAAGCCTCTGTGAACAGTGCCTCCCCAGGTTTCCTGGAGCCCCTCACTGTAAGATCTCCTCGGAGCCTTCTCTTCTCCAGGATGAACAAGCCCAACTCTTTCAGCCTGTCCTCATATGAGAAGTGCTCCAGCCCTCTCATCATTCTTGTAGCCCTCCTCTGGACACGTTCCTACAGCTCCATATCCCTCTTATGTTGAAGAACGGGCAGGAGCACAGGTCTGAAGAGAAGCAGATGAAGGAACAGGGATTGTTTAACCTGGAGAAGAGGAGGCTGAGAGGAGATCTTATCACTGTCTGCAACTGCCTGAAAGGAGGTTGTAGCGAGGTAGGTGCTGGTCTCTTCTCCCAAGTGACACTTGATAGGACAAGAGGGAATGGCCTCAAACTGTGCCAGGGGAGGTTCATATAGGACATCAGGGAAAATTTCTTCACCAAAAGGGTTATTGGGCATTGGCACGCACTGCCCAGGGAGGTGACTGAGTCCCCATCCCTGGAGTTGTTTAAAAGGCAGATGGATGAGGTGCTCAGGGGTGGTTTGGCGGAAGACAGGTATGGCTGGACTCAAAGGTCTTTTCCAACCAAGCAATTATGTGATTCTATGGCTCAAGGGACACCAATAGAGGAGGACATTTGCTCAGCATCCCTCGCATTGACGCCGACAACAGCAGCAGAAAAGCAGCCAGAAACATCAAGAAACCCCACCACGGGTGTCCCTGTCCCCATCGCCACACTCAACATGGCGGGGGCACCGCTGCTGACACCTCCCCACGCCACTCTCAAGATGGCGATGGGACCGAGCTGACACCTTCTTGCGCCACGCTCAAGATGGCGGCGGGCCCCACGTGGCACACTACCCCCCACCTCTCCCCGTCTCCGTGGCAACGCGGCAGGACGCGCGCGGAGGGGCGTGTCCTCGCCGGGCACTTCCGGTCTGGCGGCGACGGCCGTTGACGTGTCTGCAGGTGGCGGCGGGGCCGCGCGCCGGGCGGGCACTTCCGGTGAGGCCCCCCCTCCCCGCCCCGTCACGGTGCCCGGTGGCCCCTTCTCCCTCCCCGGGGCTGCGGGACGAGGCCTCGGGAGTGGCCGCAGGCCCGGGGCGGGGCGAGGCGAAGGGCCTTGCCTGAGGTGCGAGGCCGCGGCCAGGAGGGAGCGGGGCGCGGTGACGGGACGGGAGTGGTGGGGGTAAGGCCGCGCCCCTCGGGGTTGGGCACCCCGGGGGGCTGGGGAGTCGGTGCCCCCCTGCTCTTCTCTGCTGCCCAGGTCGGGTTGGCGACCCCTGCCCTCCCCGCGCTGCCCAAGGAGGGGCTGAACAAGCCCCTGCCCATTCATTGCTGTGTGTAATTAAAACAGGCAATTAAACAGGAGGGGTTGTGCGTAGGGTCTGGCGAGGCCTCCTGGCAGCCTTGCAGCACCTAAAGGGGAGCTTGCAGCAACGGTTTTGTTGGTTGGTTTGCGTGATCTTGGAGGTCTTTTCCAGTCTCTGGAGCAAATCCAGAGAAGAGCGACAAAGCTGGTTAGGGGGCTGGAGAACAGGTCTTACAAGGAGCGGCTGAGAGAGCTGGAGTTGTTTAACCTGGAGCGGAGGAGGCTGAGGGGAGACCTCATTGCTCTCTACAACTACTTGAAAGAAAATTGTGGAGAGGAGGGAGCTGGCCGCCCAAGTGACAGGGGACAAGACAAGAGGGAATGGCCTCAAGCTCCGCCAGGGGAGGTTTAGGCTAGACATTAGGAAAAAGTTTTTCATGAAAAGAGTCATTGTGCACTGGCAGAGGCTTCCCAGGGAGGTGGTTGAGTCACCTTCCCTGGAAGTGTTAACGGGATGGGTGGATGAGGTTCTGAGGGGCATGGTTTAGTATTTGATAGGAATGGTTGGACTCAATGATCTAGTGGGTCTTTTCCAACCTGATGATTCTATGATTCTCTCATCTGGGTGATGATTCTGTGAGAGTCAGGGAGGGGCTCTGCATCAGGGAGTGCAGTGACAGGACAAAGGGTAATAGTTTTGAGTTGAAAGAGGTTTTGAAATTAGGTTAAATCTAAGGAAGAGATTATTTACTGCGAGGGTGGTGAGGCACTGTCACAGGTTACCCAGAGAAGTCATGGGTGCCCCATCCCTGGAGGTGTTCAAGGCCAGGTTGGATGGGGCTTTGAGCAGCCTGATCCAGTGGGAGGTGTCCCTGCCTGTGGCAGAGGGGTTGGAAATGGATGACCTTTAAGGACCATTCCAATCCGAAGTGTTCTATGGAAAAATGAGGCTTTTAGTGAAAACTAGTTGCAGAATGCTTTGTGTTGCCTCTTGAGATAGGAGATAAACATCAGAAAGTGGCATAATTTGTCAATAACAAACATGAGATAAAAAAGCAGGTGTAGCAGCCGTGGCACAGGCAGAGCGTGTGAAGCAGCAGCCATGTTTTCTTCTGTGCATTGGAGACACTGCATGTGTGGGTTTTGAAATGTCTGGTGTTGAAACTCAACGATTTTCTCCTGTCTTATCCAGAGCAGAGAATAAGAGATGCTTGACATGGTTTTCATTTTTGCTATAGGAGCAGAGACCACAATGTGACATTATAGAGGAAAAAAAAAAAAAGAGGGGAATTGACAAGGGTGACAAGTTGATTCCCTGTAGTCTTCTATTGGGATCACTGGTTTATTTGGTTTATTTTGTTCTTTCTTCCCAGGGAAGAATTCAGAATAAGCAGATTCAGGTGAACAAGATCCACATAACCAAAGCAATGTTTGCAGATTTGGACTACGATATTGAGGAAGATAAGTTGTGAGTATTTCACTTGTCTTTTCCTGAGTTTTGCTAACAATAGAGAGAGTCTTTGCAGCTAAGAACTAATGGGAATAGATAAATTTACCTGCTCCTGATGCAGTGTGCTGAAGGGTCAGGCTTGCCCTTCGTTCCTGATTTCTTGCTCTGTCTGGAGACTGGGCATGAGGCGCCACTGAACAAAGGAGAACACTTTCGGTTACTCTGCAACAACTGCCCTGCATTTCTGATAGCAAAGCAGTGCTGACAAATCTTTTGTAAATTATATGCCTTGGCCAGAGGAAAAAATATTTATAATGAAGGAGAGATAATAAGGCAGGAGGAAATGGAGAGCTTTTACAGCAGCATCCAGCAACAGGACGGTGAGTTCTGTGGTGGGGTGGCCATTGAAGGCGGTGGGGTGCTTCCCTGAGTGGGGAACAGCCTAAAAAACTCGATCCAGCGTCGGCGCTCGGCTCCTGGCTCAACGGCCCTTCCCGCGCGGGGCCTGATGGGAGGGGGCGGTCCCGGGAGCCACCGCGAGGGATTTAAACGGCCCTTAGGGAGCACAGGCGAAGAGGAGCGGGGCATGGTAAAATGGGGCAGTTCGAGCGAGCAGGGAGGGCGCAGAGAGGGGCTGAAGCACGACCAGAAGGGACTGAGAACTATGGTGGCTACCCGTCAAAAGATTACGCCTGCACCAAGTGTGATGGAAGCTGCCACGCAGATGGAGCCCCAGTGGGCACATGCAGCTACCCAGACCCTGGGCTGCAGGCGGTGCCCCCACCCACAGCAGCTCACGCCTTTGGCACTGGCTCCACCTGTGGAAGCTGCACGCAAGTGGGGGAGCTCCATCGTATGGTGGAGGAGTTAAGGGAGGAGGTGAAGAGGCTGAGGACCATCAGGGACCGTGCGAGGGAGATAGACCAGTGGAGCAGTGCCCTCTCACTCACTCAGCAGCCTGCTGGAGCTGGTACGTCCAAACACCACCCACCTGCAAACTGCAAGGTTGGGGTTACAAGAGATAGAGAATGGCAGCAAGTTCCTGCCAGATGAAGGAAACCTGCACCCCTCAACCAGACAGCAAAACCTGAGATCCCCCTGGTGAACAAGTGCCATGTGCTGCAGGTGGAATCCAATCCTGAGGATGAGGATGATGGCTCCCACAGCCTAGAATCTTTCCCTAGGCTGCACCATCTTCAGAAAAAGATAAAAACATCCTCCATTAAGAAGAAGAGGAGGGTGATTGTTGTAGGGGACTCCCTCCTAAAAGGAATGAAGGGACCCATATGCAGACCGGACCCGCTCCACAGAGAGGTCTGCTGCTTACCGGGGGCATCAGTGAAGGATGTAGCTAGAAAACTTCCTTCCCTAGTCCACGAGACAGACTAGTATCCTCTGATAGTAGTCCAAACTGGTAATGATGATTTAGTAAGCAGAAAGACCAAAGCCATCAAGAAAGACTTCAGGGCCATTGGGAAAGTGATGGAGAGCTCTGGGGCACAAATAGTATTCTGCTCCATCCCAAGGCTAAATACAGAGGACCTGAAAGTCAGGAAGAAGGATTCGATTAATGCCTGGCTCTGAGCCTGGTGTGAGGAAAGGGGCTTTGGCTTCTTTGATCATGGGGTGGCTCACACACCTCCAGACTTTGTTGCTAAGGATGGGACACGTGTATCTTCTAGAAGGGCTAAAGCCCTTGCTAAAAACCTAGCTAAGCTCATAAATTGAGCGTTAAACTAGATGTGACGGGGGAGGGGATTGAGACCAGGCTAGACAGGAGCGAGCCTGGACATGGGGCACTAGTGATTTGGAGAGGGTGTGCTGGAGAGGACCACCAGTACATCACCACACAGAAAGTGGGGGTGAACACAGCTGGGGGTGGTAAGGGAGGTACAGGTGCTCTGGCTCTAGCTACTCCAGTTACCAGGCAATTGGGAATGGACTCTGTTCCCTCTAAGAGGGCTGAAGGATCGGCAGCTCAGCTGAAGTGCATTTAAATACCCGTGCTGTGTGCATTTACACCAATGCACACAGCATGGGTAATAAGAAGGAAGAGCTGGAAGCTGTTGTAGGGCAAGGAGCCTATGATCTTGTTGCCATCATGGAAACGTGGTGGGATGACTTATATAACTGGAGGACAGATGTGGTGGGGTACAAACTCTTCAGGAGGGATAGGAAAGGAAGGAGAGGAGGCGGGGTAGCCCTCTTTGTAAGGGAGGACTTGGATACTGCTGAGATGGATTGTAGCAATGAGGAGATTGAGTGCCTGTGGGTTAAAATCAGAGGAGCCCATAAGAAGGTAGATTTTGTGATGAGAGTCTGTTACAGGCCACCCAGCCAAGGAAAAGCAGCTAACGAGCTCTTCTATAAACAGCTGGTGGTAATCTCTAGATCAATGCCTCTCATTCTTGTGAGATACTTCAATCTTCCTGATATCTGGTGGAAGTACAATAGAGCAGAAAGGAAGCAGTCTAGGAGGTTCTTGGAGTGCATGGAAGACAACTTCCTTGCACAGCTGGTGAATGAACCAACAAGGGAAGGTGCCCTCTTGGACCTGCTGTTTGTGAACAGAGAAGGCCTTGTGGGGGATGCGGCAGTAGGAGGACGCCTAGGACTAAGCGATCATGAGATGATAGGGTTTTCTGTTCTAGGCAAAGTGAAGAGGGTGGTTAGCAGGACAGTAGCATTAAATTTCCAGAGGGCAGACTTTGAACTCTTCAGAAGGCTGGTTGGCAAAGTCTCATGGGAGACAGTGCTTAAGGGCAAGGGAGCCCATGAGGGCTGGGAGCTCTACAAAAAGGAGATCCTAGCAGCTCAGGAGAAAGCCATCTTCATGTTGCGAAAAAAAAAGCTGGCAGGGGCAAAAACCAGCTTGGTTGAACAGTGAGATCTTGAGTGATATCAAGAAGAAGAGGAATGTTTATGGGCTCTGGAAGAGGGGACAGGCCTCTTGGGTGGACTACAGGAGGGAGGTGAGATTGTGTAGAGAAAAAATCAGAAGGGCAAACGCTCAACTAGAAACCAGATTGGCAAAGTCAGTGAAAGATAACAAAAAATATTTCTATAAACATATAAATAATAAAAGGAGGACTAGGGAAACCATACAGTCCCTGTTGGATGCAGATCGAACAACAGTGACAGGAGATGAGGGAAAGGCTGAGGTACTTAATGTCTTCTTTGCCTCAGTCTTTAATTGTAAAGAAAGTTGTTTCCTTTCTGTACAAACCCCGGGGCTAGAGGAGCAAAATGAAGCTCCCATGGTCCAAGAGGAGGTGATCAGAACCTTGCTAGCCCGACTAGACACCCACAATTCTATGGGGCCAGATGGAATCCACCTGAGGGTATTGAAGGAGCTGGTGGATGTGCTGGCCAAACCCCTTTCCATCATCTTCCAACAGTCCTGGAAGACTGGGGAAGTTCCACTGGACTGGAGGCTGGCTGATGTTGTGCCCATCTACAAGAAGGGTGGCAGGGAGGATCCAGGGAACTACAGGCCTGTCAGTCTGACCTCAGTGCCAGGGAAAGTCATGGAACAGGTGATCTTGAGTGCGATCACGAAGCACTTGCAAGAGAACCGGGTGATCAGGCCCAGTCAACACAGGTTCACAAAAGGTTCTTGCCAAACTAACCTGATTACCTTCTATGACCAAGTGACTAGACTCTTGGATGAGGGAAAGGCTGTGGATGTGGTCTTCTTGGACTTTAGTAAAGCCTTTGATACAGTTTCTCATAGTGTTCTGCTTCGGAAACTGTCGGCCTCTGGCCTGGACAGGCGCACGCTCTCCTGGGTGGAAAACTGGTTGAATGACTGGGCCCAGAGAGTGGTGGGAAATGGAGTTAAATCCAGCTGGAGGCCAGTTACAAGTGGGGTTCCTCAGGGCTCAGTGCTGGGTCCAGCCCTGTTCAATGCCTTTATCAATGACCTGGATGAAGGCATTGAGTGCACCCTTAGCAAGTTTGCAGACGACACCAAGCTGGGTGGAAGTGTGGATCTGCTGGAGGGTCGGGAGGCTCTGCAAAGGGATCTGAACAGGCTGGACCACTGGGCAGAGACCAACAGCATGAGGTGTAACAAGGCCAAATGCCGGGTCCTGCACTTGGGGCACAACAACCCTGTGCAGAGCTACAGACTAGGAGACATCTGTCCGGAGGAGAAGGACCTGGGAGTGTTGGTTGACAGCCAACTGAACGTGAGCCAGCAGTGTGCCCAGGTGGCCAAGAAGGCCAATGGCATCTTGGCTTGTATCTGAAATGGTGTGACCAGCAAGTCCAGGGAGGTTATTCTCCCTCTGTACTCGGCACTGGTGAGACCGCACCTCGAGTACTGTGTTCAGTTCTGGGCCCCTCACCACAAGAAGGATGTTGAGGCTCTGGAGCGAGTCCAGAGAAGAGCAACGAAGCTGGTGAAAGGGCTGGAGAACAGGCCTTATGAGGAGCAGCTGAGAGAGCTGGGGTTGTTTAGCCTGGAGAAGAGGAGGCTGAGAGGAGACCTCATTGCTCTCTATAACTATCTGAGGGGAGGTTGTAGAGAGGAGGGTGCTGGCCTCTTTGAAGTGACAGGGGACAGGACAAGAGGGAATGGCCTCAAGCTCCACCAGGGGAGATTTAGGCTGGACGTTAGGAAAAAATTTTTCATAGAAAGGGTCATTGAGCACTAGAAAAGGCTACCCAGGGAAGTGGTTGAGTCACCTTCCCTGGAGGTGTTTAAGGGAGAGGTGGACAAGGTGCTAAGGGGCATGGTTTAGTGTTTGATAGGAATGGTTGGACTTGATGATCCGGTGGGTCTCTTCCAACCTGGTGATTCTATGATTCTATGAAACTCTGGACCTCTTAGGTGTGTAAGGAGGAGAATATTGGTATTTCCTGAGCAAATAAGAGGTTTGATGAGATTAGCAATGATTTGACATGAAGCACTTGTCTTGCATCTCATTTATGCTGGGCAAATTTTCTTCTCCCTGCAGCACTAAGAGCAGATGCAACGCTCCCTAAAAGTTGGTGAGTGGTTTAGAGGGGAAGTTGTATGAGGAATGACCTGTTCAGCCTGGAGAAGAGGAGCCTGAGGAGAGACCTCATCGCAGTGTACGGTTTCCTCATGAGGCACTTATCTCTTTTCCCTGGTCACCAACAACAGGACCTGAGGGAATGGCAGGAAGATGTGCCAGGGGATCTTTCAGTTGGATATTAGGAAAAGCTTCTTCACCCGGAGGGTGGTGGAGCACAGGAACAGCTCCACAGGGAAGCAGTCATGGCACCAAGCCTAACAATATTCAAGAAGCGCTAGGACAACACCCCTAGACACATGGTGTGAGTGTCGGGGTTGACCTATGCAGGGAAAGGAGTTGGGCTCAATGATCCTTGTGGGTCCCTTCCAACACCGGACATTCTACGATGACAGCATCTCCTCAATGCTTAGCGATGCAGGAGGATCTCTCTCCCACCTCTGATCCAATCTCAAAAAAGTTAGCCCACAAGGTCTTTCTGCTGCCCCGTCTTTATAGGCTCTATGGCAGACATAATGTAGTAAATTCAAATGTGCAGTGCCCATTATGGTTCTATTTTGTGTTGACTCGAATACCAGAGGTGTTTCATACATGTTCAGCTCTGCCTACCATGTTTATTTATTCGTTCTCCCTTTCTCTTTCCAGGGGGATCCCCACTGTACCTGGAACAGTGACCCTGAAGAAGGACTCCCAGAACCTGATTGGGATCAGCATTGGGGGAGGAGCACAGTACTGCCCCTGTCTCTACATTGTCCAGGTGGGCATGTGGGGAAGAAGAGTGAACCATCCTTGGAAAACATTGTTGGCCTGAGCAGTGGGAAGTGGAGAGAGTCCTATGCTATTTGTTTGTCTCAAAGTGGGAAACATCTCGCTTTCCAGTGAATAAGATTTCCTTACTCTGGTACCAAATAGTTGTGGAATAATTAAATCGAGAATTTCAGCTCTGGAGCCCTCAGCACAAGAAGGACATGAAGCTGTTGGAGTAGGTCCAGAGAAGGGCCACAAAAAGGGTCTGAGGGCTCAAGCACCTCTGCTGCACCTCGAGCACAGGCTGAGAGAGCTGAGGTTGTATAGCCTGGAGAAGAGAAGGGTCTGTGGAGACCTTAAGCAGCACCCACTACTGAAAGAGGCTACAGGAAAGCTGGGGATGGACATTTTAGCAAGTGCTGTTGTGACATAATAAGGAGTAATGATTTTAAACTACGGGAGGGTAGATTTAGACTGGGTATAAGGAAAAGATTTTTTACAATGAGGGTGGTGAGGCATTGGAACAGGTTGCCTGGGGAGATCGGGGAGGCCCCATCACTGGCAGCGTTCAAGGTCAGATTAGATGGGACTCTGAGCAACCTGATGTAGTGGAAGGTGTCCCTGCCCATGGCAGGAGGATTGGGCTAGATGACCTGTAAAAGTCCCTTCCAACCCAAAGCATTACATGATAAATCCTGCACCTAAGGGGATCCGTCCTGGAGGCAAGACCTTCCTGAGAGATCAAGGTGATCAGCCCATCTCTGAGTTAGGAAAATTTGAGGCTTAAAAATTGAGTTAAATTTAAGGCTTAAAATTGACTTAAATAGGAGAAATGTAATTGTCCTTTTTGTTCTTCAGCCCTGCATTCACCTTTCTTTTCTTCTTGATTCCATACTACCTGTGCTTTTTCTCCTCTCTGCCAGGTATTTGATAACACTCCAGCAGCCTTAGACGGCACCGTGGCAGCTGGCGATGAAATCACAGGAGTGAACGGGAAGTCTGTGAAAGGGAAGACCAAGGTGGAGGTGGCCAAGATGATACAGAGGGTAAAGGTGAGAGGTAGGAGGGGGCCACTGGAACTTCTGGGTGATAACTTAGTTTATTGTCCAATGGTAAGGAAGCCACCACTACTTGCCTCCAATACAGCCATTTTGGATATCCTCTTCCTGCAGGGAGAAGTGACGATACACTACAACAAGCTTCAGGCTGACCCAAAACAGGGCAAGTCTTTGGATATCGGTAAGACTGGCTTCTTTTTGCCTGAATGTTAACATGACATGGTGTGGTGAAAGATTGGTCCCAGCTAAAACCAAAGTAAAATTCCTGGTTCTGTTCTTCCTCTTAAACAATCATTTTTGAGGTTCAACAAGGCCACATTCAAGGTCCTACACCTGGGTCAGGGCAATCCCTGATTTCAATACAGTATGGGGGATGATGTGATTGAGAGCTGCCCTGCAGAGAAGGACTTGGGGGTGCTGGTTGATGAGAAGCTCAACATGAACCAGCAATGTGCGCTTACAGCCCAGAAGGCCAACCATATCCTGGGCCACATCAAAAGAAATGTGGCCAGCAGGTTAAGGGAGGTGATTCTGCCCCTCTGTTCCTCTCTTGTGAGACCTCATTTGGAGTGTTGTGTACAGTTCTGGAACCCTCGACATAAGAAGTATATGGAACTTGGTTACTATATGGAACTTGGTTAGAGACTTGCTTGCCCAGCTAGACGCCCACAAGTCTACGGGGCTGGATGGAGTCCACCCAAGAGTTTTGAGGGAACTGGCAGATGTGCTGGCCAAACCCCTTTCCATCATCTTCCAACAGTCCTGGATGACTGGGGAGGTTCCGCTGGACTGGAGGCTGGTTGATGTGGTGCCCATCTATAAGAAGGGGCACAGGGAGGATCCGGAGAACTACAGGCCTGTCAGTCTGACCTCGATACCAGGGAAAGTCATGGAACAGGTGATCTTGAGTGTGATCATGAAGCACTTGCAAGAGAACCGGGTGATCAGGCCCAGTCAACACGGGTTCACGAAAGGCAGGTCTTGCCAGAGTAATCTGATCACCTTCTATGACAAAGTGACTTGGCTGCTGGACGAGGGAAAGGCTGTGGATGTGGTCTTCCTGGACTTCAGTAAAGCCTTTGATACAGTTTCTCACAGCATTCTGCTTCGGAAACTGTCAGCCTCTGGCCTGGACGGGCGCACGCTCTCCTGGGTGGAAAACTGGTTGAATGACTGGGCCCAGAGGGTGGTGGTAAACAGAGTTAAATCCAGCTGGAGGCCAGTTACAAGTGGGGTTCCCAAGGGCTCGGTGCTGGGTCCAGTCCTGTTTAATGTCTTTATCAACTACCTAGATGAAGGCATTGAGTGCACCCTTAGCAAGTTTGCAGACGACACCAAGCTGGGTGGAAGTGTGGATCTGCTGGAGGATCGGGAGGCTCTGCAAAGGGATCTGAACAGGCTGGACTGCTGGGCTGAGACCAATGGCATGAGGTTTAACAAGGCCAAATGCCGAGTCCTGCACTTGAGGCACAACAACCCTAATGAGAGGTACAAACTAGGAGAAGACTGGCTGGAAAGCTGCCAGGACGAGAAGGACCTGGGAGTGTTGATTGACAGCCGACTGAACATGAGCCAGCAGTGTGCCCAGGTGGCCAAGAAGGCCAATGGCATCTTGGCCTGCATCAGGAATGGCGTGACCACCAGGTCCAGGGAGGTTATTCTTCCTCTGTACTCGGCACTGGTGAAACGGCACCTCGAATACTGTGTTCAGTTCTTGGCCCCTCACCACAAGAGGGATGTTGTGGTTCTGGAGCGAGTCCAGAGAAGAGCAACGAAGCTGGTGAAGGGGCTGGAGAACAAATCTTATGCAGAGCGACTGAGAGAGCTGGGGTTGTTCAGCCTGGAGAAGAGGAGGCTGAGGGGAGACCTTATTACTCTCTACAACTACCTGAAGGGAGGTTGTGGAGAGGAGGGTGCTGGCCTCTTCTCTGAAGTGACAGGGGACAGGACAAGAGGGAATGGCCTCAAGCTCCACCAGGGGAGATTTAGGCTTGAGATTAGGAAAAAATTCTTCACAGAGAGGGTGGTTAGGCATTGAAACAGTCTGCCAAGGGAGGTGGTTGAGTCACTGTCCCTGGAGGTGGTTAAGGTGAGGGTGGATGAGGTACTTGGCGGCATGATTTAGGGATTGGTGGGAATGGTTGGACTCAACGATCCAGTGGGTCTCTTCCAACCTGGTTATTCTGTGATTCTGTGAACTGTTGGAATGGGTCCAGAGGAGGGCTACAAGGATGATCTGAGGGCTGGAGCACTTTCCATACAAGGACAGGCTGAGAGAGTTGGGATTGTTCAGCCTGGAGAAGAGAAGGCTCCGAGGAGACCTTATAGCAACCTTCCAGTACCTGAAGGGGCTACAGGAAAGCTGGGGAAGGACTGTTCACAAAGGCTTGTAGCGACAGGATGAGGGATAATGGGTATAAACTGGAGGGGGGCAGATTAAGACTACACAAAAGGAAGAATTTCTTCTCCGTGAGAGTGGTGAGGCACTGGCACAGGTTGCCCAGGAAAGCTGTGGATGACCCATCCTTGGAGGTGACCAGGTTGGATGGAGCCTTAAAGATCATCCATGGGCAGGGACACGTCCCACTGGATCAGGCTGCTCAGAGTTCCATCCAGCCTGGCCATCCATTAGAATGTCTGATCTAAATCTTACCCCTTCCAATTTAAAGCCATTAAGATCTGTCTATTCTTTTTTGCTCTCATTTCTTTTGATGGTGATTAAGGTGCTAATGAATTGACAGGGACTC
The DNA here is from genome assembly GCA_033459285.1 of Clamator glandarius. Lineage (NCBI taxonomy): Eukaryota > Metazoa > Chordata > Aves > Cuculiformes > Cuculidae > Clamator > Clamator glandarius. Next base: position 52,627 of record JAUNZM010000833.1, read on the forward strand.
AGGAAAATGGTGAGGAATGTTATGGATTTCTTTGGTAACAGAAGTGCAGTGGGAATATGTATTTTTTCTAGAGCTGCTGAACGCTGTGGCTTCAGCTGAGTTCTTGGGAGCTGCAGGCACTTGGCACCAATGCAAATTTTCCTCTAAGTAAATGTAGCCAAGTCACCTAATTCCAAAAATATCATAATTGTCTCCAGTAATTTGTAGGATATGACCAACAAAGACAGAAATTAAATGCATCAAGAGGTGACAAGAGGGTTTAACTAAGATCCAAAAGATAAAAGTAAGTGAAGGGATTGAGCATTAAATCCTATTTGCCTCGCTTTCAGCCTCAACTCCTGACTTCAATTGAAGTAACACAGCAAGTAGCAAAAGCAAAGTTTAGTTCCAAATATCATGACAGGTATCTTACGGGGAAGTGATTTACTGGAATAATCTTCCAAAAGAAGTGCTGGAGCTCTGTTGATTGCAGTATATGGGTTGTAAGAGCAGAACAGATAGACAAGATAGCAGAAGTGCTGTACGTGGCTGGACTAAACGGCTAGTTTCTATGGTATACCTTTTCTACTCACTGTCTCAGTAGTGAGTTAAGTTCCATTTATTCAGTACCTGAGAAACTAGTGAACTATGCTAGTGTGCATTTTGTGCCCCTAGAAATGGGCCTGATCCTGATTTGAAACTCTCTTTTGGCCTTTAGTATTGAAGAAGGTAAAGCATCGACTGGTAGAGAACATGAGCTCAGGGACAGCAGATGCCCTGGGGTTAAGCCGAGCCATACTTTGTAATGGTAAGTATTGTCCAGGAGGACATTTTCTTAAGGGAGCACTTACCCTCTTGTGCTTACCAGCTTTTTATTGTTACTTGCATGTTATGTGTTATTCCTTCACAATTCTTTCCTCCTGCTCTGCCTCACTGTTGTGATTGCCTCGACTTTCCTGAGTGATACATCCTATCACGGGGCCATTTAAATATCAGCTACAGTCAAATTAGAGTGGTGACCTGGTTAGTGAATGCCGCTAGATGGTGACCCCACACTTTAAAACTAGTTTGCACTTATTTTAAAAGCTTCCCATGTTGGACCAGGGGGTAGGCTTTAAAGGTGAGGGAAACTTGAACCAAAGACATGAAACCGGTGGTTTTCTGTTTGGTCAGTTCTTAACCATGTTCTGGGTTTGACTGTTGTAAGTCTGGATTCTGGTTCTTGTTTCAATTTAGATGGGCTGGTGAAGAGATTGGAGGAGTTGGAGAGGACTGCAGAGTTATACAAAGGTAAACTGTGCCTTGTGTCAGACACCAGATGGGAGGGAAGAATGCTTCTGTTATGTTATAGTCAAATGACTTAAATGTTTTTTCTGGCTTCCATCACAGGCTTGACAGAACACACCAAGAGTCTTCTCAGAGCTTTCTTTGAGCTGTCCCAGACGCATAGAGGTAAAGAGCTTGAGTGAAAGGAGCAGAAATCTTTGACCTCCAGTTTCAGGAGTTTTAGTACTTAGATGTGCAATTCCCTCACCCAAAGAAAACTTAGTGTTGCAGAAATGAGTTGGGAAAGGCTGCTCGCCTGGAATTAGCAGTCATGGTGCTAACACAGGTTCTGTCTTTCACATGAGACATTGAAGAAATGCCCTGCCAATCTCTGGTCTTTAGGGAATAGGCAGCGTCATCGCCCAGCTAATTTCAGGGTTATGGGGAAGAGTTGTAATATTTGGGTCAAGATTCTTCTGCAGGGTCAACCTCTTCTTTCATCTGTTTGTACTTATTGCCCTCATCCAGCATTCGGAGATGTTTTCTCTGTCATTGGTGTACGGGAGCCACAACCAGCTGCCAGCGAAGCCTTTGTGAAATTTGCTGATGCCCATCGCAACATTGAGAAGTTTGGGATTCACCTTCTGAAAACAATTAAGCCGGTAAAAAAATTAACCGTAAGAGTAAAGGGTCTGGAGAAGAGGGGAATCTAGAAAGAGAGAAGCATGTCTTTGAAGGCGTGGTCTTAGAGATCGTTCATTGTAGGAAGAACTGTCTCTGCTTTCCTTCAGGGAACTCTCTTCATAGAAAAGAACCTAAGAGGTAAAGTAGTGAATATATGCCTGGCACATGGGTATATTCCTCTCCTTTTGTTTTGGGGAAGAGGGGGTAGTTTGATCGATGTGGTCCCTAGAGTCCTTTCTCTTGTATTGGTACCCGTGATTAAAAGATACCACTAAATTTAAAGAATTTGTATAAGCAACCCAGGAACAATTCAAGGATTTCAATCAGTATATTGGTGTGAGAGTCTCCAGGGCATCTGTTGACTTAGTTTAGTAAAGAAAGGAGTAAATGTTGATTTGAGCACCACTTTTGGTGCCATGCTGGATGGACAGTGTTGGATTGTGGGCCTTTAAATCGAGGAGAGCAGCTTCAAGGACTAATTGAAAATGAAAAGATTACTTGAAAGAAGACAAATTCAGACTAGAAGTGAGGCATGAATTCCTAACACTGGAACCACTTGCCAGTGACTGTAATGGATGCTCTAAGCGTGGCAATTCTGAGTCAAGATCACTCATTTTCTTTCAGATACACTCCAGTTAAAAAGACTTAACTCAAGGCAGTCTCATGACCTGTGCTGCTTAGAAGGTTGCACTTGATGAATTGTAGTAGTCCTTTTTGGTTTTACATTCAGCAACTGAGTATTTGCCTTGCAGATGCTTACTGACTTGAATACGTATCTGAATAAGGCCATTCCTGACACAAGGCTGACTATCAAAAAGTACCTGGATGTCAAGTTTGAATATTTGGTGAGCCGCTCTTTCTTTTTTTTTTTTTCTTTCTTCTTTCACTTAGTGCTGGTTGAAATTAAGTTTCCTGGAATCATAGCCTGAGGGTCACAAATAGCCTATACACTCACATGTCCATCCTTCCACAATCCATGCAAGAATGCCTTATTTTTACTAATTCTTTCTTTATTGCTGGATTACTCAGATTCAGACTCCTGCTTCTGACCCAATAGTTCTCACTCGTAAGAGAGATTTTCTACATGACATAATCGATTTCATTACTTATTTGTAAAGAGTTCCTATGCAACTTGTGCTCTTGAACCACCCTAAAGAGCTCATCAGCCCCAGTGTTATTTTTCAAGTAGTTTTGTATAGCCAGATTAAACCACTATCAAATCATGTTTGTTTTCCTTTAGACTATGCTTTCATAGAATCACCAGGTTGGAAGAGACCCACCAGATCATCGAGTCCAACCATTCCTATCAAACACTAAACCATGCCCCTTAGCACCTCGTCCATCCATCCTTTAAACACCTCCCTGTGCAGCCTGTTCCAGTGCCCAATGACACTTTTTGTTAAAAAATTTTTCCTAATGTCCAGCCTAAATCTCCCCTGGCGGAGCTTGGGGCCATTCCCTCTTGTCCTGTCCCCTGTCATTTCAGAGAAGAGGCCATTACCCTCCTCTCTACAACCTCCTTTCAGGTAGTTATAGAGAACAATGAGGTCTCCTCTCAGCCTTCTCTTCTCCAGGCTAAACAGCCCCAGCTCTCCCAGTCGCTCCTCATAAGGCCTGTTCTCCAGCCCCTTCACTGGCTTTGTTGCTTTTCTCTGGACTCGCTCCAGAGCCTCAACATCCTTCTTGTGGTGAGGGGCCCAGAACTGAACACAGGACTTGAGATGCGGTCTCACCAGTGCCGAATACAGAGGGAGAATAATGCTTTCTCTCCACCTTCTCCATTCCAAGCACCTGTTGTTTTCTTTACCCATTGTTTTCTACACCCAAAAAATAGGGTTGACTTGTTAAGTGCACCTGCTCTACAATGTAGGCATCTATTTCCTTTTGCCAGTTGAGAGAATTATTTGGAACTGCAGCTCTAAAGCAAGTGACTCTGGCAGTATCTTAGCATTTCTTACCACATCAATCCTTTCCACATTATTTTTTCCTTTTTTTCCCACTCTTTACATATTGCCTCTTCATACTTTTCTGGTACTGCTTTTCCCCAGACTGTAGGTGAATGCAGGATTTTTCTCTTACTTAGATTGTACTTACCTAAAGTATTTGCTCCTGTAATACAAATAATAAGTGCCTTCTCTCTCCCTCACTGTTTATTCTCTTCATCTTTATCTGAGTAGATTTTCTTTCCACCTGAGATGTTTAATGTACTGTGATCCCACCGATTTCCTCAGTTTCCCTATCTGCAGCATTGAAATGGTAGAACCCTATGGCTGTGGGTGATGGTGAAATTGTTTCTAATTCTTAATATTTTCTTCTTGTTTTGCTTTTAAATTTTAAATTCTGCGAAGTCTTACTGCCTGAAAGTCAAGGAGATGGATGATGAAGAGTACAGCTGCATTGTGAGTACCAGTACTGCAGAAATGACAACTGCTTGCTTTGGTTTTGCAGCTTCCTTGTACATTCTACCTTATAATTGCAAAAGTGCTTCTGTGTCTGTGTGTGCACAAACCAGTGAAGGTAGTGAAAGCATCCTAAGAATTCACGTGTTTCTTCTTAGCATATTAAAAACTGGAGATCCTTAAATGCTACCTGGGAAACACTGCCAATAACTGTCATGAATCACTAGCACTGGGGAATAGTGGAGGGATCAGACATCTCCTCTGCCGCTTGTTTGCTCAGGGGTTGCCTGTCTCACCGTTTAAGTAATATTAGCTTGTGTAAGGAGGATTAAAGTGTTATCTTCACAGATTCCATTTGTGTGTAGCGTACAGCTTATCATTAATTCTGGACTTGTTTCTGAGAAATGAAGGTTTAGTTTCCGCACGGCCGAGTGCATATGAAAAGTGCATTTGTCGCTGAAGAAAATTTATTAAAGGATCTCTCTTAACAAGTAGTATTTTTAGACTTCAGAGTTTTATGACTGTAATCCCTAACAGCTCTGTTTGAGAGAGCTAAAGGTGTCCCCTGTGTGCATAGTTTCCTTGCATGAGAGTAAGATCTTGTTTTATCCTTGGTATTGATCTTGGAGCAGGGATTTGAATTTTTGAATGCCCAATTCCCAGTGCCAGGAAGGAATAAAACTTTCATAACAGAACGTGTAATTATATCTTCCTTGTTAAATGGAAAGGAAAGCATCCTAGTCTTGCCCAGCAGAGTAGCATCTTTGGGTTTTGGTGCATACAGTGTTCATTACCAAGCCAGAGTCTGTAACGTGGATTTCTGTTTGTTATGTTTAAAGGTGCAAGAGAAGAATGCTGTTTCACTGACAGATCTAACCCCTTTCTCTCAAAACTATTTTGCAGGACAATGTATAGGTCCCTCCTTGCTGGTTTCTAGCGTTGTGTCTGAATGGTCGTAGATACCACAGGGATCCCTGTGTATAGAGTGTTACACAATCCATACAGGGCAAAGCTTGCAGAGGAGGGCAGAATTTGTTATAGTGTGATTGATATAAACGAATATCAGACCCTGGGCTTGTTCGTTCATAGTCCGTCTCTTAACAGTTCAGATAAGAAGGCATTCCACTTCTCCATGCCGTGTGGCAAGGTTCCTGTCCTGTCTTTGCTTAGTAGTGATGCTTTTTTTTTTTTTTTTTTTACTGTGATTGGTGTGTATTTGGCCTTCAAAACAGCCCCATTGACTGCCTATTTGTTGATTTGGCTCAGCGTTCCCGTTTCCTGCTTCCTGACTGCAGTTCCAGTGAGCTTGAGAGAGCTGTAAGAACCCAAGGTTGTTGTGAGTCTGCATTGGTAGGCAAGCTGCGTATAAGCACTGTTGTGGGAGGCTCTAACATGGCACTGTGTTTTTCGTCAGGCTCTGGGTGAACCCCTTTACCGGGTCAGCACTGGGAACTACGAATACCGCCTTATCCTGCGTTGCCGGCAGGAGGCTCGCACGCGCTTTGCCAGGATGAGGAAGGACGTGCTAGAGAAAATAGAGCTCCTGGACCAGAAACACGGTGAGTACCACTGCTGCATCCAGGACCTGAAGGGGCTGTGGCTTCAGCCATCATGCTCCTCCTTCATCTCAGCTCAGAAACCTTTGCTGAAGAGCAATTCTGTGGCTGTGCCTGAGACATCCACCCTCAGAGGGCCAAAATGGATTAATACATAGGAGGCTGTAACTGATACTGGCAAGGGAGGCTTGATCACAGCCTTCATGCTCTGCTCATGAAGGGAGTTTCCACTCAGTTTATTCCCAGCTTTTCTCATCTACAGTGCAAGACATCGTGTTCCAGCTCCAGCGTTTTGTCTCCACCATGTCCAAGTACTATGACGACTGCTATGCTGTACTCCGAGATGCGGATGTCTTTCCCATTGAGGTGGACCTTGCCCGCACTACTCTCAGCTATGGGCAGAAGGACATATACACAGATGGGGCAGAGGAAGAAGAAGAAGAAGAAGGAGGATGCGAGAGAGACAGTAGCAAGAAGGAGGACACGAATGGTGGAAAGCTTATTGATGATGCCTGAATGTGCCTGGGTGGCCAGAGGAAAGACTTTGCAGACTGTTAAAAATAAGTGTATTTTGTCTAGCGATTCATCCTCTGTGACTTTATGTGTATGTCCAGCCTGAGATTCCTCCTCTGCTTTGGGTGGTGGTAGGTGGTTGGATTGGGACCAGCCTCTGCTTTCTTCTCTTCTTCCCTTTCTTGTTTGCCTGGATATTCATTTTTCCTCCAGAGACATCGCAACTTGGGTACTGAGGTGTGGGAAGGAACATCCCCTACCACACCGCTGTGTGACTCCATGTGCTGACAGAATGTGTGGGGTGCACCACTGCCCCTGGCACATGGAAGCCAATTAAACATACAAAGATGATTATGCACAGCAAAACCAACCCCTTCTGTCCTCCACTTGTGCTATGGGAAAGTGTTAGCACCAGCATTGCTTTCTTCACTCTGCTGCTTGCTGTCTTCAAGCTTCCCATTCTCTGGCCTGTTTTTAGTTTCCTCTGTTTCCCCGTGGGCTGCAGGACTGGTGTTTGTAGGGTGATCACTCCCAGCTCTGTGCCACCGTCCTTAAGAAATAGGAACAAGTCTGAGCTGACACCTACACCTGGTGGTGCTACATGGGATCTGATTACCCTCCATCCAAGGGGGCTGGTGGCAGTAGGTGACTGGCATGCTGAGCTGCTGCAAAGATTTGGGAGTCTCTTCCACTGGATCCTGTCCTTCTCATAGTCGCCGAGCTCCTGCACGGCTGCCACTGTCCACACTCCATAGCTACACCCCAGGGCTAGAATCCTGCAGGATGTGGCTTTGCCCTTTCCTGTAGGAAAGAGGGAACTGGCTTGGGAAGGTCCTACATGGCAGAGAGGCTGAAGTGAATGTGCTTGTCGGAGGCATACAGGTTCCTGGGGATAACAGCAAAGCTGAAGGCATCTCCTTTCCATTATTTTCTCTTACGGCTCCTTGTGATGGACAATAACTGAGTCTGCTTCTCGCAAGTGTGCAGGCAGCCCTGCACACTCTTTCCTTGTGCCAGTGCCAGGAGGAGGCACCTTAGAACTGCACCGGAGATATCCCATCCTTAAACTAGAGAAGAGAGACAGGAAGTCTTGTGGAGAGAGGAAGACATAGCCTGTAGGCAGAGACTTTGAGATTTTTGAGTGTCGTGTGTGAAAAGCGTGCCATCCCTACCAGTGGCTGCTCTCCCTTCTGCACAGCCATGTTGTGCTGCCTCTGGGCCAGCCAGAGATTGTAGGTAACATCCTATTTTCCCAGCACCAGGGAAGGAGGGAAAGGAAAGTGAAGATAAGTGAAACCGCTCCTTTCCTCCTTCCTTTTTGCTTCTCCCTCCGCCCTTGTGGGCTGATCTCAGGTGCAGATGGCACTTTCTTACCTAGTGGGCAGCATGACTGCCGGGAGTGGTGTGGTAAGGGTTTTCACTTCTCTGTCTTTACATTCCAGTGGTAAGGAGAAAAACTATTTAAGGGCATTAATTTATGATCAAGATGTTTGGTTTGTTTTTTTTCTTTGATTTGTTTTTGGAGTTTTATCATCTCTGTGGATGCCTGGAAGAAAGCCATCCGTGGTCAAGCTGCTGTGGAAGATTTAAATGGACTCTGATCTACTGATTGTTGTCTGTAATAAAGAAAAATGTGACATTTCATTTCTTGCCCTTTACGGGTTTTCTTTGGAGATGGGTTTGCTCATCCTCCATTGATTCTAATCTTAAAATGTAATGATGGGAAGATGGTTGTCACGTGCTGGCCGTGTTTTTTTCCTGCTTATGCTGGTGGGTAGTCTCTGTGCCAAGCTATGGTGGTTGCTGCAGCACAGGTTTCCGAGGAGGAAGTTTATAAATGCTAAAGGGCCAGTCCTCCATGTAATACCAGCTTCTACGCATCTTGGCTTCCCAGGGGAACAGTAGCCCTTTTAAAGCCACTGGTTGCCTCAGTCCTAGCTGCCAGCACCCTTGCACCCTTCCAGCGCCAGCCTCTCCATGCGGCTCAGCTGTTGCATCACAAGCTTTAGCTGATGCTTAAGTCCCTGATCCTCTTTTAGAGCTGTTTGTTGTGCCAAAATATGGAGCAATTAAGAGGAATAGAGGAAATGCTTCAGCGGAGCCTCCCTGAAAGCCAACAATGCAAGTGGAAGGCACCATAGCCAGTTTTTTTGAAACCTGACTGGTGGAGGGAAGAGGTCTGGATATGTTACAGCACCACCTGTCGAAAGATCTTGCACCCTAAGGGCATTTATGTGCTTTTGTGAAAAGATTTGAGCAGGAGGCTTAGTGAGAAATGTTGATCGATGGCAAGGAAACAGAGGGGACTCTGTTCTAGTGACCTGCCTGGTGCTGACAAGGGCAGTTGTTTTCACGCTGTGGACCTTGGACCTCTGGGAAGTTGTGAGCTGCTTTTCGAAGGGGATGTTGGTGAATAAAGAAAATTGAACCTGGGGGACAGGCTTGAGGTTGCTGGTGAAAGCTGCAGAGCAATTTGGTCAAGCAGAGTGCAGTGAACTTACCTTGTGGGGAGAGGAGACCAAAGCTTGCGGGGCAGTAAATGAATGCCTAGAAGGATGCATCACCCTTGCTGCTTCCTGTCATTATGCTGGAGCATTGCACCTGGGATTTGTTGTGGTGCTTAGTCTGATCTGAGCTCTTTCTAAGTGGGTTTTGATAGACCTATGGTCTGTGCCTTCTCTTTCCCCCCTCTCCCGGTTTCTAGTTCTTATGCCTTTTCTTAAATTTGTGTTTTGATGAGCTTTGTTTTGCTAGCTGCTCCTTGCTTGGGAGCATCTACAAATGAAACATTTCACGTCCCTGCTTCACTGAGGGATTTAAATGGCTTTCTGGGTTCTGCAGGCTTTGCCCATTACCCCTTAATTAGTAGTCAGTCCAGTCTGGAAGGAAACACCTATTTTAATGGTCCTATGAGCTGCCCTCCCTGTACTCCTCTGTTTAGTTTTTGATCCCCTCCCTAAAGCCACAGGTTCCCCCAGGGCCTCCTGAGGTGAAGCAATTCAGGAAACCGGAAGAAAGGGCTTTGGCCAGGGGGTTTTATAAAAGATCGAGTCCTAAAGCAGATTAGGAGTGGTTTAAGAATGCCAGGGAAGGTTGTCCTCTCTGAATCTAGAAATCCACCACTGCAGTGGGGGTGAGGGGGTCATGCCTGCCTTACCACGTGCTCTAACACCCTTGTTAGTGGCACTCAGGGGCTGTAGCTCGTCCTTCTGCCTCACCTTTGATTCCTTTATGTAAGAGGGTTTTCTCTGTTTAAAAGGAAAACACACACATGCATCTGGTGCCATTCCTGCTGAATGGATAAACACTTGGGACATGGTTATTCACCTGCCCTGAAATCCCTACCCCCTATAGGGGTCAAGTTGTTCCCTACACACATCAACAGGACTCACTTCAGCCTAAATAAAGCTGGCTTGCTGCTATTCCTGTCGGTGAGGCTCTCGCTCATGGCTGCTTGCCTAATGGCATTAGTCTTTTTTAGATGTCATCTTATTGCACCCCAGAAGCAGCCTCTAACCCAGCTCTCCCCTACTCCGAAAAGCAGCATCGTTTGTCACTGCCCCAGCTTTACTGCTCAGACAGAGGTGGTCGGAGCTGGTGTCCCACCAGTTTGGCAGTGCTGGAGGGCAGGCAGCAGTGTCCACCTCCCATGCTGGCTGCAGCTGGAGGTGGCCCAGACGATAGCTACGAATTATGCCACCTCCTAAGCCTACTGCCAGCGAGCCTGGTGCTGTCCTGACCCTTGGAAGTGGGGCAGAGGAAGCACGGACACCAGACCAAAGCATACCAGATCTGATTACAAAGAGTCTCTAATTGTTCGTGTTCTGTATCATGACAACGCAGAAGGAAAAGGAAAGTCCTTGGCAGCCTCTTCAAAAGACTTTCTCCAGGGCTGGTTTGGAAGCAAGGAAAGATTATTTCTGGTGTGTTTTTTTTTTTTTTTTGGTGTTGGGGCTGCTCTGACCCTGTGTTATACCAGCATGGGTGCAGGATGCAAGTATCATTGGGTAGATATGTGGATGTATGTACATAAAGACCAGCTATTCTTATCTCTCTCCCTCTTACTTCTTACATCTGCTTTTGTCTCAACTTTCTCCACACCACATCCCACCTACCCTCCCGTGCTGAGGTGCAGGCAAACAAGGCCAGTTTTATACATCCCTGTTCCTCTGCCTTGACTAAAAACTGTCCCTCTCCACCATCTGGTCAGCATTGCTGCCGTCTCGTGCCAACACCTCCCCATCCCCCTTGGGACACCCGCCTCCCTCCCCGCTCTGCTCTTCTGCCACATGGTTGGCCTCCTCGCTGGCGGCCACCATGGGGCTGTCAGTGCTGTGAGCTGGCTGGTGGTTGTCGCTGCTGTGCTCCTCAGCTTCCTGCACATCAGACTCGGCTTCCTCCGTGTCGCTCCCACCGCCTGCAGAGGGGTGCTTCTCTGGGGGAGGGTCCTTCTTCTTCCCTCGCTTCAGGCAGCAATAGGTGGCCATGGCCAGGAAGAGAGCAGAAAGCACCACCTCTGAGCCTGCCAGGTAGAAGATCACCTCGTAGTTCTTGAGGGCATCGACCAAGCGGCCTGATGGTTGGAGAAGAAACGAGACAGTTGGCTTCAGCCCGCGCACGCCCGCATAGACAGCCCAGCACAGGCAAGCAGCACCTGCATGTGGCTGAGGACCTATTTCTCAAGGGAAGACCAAGAATCCTGACTATCTGGAAAACATCCCGGGCAGGAACCACACTGTAACACCAGGAAAAGTAATGTGAATGTGCTGGGTTGGCCTTTTCCCTTGTTTAGACAAGGTTAAATAATTGTGACACACTGACATTTATGGCAGGCCATCTTCTCCTTGCCAAGGTGAAGCAAGTCTGTGAGAACTTGGCTTGTCTAGTCTCAGAAAAGAAACAGAATTTGAGAGGCTTCGCTGTTTCTTAAGCTATCATGCCAGGAAAATGTTCAGAGAGGGTGAAGAAACATCTGTTTGACAGAGAAATCCCTTTGAGTGGCCCACACCACATAGTTTCTCTGCCAGAGCGGTGTTTTCAATGTCTCTCACCCAGCCCTTGGTGCCAGGGAGCCTGAGCAGCAACCCTGCTGCAGTCAGGAAGGGGCCATAGTGACAAGAAGCTTCATCCCTGGCCTGAAACCAGTGCCGGGGGACCCCAAGGTGCCTCCTGGAGCAACCATGGGAGGCACGTGGAAAATTCCTCCCTAAGCGAATGTGCCCCTGTTCGCCCAAAACGGATGGCAAGCAGGGAGCCTGTGTGCGTGCATGTGTGCGTGTGTGTTTGTGTATGTGTGCGTGCAGCTTATCCTGTGCCAAACTCCCTCAGCCCCACGGAACGGGAAGCAGCTCAGGAGGATTACTCCAAACAAAAGCCACTTTGTTCAACCCTGTTCTTCCCACTGAGCGCTGGTTTCCCTGATTCTGAGCCGTCAGGTTTGCCAGCACACACAAGCATCCCATGCTGGGGGGTGGGGGATCCTGCAGCAGCAGGTCTTTCTAGGAGGAAGGTGGGAACCACGATTGGCTTCCCCTCCAACACTGTTCTTTGGTGACCCTGCACCATCAGTGCCTCATCGTGCACTCGCACATCTGAACTGAGGCAGGAGGGCTAAGGGATGTCGCCCATCACCATCCACTGCCATAGGAGACCTACAAAGATATCCCGAGGAGTAAGGCACTGCAAAATCCTCCTCTACCCCCTGTGATCTCTGCACCTGCCTCCAACACATGTATATCATGACCTTCCCTAGCCTGGGACTGCTGACTGCTCCACAGGTTTTAAGATGGGACATGAATTATTGTTAGCATTAAAAGAGTCTTCTCTTGGCTAACGATTTTTACCTGAGAGCTGGGTGGTGTTGCTGGGAGCAGGTTTTTCTCATAACTAGTGGTACATGCTGGGGAAAAGATGATTTACACAGAGGTCTTCAAGGATGGGCTTCAGCTGATGTGTTGAAGCTCTTCGGCGAGTGTACATGGAAGGCAATGGAATGTTTCCTGCGCGAGGATTTGCCCATAGTCTGTCCCTGACCCTTCCTTGCACATGCAGGGAACTGCATTTCATTTGGAAATAAGTCTTTGGCAGAATTTGGCTTCCTCAGACTTGGTCAGAAGCTTAGCAGAAGCCTACACCAACCTCTTGGGTAAAGGGTCTCTCCCCATTCAACAGCTTATTTATGGAGCATGGACCTTACTAGGGACTTTGGCCTAGTCTAGACTGGCTGAAAAAGTGTGTGTGTCTTAATCCTCTTTAAAAAAATAACAGCAAATGGCTCAGGTGGCTCTACAAATTGTTTTACGCTTGATTGACACCAAAATGCATGTGCCTTGGGATTAGGGCCAACAGAAATTGAAATCATTATTCACAGCAACAATCAAAATGTCATGGATGCCAAGGAGAACTTGAAAGACCCTTGCTTTGTCCTACTGAAGATTCTTGAAGTGTTACCCTGACACTACACACTACATGATTTTATGCAACATTTGCATTGAAGGCAAGAGACTTGGATCCTAACATGAAAGAGGGGGAAGTGTCACTGATGAGGGCTGAGGGACAGTGGAAGTTGTGCCGTTCTGAATAGCCCCGTGTACCTGCTGTTGCTCGGGTCTCTGAGCAAAGCCAAGAGAGAAATATCACTTGGCATCTTCTGCCTTTGCTCAGGTTCAGTGTTGTGGTGCATGGAGTGAGACTGGGAGCTCTTACTTGAGATCTCAGCTTCTAGAGGAAATTCGAAGCTGAGAAATAGGGTCTTTCTTCAGGGACCGTGCTCATGCCAAATATTTGCAGTACTGTGGAATGGCAGCCAAACAAACCACCTGTGCTTTGCAGCAAGAGACCTACCTGCAGAGGGTGGACCAATGAGCACAGCAACGGCCTCAATCAGTAGGACCAGCCCGATGGCACTGGAGAACTTCTGGGAGCCAACGATGGCCATCAGCACCTCGAACTGCAGTGCCCCCACCATGCCGTAGGAGATGCCAAAGAAGACGCAGAAGATGACCAGCCCAGTGTAATTGCTAGCCCTGGCACTGCAGATGTCTGTCAAGCCGTTGAAGAGCATGGAGAAGCTGAACAGGTAAGCCACGTGAGGGCGGACCCACTTCAACCCTGCCACCATGCCGCAGGCTGGGCGGGCGAAAATGTCTATGAAACCAATGATGGAAAGCAAGAACGCAGCCTCTGTGTCCGGTACGCCCGTGTCCTTGGCGTAGTTGACCAGCAATATGGGGGGCACAAATAGTCCCAAGACCAAGATGAACTTTGAAATAGTGTAAATGATAAACCCTCGGTTGGAAAAGATACTAAAATCCAGAAGCTTCTTTCCTTTCTTGGGTTTCTTCTTGGCTTTCTTGGCTTTCTTGTTTTTATCAGTGGTGCTGATCCCCTCATCTGATTTCCGTCCTATGGGCAGCATCTCCTTGGCTTCATATTTGTCCTGAGCTTTTTCCGTCTTCCGCTTCATGCCCATATCCAGGGGTCTCATGACTGCTCCACAAGTGCAGCAGTTAAGCAGAAGGCCCCCCATGATAAGGAACCCTCCTCGCCAACCAAACTTCTCCAGCAGCACTTGTCCCAGTGGAGAGAGGCAGGAAAGGAAGACAGGGCTCCCAGCAGCAGCTAATCCATTGGCAAGAGGTCGGCGCTTGTCGAAGTAGGTGCCCAGCATGATCAGCGAGGGCTGGAAGTTCAATGCCATACCCAGACCTACATGTGAGTGCAAGCCAGGAGGGAGACAGGAGGTGCAAGAACATGAAACATGGTTTGCAACAAGCTGAAAATTCCCCTCAGACTATGCTAGTCCTGAAGTCCCGTAATGGGATTCATGTGTTCTGCATAGGCCTCCTCTCCTTCATGTTGGTGGGCTGCTCCCAGAGAAGACGGGCTAAAACAGCTTGTCCACCTGAAGTGCATTTGAATCAGGTCACTGTGGCCACGTTCAGAGCCTGTGCCTGAAACAGGAATTTTGCCTCCCTCCACTACTGATGCCACACTAGCCATGGTCACCGGGTGTCACTTCTGTTTCTTCTGTCCCTTTCCCCTCAACAGGCCCTGTCTGTTTAGATGCAGCAAATGCATCTCCCACCGGTGCAAGGTTCAGGGCTAGATGCTCCCCATGAGCAGGTATAAATAGGTGAGGGGACACCCCATGCTAGTCATGGCAGCACTAAGGGGTGGTACCGCATGGTCTCGGCTCTTCCCCAGGTAAGTCTGTCTCTCCCAACTCCCAGTGCTCTCACCTGTCAGCACACCAGCTGTCAGATAAAGCTCAATGATATTGGTGGTAAAAGATGCCAGGATCATCCCAGCAGAAGCTAGCAGCCCACCGATGAGCATCACAGGCCGGCAGCCAAACTGGTTCACCATGATGCTGCAAACTGGTCCTACAAGGAAGCAAAGGAGGCAGAGTAGGAGACCAAAAGAAGACAGGACAACTGGGAAGGGGCAGCTGGTCCAAGCAGGATACTTGGGAAAGGTGAAACACTAATAATGGATGTCACTACTTGGTTACTTAGATACACATCCATCTGGCTCGTCTAAGGGAAAGAAGCTGTGGTGTGGAGACCTCTGCTTTGCTCTGCCTTCATCTCTCTGTTCCCTGGAATGAGCTGTGGCTTGGCGTGTTGTGTGCAGTGCTTCAGCAATGGAAGCAAACCTTGCATTAACTGCCCGAGAGGCAGGTGGGGTGAGCCCTGAGTTCTCTTGGGACAGAGGAGACAGAGACATGAAATGCAGCACACTTCTAGAAGAGAAGCGGTGGGACAATTTTATTCTGTGTGTTGGTTCATGACTGGGCCAATCAGCTTGAGGAGATCCCATGGGGACACGGCCTGGGTCCATAGGAGGGAGGGGGAAGGCACAACCCGGGGAGGGGGAAGCATATCCAAGCATCACCTGTCCCATAGAGCATGGCCAGCATGATGGAGGAGATCCAGGCTGTGTCACTGTAGCCCACGTGGAAATCTTTCATAAGCTCCTTGAAGTAGACACTGACGGCTTTTGGGAAGGCATAGGAGAAGCCAGTGATCACAAAGCAGCCAAGGAGCACGATCCAGCCCCAGCCACCATCTGGGGGTTTCACAGGAGCTGGGAGCTGCCCTTCCTCTGAGTCAGCTCTCCCATCGTCTAGACTGGGAAGAGAAAGGCAGGCCAGTAGGAGGTAGGGCAACAGAGAGAGAGAAAAAAAGAGAGAGAAATCTGCAGCACTGAGAGGAAGAGAAGAGAAGAGAAGAGAAGAGAAGAGAAGAGAAGAGAAGAGAAGAGAAGAGAAGAGAAGAGAAGAGAAGAGAAGAGAAGAGAAGAGAAGAGAAGAGAAGAGAAGAGAAGAGAAGAGAAGAGAGAGAAGAGAAGAGAAGAGAAGAGAAGAGAAGAGAAGAGAAGAGAAGAGAAGAGAAGAGAAGAGAAGAGAGAGAAGAGAAGAGAAGAGAAGAGAAGAGAAGAGAAGAGAAGAGAAGAGAAGAGAAGAGGAAGAGAAGAGAAGAGAAGAGAAGAGAAGAGAAGAGAAGAGAAGAGAAGAGAAGAGAAAGAAGAGAGAACAATTTACTAGAAGGTTTCTCTCCATGCCTACAATCTCCAAGCTCCCAGAGCCTCACTGGGAGATCACATTATCTCTCTGCACTTGCCTCCTGCCAGGCAAGGCAGGGTTGCTTCAGTGTGTAAGGTCGAGCTGAGTTTGGGCAGAGGTGAGAACGTTCCCCTGCACTCAGGAGAGCCCACAGCTCCAAAACCCCTGGTGAGACATTGCCAAGCAAGATCACAGCTCCCAGCTGGGGCTGTAGAGCTGCATCTGATGTGGTGGGGTGCCAGGATCTACAGCATCCCACTTGCTGCACATCCAACCTTGTCTATAGGCTGGTGCAGGGTGAGAGCCAGACACATGAACCCCTCTTGGCTGCAGAGATTTTCCTTTGTGCCATTCCCAGTCTGTTCCAGCTAGGAGCCTTCTGGGGCATGTTCTGCTACAGAAGCCTCCAGCAGTGGGGCACGGAAGGTCCATTAACCCCACAGGAGCCTCTGTGCACAGCCTTCTCCCTCACTCTCCCTTCCCCATGAAAACAGTCAGATTTGGGAAACGGATGAAGGGAGAGAGCACAGGCAAACCAGTGGTGGTGGTTATTTGCATGCCAGAGAGATTAGGGCTCTGTACCTACACAGAGGGGCTGGAACAAAGCATAAAGGGAGGAGAAGGAGGGAATTAGAGGGTATGTCTTGTGAGTCACTCCCGGGCCTGTTAAGCTGCCCAGGAATTTTTCTCCACTTGGCTGCTGTAGGTACACTTTGTCCGTTTCTCCCCTAGGCCCCAGGTCTCTGCCATACCCTTCCTGCACCATTGGCCTCGGTTTCTTGGTCAGCCAGGCTTATTTTCACAGATGTATGCAAAAGCATCATTGGCCTTTAATTACAGATGCTCCTAAGTGGCATCAAACAAGCATTAGAAAGCAGGCAGGCTTTCTCAATGTCCAAGCTGGCCTTTGCTGGGGTTCAGTTTATTCTGTCACTGTCCTGCTGGCAATATCCCTGCAATGTGCGTGCTCTTTCCTCCCAGCCCTCTTGGCTAAAGGACTACAAGAAGGCTGTGATGTTCCCATCCCTTGGCAGTGGTAGCCATGGGAAATGCCAGCAGTAACATGCTGATTGGAGACTGCCGAGAGGACAAGGACACTCCTATGGATGGTACACACAGGGCTAGCACCTGGGACCTTTGGATCTGGGTGTGTTTCTCAAGGCAGTCTCTCTTCTTTGTGTCTTCCAGGCTATGGAGACAACTTGCCCTGATTCCCACAGCACCGCTGGTGCTCTGCAAGTTAAACAAGTGCAAATCCCTCAGGTGAAAGCGCGAGTGTCCCAGGCTGGGGCAGACTCCAGGTAAAGGGTCCTTGCTTGGAAAGAGGTGGTCCTACTCTGTGATGCCCCTGAATCTTGTTTAAAAGGAGAGTGACTGATATTTCTCAGGCTACAGGGGGTGCGTCATCATCCAGAGCCAAGGCTGGAAACAGGACAAGGAAGTGCTCTGAGCACAACAGTTTAAGGGATTGCAAGGCAAGACAACTAAGCCAGTTCTGGACCACCCAACAAGGGACACAGCACCGGCACCCCCACTGCATTGACATGAGGAGGCACAAAATGATCTTGGCTCGTTGATTTTAGTCAAGGACCCCAGCCAAGCTTGGCCTGTGGAGGGAAGGGTGGGACCAGAGTCAGCAGCCACCCACAGTGGTCTCCCTCCTTCCCTTCCCTGCTGAACCGTTGCTCCTGAAAACATTTGAGAGTTTGCTCATGGAAGCGCCCAGGTGTCTGCCATCACCATGGGTCCCTGCAACAGAAATCTCCAAAATTTCGGGACCCTGTTATCCATGAAAAAAGGGAGCAGAAGCTACCTCTAAATATTGGGCAGTAAGTTTGGGCAGCTCTTCTTCTGGATGGCTGTATCCTAACAACTCTTGCACTCTATACATAGGGAAAAAATATTTCACGGAAAGGGTCATTGGGCACTGGCAGAGGCTGCCCAGGGAGGTGGTTGAGTCACCTTCCCTGGAGGTGTTTAAAAGACGAGCTGCTGCAGGGCATGGGTTAGTGATTGATAGAAATGGTTGGACTCAACGATCCAATGGGTCCTTTCCAACTTAGTGATTCTATGATTCTGAACCACAGAGGCTGGTGCAGGCTACTCCAGTCTCTCCCCCCAAGCCCAGAACTCGGGCACTGCAACAAGGGTCAGAGGTGCGAACTGAGAATTGGCAGCTATAAAGATATTTCCAAGGTAAAGAATCTTTGAAAGGAAGAAGAGATTCATTATACGGTCTCCAGATACCCATACCTTGCCCCTTGTGCCCTTTCTGGCTTTGTCTGGATCACTGGCACCAAGACAGTGAGACTGAACAGTCTCGTTCAGTTTCTGCCATTACCCGCCCGCTGCCTTCTCCCAGCTCCTCTTGACTGACGAAGGTGTTGCAAAAGCACAACCATTTCTTAATCAGTGCTGGTGCTCCACCACTGCAGCATCTGCCGCACAGACCTACCTCAAATAAGAGGAACTGATGCCAAAAGCAACCTGAGCTTTTTTATCCAAACCCCTTTCCCAGCCCCACACTTATTGATCTCATCGTGTACCACAAATCAAATGAATCAATCAAACCATCACGATTCGCTTCGCCCCGTCTCCTGCTTCCTAGCAAGAAAATATTTGCCTGTTTGTGGCATCGCTTATCAATGATGAGTCAATGCCACCTGATTTTTCAGAGTATGTTAGAGAAATATCTGTCAGTACTGCTGGAGTTCGGAGCTGGATGGGTACCTCTGCTGGAGCCACTTACTCAGTGCTACTCAACTGTCCAGCAAGGCATGAAAGGGCTTTTACCTGCCTGCAGCTTGATACTGCTAAAAAAGATGATGTGCACCAGAGGAACTCGCCTGTGAAGATACATCCAAAGCCAATACAAAAGATAAGGTGCACCAGGGGAGCTCGCCTGTGAAGATGCCTCCAAAGCCGATATGCTGCAGTATGGATCTGCTGGAGGTTTATCCTAGCTCTGAGCTAGGCAGTTCAGAGCTGCTTTGTTCCTAACATCACAGCGTACACACTGGCTCTTCCACTCATGGCTGAACAGAGTGGTTGTACCGGGTACCCTAGGCTTGCCTTGGCACACTCTACAGCTTGCAATTATTTTCTCCTCTCTTAAGGAGATTCATCCAGAGGTAAAAATACCATGACTAAGTTCGCATACATCTAAAAGCTTATCAGCACTGGCACCTGTCCTTTCCCGTGCATCACACACAGGTAGGTCAGAGCAGGCACTGCCATGGAGCTGCGAGGGGGTGCCAGGAGAAGACTTGTGCTCACAGCAGAAGTCACCAACCCAGGCAGGGAGGGCAAAGGCCACAGCAGGTTCTGCCCTGGGTGCCATTCCCTGGATGCACATAGAACACAGAGCTGGACGATGCTCACCAAAGCCCTGCTGTGCCAGGCAAGCTGCTTCCAGGAGGGTCCATGTGAACGCCAGGCTGGCTGCTGGTGCCTACACACAGTACGACTGAGGAATGTGTGTCTGTTTATTAAATGTAAGGGCCACAATTCATGCCACCAGCCCACCCCCCCAGCCCACAGATCACCCTGGGAAAACATTTGTTATAGAGTTAAATGAGTGCAGGCCTGGAACGAGCTGTGCCAGCTTCCAAGCATCGCTCCACGACACTGACCTGTGCAATGAAGCAACGACCTCCTGAGCACGGGCTGAGCCTCTGAGGGCCAAGCGGACCTCTCTGCAGCACTCCCTTCTCCCTCTGGCTGGCAATTCCTGGCTCTTGATGAGGGCACCCAGTTAGAAGGTCCTGCTGGCTCTTTGCTTCATGGTGTGCACGCTGTCAGCCAAACGCTGGGCAATGCCTGTGGGAATCCAGCACCTGTCGAGCAGCCTCTTGTGCCCTGCTCCTTCTTTTGAGGCAGCTACACCCTGACTAGAGAGCTAATCTTCCTCTCTGTCTGCTTCCCTCCAGCTCCGATGCTGCCCAGCAAAGCCACCTGTGGCCAATCTTGGGGGGATACCCTGTCTGGGGGATCCCCTTTGCCTCCTGTGGATGCAGGTAGTGCCCCACGGCACTCCCAGCGTGGATGTGGGTCAGCAACTGCTTATGGTTTCAGAGACCGGAGGACGCTGAGCGGGCAGAAAGCACTTCTCCACTTTTAAGAGGCTTTTCCAGCCAATGGGGAGGAGGTGGCAGCCTGTTGCAGCCTGAATCCCCCAGTAATCCCGCTGCCATGGGGCTCCTCACCTTTCCCCCAGCAGAGTGGGGCAGGCTAAGTGGCATGAGGGTTGACGGTGATGGACCCAGTCAGGAGAGAGGGTGCTGGGAAGGTGAGCAGGGGAGGATGGGGGCACAGAGAGGGAAAGGGCAGCTTTTCATGCCCCCGGCTGCTTCCTCAGCCACCGGCCAGAAGGATGGAGAAGCACTGCCATGGTTCTGCAGTGCACGTGCCCAGCAGAGAGAGGAGATGAGGTGGATCAGTGGAGGAATCACTGCTGTCCCTTGCTCAGAGGGTGAGATCCAGCCCACCTCTGGCAGCTCACTGAACACCCCCTGACAAAGAAAACCTCTCAGTGCTTGCTACCCAGGAGGGTGCCAGGGACAAGCCAGTCTGACTAGGTGTTGGGGAACTCATTTTACTGCCAGGGAGGGGGCTGGGGCTCAACCCAGGTGGGATTTCAGGGAGGGTGAAAGGAAAGGTCCAAGCTGTAAACACCCCAAGCCCCTCAGCCTCCATTGGTATGCCTTTCTCGTGGCAGGATTTGGGGGGGGGGGGAGGGGGACACTGGCTGTGGGGGCTTTGCAGAGCTCACAGCCAGGGTTTAATTTCTATTAATAAGACTAATCGGCTAAAGCCCTGGCTCTTGCTCACACTCCCTCCCTCATTGCCTCTCACTGTGGCCCTCAACAGTGGGACCAGGCCAGTGGGGCCCCCACATATCCCCAGAGTAGGAATTATCCCCACACCAAGCAGCCCCAGACCACCCCTGGGGCTCAAACTCCAGGCAAGTAGAATCATAGAATAGTTTGGATTGGAAGGGACCTTAAAGATCATCTAGTTCCATCCTCGCTGCCATGGGCACTAGGCAAGCACAGCATGGCAGCGTTCAACACCCCAACCATGGGCAGTCCTCATGGCCACAGTGCTGGCAGAGACTCCACGTCCTCCTCCCCCCGTGTCCTCTGACTGAGGTGATGTCCCAGCCACTGGGATGGCTACAGAAGCAGCATTCTCCATTTTATTTTTTAAAAACAAGATTTTTTCCCACAGGACAACAGGCGAAGAAGCAGGGCAACAGCACTAGGCACTATCGCCTGCCCCCACCTTGCTCCAGGGCTGACCAGCAAGGGAAGGGGCTGTGGCAGGGGGTGAGAAGGGGAAGATACTGCTACAAATGGACACAGTTACCGAAGGGGCCAAGAGCTCCATGCTGTAGACCTTGTCAACTGGACCACGCTGCTGGAAGCCTTCTTGTGGTCTCCTCCCTTTGGAGTTCGTTCTTCTGGTAGCAAAGTTCGGCAAGTGTTCTTTTCTGCCCACAACAGGGCTGGCAAAAAGCTTCACCTTCCTCATCCTGCTCCAGATGATCTTACCTTTCCATCCCTCTGCCTCCCAGACCAGCAGCATCCCCTCTCCCAGGCCACCAGCACCAGTAGCACCAGACTTATCCCACTCAAGTACAGTAACACCAAATGGGGAGGGGAGGACAGGAGACAATCCAAAAAGAGCATCAGGGATGTGCTGCTGGCTAAAGCATCCCAGACAGCCAGAGGTGGGTCCCCATGAACCAGAGGGAAAGGATGGGTAAAAAAAGAGGTTGCTCTGTGAGTGGTAGCACTAGGCTGCCCAGCTGGGGTCACAGCCCATCACTTGTACCCCTCTCCCTTCCCTGCTGAAATTCTTTGCTATCCTCAGCCCCACTTCATCGGATGATGGGTGCCGAGCGGTCATTGGTGACCGTGGGACGCAGCTTGACTGTGGCGAAGGGGTTGGTACCTCTGGAAGAGGAAAGAAAACAGGCAGCCATCAGGAAATCTGAATAGACCATGCAAGGAACTTGCTGACAAAGAGAAGGTTATTTAGTTCTGCCGGACAGCCACCTTCATGCCAAGGAGGTAAGCGCGGTAAAGGTTTCTGCTGAGTATGTTTTCTCTCTTCTTAACACACTCTGCTGTAGGCTTCCATGGGCTCTCCTCAGGGCTTCTCACCCTCTGTCTTCCATGCAGTGACAAAGGGACACTCGCATAGGGTTGTCCCTTATAACAGCGCTCTACATGTGTGGCCCTGAGCCTCCAAGCCAGAAATCAGGCAGCAGAAAGAGGCAGCAGTACCATGGCAGAGACACGGAGACACCAACCCGGCTGGAAAGCAGGGATTTAAGGCAAGCCTTATCTCCACAGACTTGACTCATCGAAGCTAAAAGGCAGTCCCTTATGCCTCAGCCCCTTCCAAGCAGGCAGAGCTGCCTGAAGCGTTTAGCTCCGCACTCAGGCTGAGAGCTGCTATTGTGGCTCCTCTAGGATGGATGAGAAGGAACATGCAGGTCTGGCCACCTGCTCAGGGTGCTCAGCTCCGATCTCGTATTACCAGAGGTAGGAGAGAGGCTTCACGGTTAGCCAGAATGGCCCACCTCCTGTCCTAGAAGGTGGTTTGTCTATTGCTTCCCTCCAGATATATCCCTGTTCCTCCCATATTTGATAATCCAAAACATGAAACAATAACAGCACTGTAATAACATCCCCCTGTTCCCGTCCGATGACTCCAGAATGCAGCACCACACCTCACTCACCGTGGGAAGAGTTCAGGGGGCTGGTCAAATACTCCTGATTTCTGCAGTGAAAAGAAAGGCAGCAGTGAACTGTCTGGGTGGGGAATGGAGAGACAGAATTGGGGCAGGAGGCACTGCACACATGGAGGAAGATACAACAAAACACTTCATTAAGTTAGCAGCCCAAGGCCTGTTAGCAGGGCTCTGACTCCTCCTTATTCATCAAGCTTTGCAAAAGCCCAGAAATTCACTGCTACACCTGCTTTGTGTGGTGGGGGCTGTCCCTACACCAAAGGTTCCCTATTTTCTTAGGATGCCTCTCTTTGTCTTGGGAAAGAAAGGAGATGCCTCAGGTCCCCAAAGGGTCATGTCTGAAGAACACAGCAAACAGGGACAGTCTGAGCTACGTTTCACCCTGCCAGCACAGCCAGAGATGCCCCCTCTCACGTTGCCCTCACATCCTGGCAAAGATTTTATCATCGGTGCCCTCACAAGCTTCCTGCATTCATGGCAAGTTCAAGAGCTGTTGCTACCTACCCTACACAGCATGCTTATTATATAGAATATAGAATCACTAGGTTGGAAAGGACCCACTGGATCATCGAGTCCAACTGTATGTGGACCAACTTGATAGAGAAAGATGAGCCCAAGTCCTGAGGCCTTTATTCTTGGCCAGTAGGCAACGAAGGACCTGTAACAACTGGCCTGTGCCAGTTTTTCTTGCTGGTGGCAGACAAGAAAGCCACCTGTGGCTATCTGTGTTCCAGTTAGGAAGTCAAACACACACTCGTTTGCTTCTGGCTCAACTGGAGGATGTCTTAGGCAGAAATTTAGAGCAAGGCTGAGTCTTTCCAAACTCCTAATGAGGCTCAATTGTCCTACCATGGTACTCCAAACATTTCACACACTTCATTGCTCAATCCCAGGTCTATTCCTACAACCTAGCCCTGGGATCAGATGGAAATCTATGACCCAGAGGGGAAATGAGCTGCAGAGCTGGCTCCCCTCTGTGCTGCCTAAGGCTCCCTGAAACCACAGAGCAGAACATGAAGGGGAAAGAGTAATTAAATATTGAATTTTTCAGTCTTTTGAGCCATCCAGTTGCTTGCAACCTCACACTGTCCTGGAGCCAGCAACTAGAGACAAGATTTCCCAGCTTCCTATGAGACTGAGAAAGTAACCCCACAGGCAGTACTGTTCCCTCTCCCAGGTCCTCATCTTGAACTATATGCAACTTTAACTTTGGCTGTCCTCACCGATTGATTCTTCACACCAGGAAGCAGTGGTAAGTGGAACCATAAGCCATGGGTTGGATACAACTTGTTCTAAGGCTCTCCAAACAAGCTGTGCTCTTTGCCTCTGGCTTTTCCCCTATCACAACCGTGACGTTAACCCAACTCTTTCTTGAATTTAGGAGAGGAGCTCTATGAAACTTCACCCCATTCTTTTAAGGAAGAAGAGGGATGGCATCTCTGTTAGCTGGTCATCCACCCACCCACCCAGGCCAGCCTGATCACTCCATGGTCCTACTATTAGCAGAAAGAGGTGCTGCCCTGGAGCCACCAGAAATCAGGCTGGGAGGTCATGGAGAAAAGGACTGAACTGAAGCTTCCCTGGTGAGCAAAAAGAGAGAGAAATGAGAAGGGCAGGGGCAAAAAAGCAGTCCCTCAGGGGAGGAAAGCCAGGCACTGAGAATCTGCACACACAAGGCTGACTGGCAGGGGTGATCAGGACGTGGTGACATGAGAAGAGACTGGGTGAGAAAGGCCAATGCTAACAAGACCCCCAGCTCAGAAAGGGAAGAGGTCACACACCTACATCTGGAAGGTGTTTTTCTTTCTCAATAGGCCAATGCAGAAAATTTGTGTCTTGGAGGATGGAAGTCAGACGTGCCCACCCCACACACCCATCAGTCACTCCTCCTGCTCTTACCCTGGAGCCAGAGCTGACCGGGGTGGCCACCCCACTCTGGTGATTGCTGGCACCCACCAAGAGGGGAGGTGGGTTTGGCAAACTGGTCTGGGCAGTGGCAGGCCAGTAATTGCTAGAGGAAGGAGTGCTGGGACCATCCAGGATGTCATCCATACTGTGACTGCTTCGCAGCGGGAAGGACCTGAGCAAGAGGAGAAGACAGTGGGATGAGAGTCAAAGAGTATGGAACAGGGAACAGCACAGGTGCTATCCACAACATGTATCTGCGGGATGTCTGGAGAAAACACACATGACTTGGACTGGCCTGGTCACAAGCGCCTTTGAGAAGATATTGCATGTGTTAGGGGAGCCACCTAGGGTGAGCCAGTGAGACCTCAGGGCACAGCGAGGCTCTCAGTAGATGCTCCAGCATGGGAGCACTGCAGCTCTCTATGGGGCACACCCCAAACAGCCACCCCACGGGTGTTAGTGACCCACCAGGAGCCACCTCAGCTCCTGCCTGGCCAGTTGCACTCCTGTTACCTGGTGGTTGGCTCCTCCAATTCCCTCACTTCCTCCAGAGGCTTTACATAAGCTTCAGGGAACCAGCCGCATCTAGGGCACAGGAACAGTGAAAAATGAGGTCCAGGAAACCATGATTTGTGGTTCTCCAGACCCAGCTGCCCAGCATTCCTGATCTGTGACCCGTCCCATACATCAACCAAGTCGCTGCTGCTGCTATGTGTGACAGGGTTTTTGCCCTTTTTTCATCCCTAAGTGGGGCGTGGGGTTGTGATAAGACAGTCCTTGAGGTAGGAACAGGAGTAATTTATCTCAGAATCTGTGCAAAATTCCTTCCACCAGGAGCAACATTGGAGCAATCCAGGAAGAGATGCTCTAACTGAGCAGGGTTGCCAAGGCCAGCACACAAGGAAGCTGTGGAAATCCATTCTCCTCAGAGCAAAGCAGCTGTATCCCAGGAACCTCTCAGAAAGAGAATTACTGCTTCTGCTCATTTCTCATCTGAGTGCGAGCTTCCCTGCAGAGCACAGTGCAGGGTTGCTGTGTGGAACAGTACAGGCTTTGCAAAGAGATGTTGGCTGGAAGCACCACAGGGAGTAATCCAGTAAGCACTGGGTGCAGCAGTTTCCATGTCCTGTCTGTGCTGGAGGGTGCAGCAGCAGCTGCTTTGAGAACTGAGAAATACTTGGCCTCTCAGGTAACTCCAGCAGTTCACGGCCCTGAGATGGGTCTCGTGACAGGAGTCACTCAATTATGCAAGCCAAGAGGGGGGCACCGCATCCCTGGCTCTCCCATCTCAAACCCCCTGGAGATTTCTCAGGCAGCTCATCCACGCTCACCCTGCCCCACAGTGTCTCCTCAGCTTGGAGAGACCCAAGCTCAGCACAGCTCATGATTTAGGGCATTACAGAAATAATTTCAGCCGTAAGCCTCCCAATTCCGGACTCAACAAGCCTGAACCAGGCAAATCCACAGCACTGAGGTCACATACGTGGACAAGCCTTCCAGCTTGCCGTACAGCCAGCCGTTCTGCGCATCCGGCATCAGCACCGTGATGATGTCCCCGGGGTCAAACCGGAGCAGTGTCCGGTTGGCACCTGTCGTGTGGGGCACGATCGCCTGCACTCTTGTCGTGCTGCTCCTCTTCCTGCCTTCGCTGCCGCTGCTGGCCTCACCAAAGGAACCCGACCGGGAGGTACGGCCAGTAGGGAGCAAACCTACAGGGAGGGATTGGAGTGGTCTGGTTGGAGTTCAGCACCCTCCTGTGAGACCCAGGCTGCCTCGAAGGGATCAGCACTTCCCCGTTCATCTACCCTAGAGGAGGAGGAGATGGCCTTTCTCTATTGCCAGAGAGCAGGGCATAGCACAGGAAAGGGTAAAACATTCATCTTGCAGGAGAAAATCAACTCAAGCTGAAATCACTCACGTTGTACTAAGTCCTCTTTGGCTAGAATTCTAGGGCGCGGGTACTGCCTGCTACAATGAACGACTCTTCCCTACCCTGCTAAAGCAACTGAGTATTTGGGTTATTTTTCTCTCCCTCTACCTTTTTCTTTTTTTTTTTTTTTTTGGTTAACACTTTAGGCTGAAATTTTTCAGGAAGGAAACGCAGGTTAGACATGAGGTTACTGGTTCATTTTGCAGGGCAGGGCCTACAAAATAATCTGGTAGCACAAGGGAAGTATGTTAGCAAAATGTGAACTCCAGTAAGAACCAATCCTCATGGTTCAAGAAGCCTTGAAAATGGCACATCTGTGCACACAGCCAGCCAAGAAGCCTGGCCGTATCCTGGATTGACCCTACTCTGAAGGTTGAGTTCAGCCTCTGCTTCATTTAGCCTTGCCCTCCCCAGCTCCCACATGCACTCTTCTCTCACCATGCCCAGGGATGCGGCTGAAGACTGGTGGTCTAATAAAGCTATGATCCCTCCTCAAAAACAACCCTGTTCCCTGAAGGACCAAACCACTGTGTCTCCCCACATCATGAGTCATACTGGCTGACGGTGTCCTCCGCAGTGGCCGCCTGGGGGATTCTGGTTGAGGAGACAGTCTCATTTCTGGATGCTCGGGAGAGAAGACGCTGGGTCTGCTTCCAGTCATTGGAGAAGCAAAGTCCCCAAGGGGTCTCTGGGGCTGTTGGAAGGAAAGGAGGCTAAATGCATATCAACAGGGGCTGTGTTAAGTGGGAGATGCTCCGAGAGATATCCAGTCACTCTCAGAAAGCCGAACCCAACACGCTGCTGCATTGTAACCCATACACATACTTCCCTTCATCTTGGCCAGGAAAGGCCACAGAAGATGGACAAGGCAGCAAGTACCACAATTGGCCAAGGACTGGCCTTGCCCTGCAGCCTGAAAGGGGCTCAGCCTCACCGTCACAGAATCATAGAATGGTTTGGGTTGGAAGTGACTTTTAAAGTTCACGTAGTCCAACCCTGCTGGAATAAGCAGGGGTATCTGCAACTAGATGAGGTTGCTCAGAGCCCCATCCAACCTGACCTTGAATCTTTCCAGGGATGGGTCACCTACCAACCCTCTGGGCAACCTGTTTCAGTGTTTCACCAAACAAGGTGGAGACCATGGGCTCCTCACCGTCTCCAGGTGGGTGGGGTTGAGCCGGCCTGATGGATACCCTGAGCCATGGGAGGCTGGAAGAAGACCCTGTGAATGGCTGTTTGAGGGGTTGCGGCTGGCGTCCAGCTGCTCCTTCCACAGCGGTGCCTTGGTCTGGATCATGCCCCGTGCCTGGGGAGAGAGAGCATAAGTAGAAGTGATCGACAGGGCAGAGCAGCTACAGAAGGAGCCAAAGGCTGCCACGTGCACTAGGTTAGGGACCAGGTCCTCCTACAATTAGGTCTGTGGGAATGGCCAAACAGAGCCACGCAGGAGTGAATTGCTAGGAGGAAACCCTCCAACAGAGCTCCCATAGTCCCAAAGACCTTGCTATAAACACCCTACATCACCTTTCCCTTTCCCATTGCCTACACAGCCAACTAAGCCTGTGTCAGCACCCTCCTCAGACTCCGCCGTGCTAATCCAGGCTAGTATAGTCAGCCTGGACCCCACAACAAGAAATTAAACAAAGTTTCCTGCCCAGTTCATGCATAGACATCGCCTTCACCCAAGGGGCTGCTCAGCCCTGGCTGCCTCCTGCCTGCTCCCCCAGCTCCCTTTCCCGGCACACCAGGGCCGTACCCGGCTATAAAACTGGAGGAGGGTGTTGTACAGCATCTGGTGCTTTTCAGCCAGGAAGCGATAGCGACGTTTCTCCTCCAGCTCCGCTTCCCTCTGGCTCTCTGAGACAAATGCCTGCATCTCCGAGCGCAGTCGCATCACGTTCTCCTGGGCCGCAGGGGAGAAAGAGAGGACGAGATCAGTGTAAATCCAGAAGACTGGGCTCAGACGAGGCAGGGGAAGGATTGAAAGAAGCGACGTCTGCCAGCTTCCCAGTTTGCTCACAGTACTGAAGCAGCACAGAGGAGAAGAGCAGTGCCAGGGACCAAAACTGAGGCTTGCTAAATGAGGCAAGGACTTGGCAGGGGTGAGGTAGACAGGTAGACAGCACCATTTAGAAAAGGAGAAAGGAATTTCCTCCTTTCCAGACAAGCCTGCTGCCTTTTTAACATTGAAGACAACCTCCTGGATTTTAAGGAAGGACAATGTTTCTCAGAAATCAGTCCTGGCTCCAGATAAATCACCCAGTTCTTTTTCCAGCTCCCCTTCCTGCAGTAGCTGCTCACCTTCATCTCCCGGATGTTTTTATCACGGGTCCTTTCCATTCTCCACAGCTCTGCCATGCACTTATCCAGGTTGGTGGCTCTGCGCTGGTACTCTAGCTCATACTGCTTCTGACTCTCCTGCCAGAGAGAAACCAGGCTGAGTGAGGAACTGGAGACTCAGTCACCTTGTGATGCAGCAAAGGTCCTGCGCTGATGGGTGGTCGAACCTCTGAGTCACCTTGAAACCAGACTTCACCTAGACCTCTTATAAGAAGCCTTTCTTTACATTTCTCTTAATTTTGAAGGGCCCCAGAGGTCTGAAGGGCCTCTTTCTCCTTCTGCAACACTACCCACCAGCATGGCCAGCTGGGCCACAACAGCACAGGACCCACATGTATGCAGAGGCTGTGGTTCAGGGAAGCTGGAAACTCTGCTTTTGGGATGCCAAGACTCTGGCAAGCCTTTGGCAAGTCCTGCTGTGCAAAGAACAGTTGTCTGGTCCCTTTAGCCCTCTGTCATCAGCCAGGCCAGGAGAGGTTTGGTCCATGAGGTTTGGTTGTTCAGCCTGGACAAGAGAAGACTCCGAGGAGACCTTACAGCAACCTTCCAATACCTGAAGGGGGCCTGCAAGAAAGCTGGGGAGGGACTGTTTACAAAGGCTTGCAGTGACAGAACGAGGAGGAATGACTTAGATTGGAGGGGAGAAGATTTAGATTAAACATAAGGAAGAAATTCATGACAATGAGAGTGGTGAGGCACTGGCACAAATTGCCCAGGGAAGCTGTGGCTGCCCCATCCCTGGAGGTGTTCAAGGACAGCTTGGATGAGGCTTCAAGCAGCCTTATCCAGTGGGAGGTGTCCCTGCCCATGGCAGGGGGTTTGGAACTGGTTGGAACTTTAAGGTCCTTTCCAACCCAAACCATTCTATGATGGCAGAAGATAATCCTCCCTAACTCCTGCTGAGGAAGCCAAGTCCAAAGCAAAAGCCCTTGAATGGAGAGGGAAACGAGGAGGGCTAAGGACAAGAAGAGATTTCATCACTCACACTGATGAACTGCACATCCATTTTGGTGTTCTTCTCCATGTGCTGTAGCAGGTCCACGTGGAAGGTCTGAGCCTGGAAGAGCCGAAGGAGCCATCATCCTCATCCCTTCACTATACGGGGTGTTACATGCCCCGTGGTGAGGGTTGGCTCACAAACCCCACAGATCTAGTGGCTCCTATGCCACCTGGACCCCAAACAGAAGCCAGAAATGGGCGCATCAGGGCTACCACGGAGCAGCCCTGCAGCCTGTATGTCAGGTATCGGTCACTCTACTGCACACCCGTCACCACGCTGGTGGAGTGGTGGTGACAGTCCAACAGCACCAAACATCGAGCAGCCAGGCTCTGCGATGCGCCCCCATCACGCACAGCGGGTGTGACAGGGAGGCAGCCACCTCCCAGCACGCACGTCAGAGGATGGCAGATGCGGCAAATGGAGCAAATAGGAGCATAATGTTGTAGTGTCTTTTCCCCCAACCTGTACCGACCCCCAGGAAAAAACACTCACCACGACTTCCAAATCAGAGCTCAGGAGTCTCTGTGTGTCAGACATCTGCATCAGAATTTCACCTTCAAGGAAAGAGAGAGGAGAGAGTGGAAAAATCCCATGGCCATTTCCTCATGCGATCAAGGTGGCAGACCAGTAGTGTGCGACTTGTGCTGATGATACACGGGTGTGAAAGTCCAACAGATATCACCATGCACTGCTCTCTGCACCCTGAGAGAGGCTGGTAGCCTTCCTCCCAAGGACTCAGCTCCACCACCCCTCCCCAGGCACCGCCAACACACAATTGCTCCAGCCCACGACACTGCTACAGCGCCAGGTGCCGGCAGGCAGCCTCGGCTCTGCTGTGGGCTCCGGGTGCTGGGTGCCTTATGAGCAATGGCTGAGAGAGCTGGGGGTGTTTAGCCTGGAGAAGAGGAGGCTGAGGGGAGACCTCATTGCTCTCTACAACTACCTGAAAGGAGGTTGTGGAGAGGAGGGTAATGGCCTCTTCTTCCAAGTGACAGGGGACAGGACAAGAGGGAATGGCCTCAAGCTCTGCAAGGGGAGATTTAGGCTGGACATTAGGAGACAATTTTTCACAGAAAGGGTCATTGGGCACTGGCAGAGGCTGCCCAGGGAGTTGGTTGAGTCACCTTCCCTGGAGGTGTTTAAAAGACGGGTGAATGAGGGGCTAAGAGGCATGGTTTATTGTTTGATAGGAATAGTTGGACTCGATGATCCAGCGGGTCTTTTCCAGCCTGATGTTTCTATGGTTCTATGGTTTCCACTCTACCACAGCCTGTTCGAGCCCCGTTTCCACTTGCACTGGCACCCCAGCTCTAGTGCAATGTCCAGGCTGTCCTATAAGAAAGTAGCTACAGCACCCATTGCTGATGCTTTGTGTAGTCCCACATCACCAGTGTTGATGGCATGAAACCACGAAGGGAAGACACTGACAGAGAGCAGAGAAGTGAGTCTGGTAGTGCAAATGATGTAGGAGTTTGCAAAAGGGACTTTAGTAAAAAAAGTTAAGTATTAGAGTAGTTTTTTTATTTCCAACATCCATCATTAGAATTATTTGTGCTGCTA